>CM031242.1:924739352-924828722 GCA_018340775.1 Taxus wallichiana var. yunnanensis
GACATGATGTTCATACCTTCTTGTATCTTGATTAAAATTGAGTTTTATGTTTAAGAAACTAATGAAAGAGATAGAATTACGGCTCATCCTCGAGAATTGTTGTTTTAGTTAGTTTATTGATCCTCTACTTGAGCATAACAATTATAAATGGTTGAAAGTATTTTCTGATTTACACATTGTTGATATTATTCTTTATGGAATATATATTGTATGCAAACAAAAGATAGAAGGAAATGAAATATACATATATGAACTCTAATAGTTAAGGTCATTACCTTTTTAAGTTTTTGTTATCATTCTAATCGACAATATATAGAAGTATAGGTATGATTATAGCCGATTAAACAATCTTGAAAGGAATGAAGGATGAATTAACCATAAATTGAATTATATTCAGGGAACTACTATTTTAAATCTTGGATTAATGCAATAAATGACATCTTTAGTGTGTCTTATTAACATCTAAATGTTGAGTTTAACAGATGGTTTCATTAGGTGAAAGTGAACATACTATTTTTATATTAAGATGAATTATCATTTTTATATTGTGTGCGATAGAATACTTATGGTAAACTAGGAAGTTTATAATTATATCGTATTGATTATGAATCAAATTAACCATAACTTATTCTATTATTTCATTTTGATTACAACATGGAATATGAGTTTGCGAACTCATGCTAGTTCTTTGAACTGACCCATATATACATTTTCTCTCTCCTACAATTTGTAGGAAAGGATGACACTCTTGAAGTGACTATTTGGATTGTTTATGATTGATTTATGTCATATGATATTTGTTATAATTATGAAAAGGATTGTTGTATTTATCTGATAAATGCGAATGAAATGTCTTTGCATGTTGTTAAGGGCATTTTGCCTAATGTATTATTTTAATGATTTGTATATCATTATTAATGAAAATAAAGTATTACCCTTATTAAATCTGAATATATAATTTGGCTGATTTAAGGCTTATCTTGTTGGATATGAAAATAATTTATATTTTTATACAGTTGATTATTAATAAATCTGATTATTTTTATGATATGTATTAAATGTTGATTTCATCGATTCATTTGAAATGATCAAGTATATTAAAAGATGACACATAGACAATAAGGTTAACAATATAATGAAAAAAGTTAAAATTATAATTGTACCTTATGGAATTAAATAAACTAATCATAACAAATAATGTACTTAAGAGTTCGTGTGTATCCTTAACGAGTAAAAGTAATTAAACAACTCGATATGGAATATGATTAGTGAACCTACTTAACGATGAATACTATGTTGAGTTAGTTTGATAAGAGGATATAATGAAATATTAGTAACTCGTAGAGTTACTATAACCCTCTTGAGAATCTAATATCGTGTACCAACACATTATAATGTGTCGTAAAGAAAGACTTAGGTACTTCATCTATCAAGGATAACCTAAAGTGTATAAGAAACGTAGATGCTCTGTCCCTTCCTTTTCTCGTAATATCCTACCTGTGTCAACTTAGGGTGGCTACGAGAAGTGTAGTGATGAAGTAATGATGAAAATAATTACGTGGTCACTATATTTCCCATAGGTATCCTAAAGTGGTACCGATAGGATCCTTTCGTTAGTAGGATGAGTTGGACATGGAATCTTCTTCATCAAAACTAATTTATCTTCTTAAGCAAAAAAAGGGAATCCTGATAACTATATTGAGACGGTCGTGTGTGGAAGGAAGACAAGTTTTGAAGGCTAGTGTGTAGTCTTAAAACTAAGCTTTAAAAGAAACACTTGAAAACTTTAGCCAAAGTAATGTAATTGTTGATCGCATTGTCTTGTTTACCAATCCCTAAATAAAAATTTCTAGTTTTGGATGGAAGTTGCATAAATACCTTCTCGGTAGGCACTAAGGAGATGCACAGGTTCTCATAACCTATAAAAGGTTTAACCAAGTATACATAGTATACACACTCATATAGAGTGATCAAGAGACATTAGGTAGATCTACTCAACCCTTGAAGCCGCACATGGTTATTATATATTATCGATGGATTTTGGAGTATAAAAATGCTACATTATTTAACAACATGTTAAATACTAATGTTAATCATTAGAAGTATTAATTGAACTTAAGGGGTGTGTTTAAAAAAATCCATTAATTTTGATGAATCATAACATGGGTGTTACAAAATTGTTAGTAACGTGTATGAAAGATGAAAAGTGAAAAAATAGTTGTATACATATGCCCTAGCCGTTGATCACCGCATGTTGCAATAGCAAAACATGGGGTGGTTAATGGAAAGGAACATTTTGTAACACTGATATTGAAAGTATATATTGTAAGTAAGAAAGGACTAGCTAAAATGAAATATACCCACCAATGCGTACATGATAGTGTCGATTGTCTCCGTCATGTGTGCGGGCGTAATCAATGTTGCAAGAACCTTGAAGAAGAAAAAATGAAAGAAATACTAGAGGATCATCGATAAAATAAGACATAAATCACCTAGCTAGGGGCCCATGGGACAAACGTTGTATCGTAGTGTCAAGATATCATGATGTCATATGGTGTCAAAAATAGGCAAAAATCGAAGATCATCAAAAGTATGCATGTAATAGGTCAAAATATATGGTTCGATATTACAGTCATAATCTAACAAATGACACATTTTGTGAAGTTTAGGAACGAAAATGACAGTTATTTGAAGAATTAGGTTCATCACGATTGAATTGATTAGAAAATTTTAGTTTTATATATTGATTTTGATTTTGATTAGCTTATTGCTATTTTTGGAATTGAGGGAACTGACCTCTAGAATTCCAAATTTGGATGTATTTCACGTCATGGCACAAGTATGAGGTGGTAATGGAGGATGATGAGTCGGTGCACACGGTGGTGCACAACCAAGGGTAAGTCATCGTATTTAATTGTGTTGAGTAGATTAGGTGTTATTTGTCTTTTGATTTTTCAAAGTCATTAGTGCATTATTCTTGTCCAAACTTGCATCGACGGTAGGTGAGGACAAAATACAATTGAGTTTGGGAGATATTTTTGCTCCAAATCGAATTTTCTAAATTATATTGTTTGTTCATTGTCATTATGTGTGTGTAGGTAGAGCGCATGATTTGCCTATGGTGAAGTGTGGATGTATTGTGGCTTAGTGTTATGATTTCTAGACCGATTCAAACAGAGGTACCTAGTTGCAAGGTTGGGATTTGGGGGCACCATGTAGATGCCTAGATATCATTGGATCTAGATTTATTACAAATGTTTTTAGCTGTATGGGAGACTAGATCCAACACCTTTCAAGGCCGGGATGGGAAAAGATACCATGGAAATGGTGTTCAATTTAGAGGATGTTCACGGTATTCGGGGTTACATATTGTAAGAACCTACATGTATTTTGATTTTAGTTCAAATATTACAGAGTGAAGATCTTTAGTCATATGGGCTACTAGGAGTGGTACATATGACGAGAGTATGTTATGCGTCTAACTTAGTACGGTGCAAGGCAGTCGTAAGGATTCCGGATATCCGTAAGGTAGTGATGGGGATTTTTGTGTCACAAATAGTGTGCCATAAGGGATATGGAGCCATCATGTTGTTTCGATTGTGATATGTAGATATGTTGTTGATCATACATTTTTATTTAGTTGGGGCAGCACCATATGGGTGTAATTGGTGCATGATTTATATAGGGTCAAAGCGCAGAGGATAGAGGTTTGTGGAACCCATCATTTTATTGACAACCCGGATATATGAGAGGCTATTGATGTACATGTCGATAGGGAAACCGCATGTAGTAGTGGATATTTCCCAAGAGTGATTCAAAGGGCATTGGGGCCAACAAAGTGAGGTCAATTTGAGCATTCTCGATACTAACATTGGTGGGTTTAGATGATGTTACATGGAAGCCCTACACAGGGAATGTGGATCAGATGCCCAATTATCCCATAGTAGAGTTTGTAGATGCCATCACCGAGGTGACAGGGTGTTATTTCTATTGAGTGGAGACTCATGCGATGAGTAGGGTCCCGAGACAATTTGGATGACCAACGCCCGTGGTGATACCAACATTGCCACCATACCAACGTCATCATACTAGAGAGGCTATAAGAGCAGAGGTGAGGGTACCAACATTACGAAACCATAGGATACGGGTAGTAGGTACACATGGTCGAGGTAACATCGATGTGGTGGGTATAGACACTAAATCACGCACTTTGGGTATCTATCTAGTCCTGATTACATACTACTATTCATATGATTCCTAAGTAAGAAAAATATTAATTAACCCATGTCTTTGGCCATCTTTTCTTGCTTTCTGATTATATTGTTGATCTTACACTCATTCTATCCCAATTTGTCTTTTCATACTTCGACATTTCTCATCCTCGACACCAAAGCCCAACCAGACGCCAGCCGCTTGTGCGCGCCCCATCCCCTCTTAGTGCCCTTGACCTCTTTGTACTTTGTTAACTATGCTTAGAATCAACAATTGTAAGAAAGGAAAGAATATAAACTCATGAACACCAACAAGTTTTATCCTGAAACCTCCAGAGGAGGAAAACCAGTCGGGAAGGGAAAATGCTCTTTCTTCCCACTTTTTATTGGCCAATTCAATTAAGAAGTACAAATTTACAATAAGTATGAAAGAGAAGTAGATAATATCTCACACTTCCTCCCAATTACTTGTTTGCTCTTGCCTCAACACTCCTTTCTTCTACAAACACAATTCCAACACTAAGAATTTCTTGCTCACTTGCTTTCATGCTTCGATAATCCAAAAATCTCCTTCCTACATGTATTTATAGCCCTTCTCATGTCCTCCCATGCACTAGAGGATGGGAAAGGTCATGGAGGAGAAGAGACACAAAACAACCTTTCCAATTCTAGGACTGTTCATTTTTCAATTTTATTTTTCTGTCTCGAAAGAGCCAAGACCACCACCCAATGCAAACCAGATGGTCACAAGACCACCTCCTTGGCTGGGTGGTGGTTATAGGACTGCCACCCGGTTGGGTGGTGGTTCTGTAACCGCCACTCTACACAGAGTGGTGATTTTGTTAACATAAAGATAAAACCTCCATTTTCTTCATTTTCCTTCTTCATGTTGGCTATCTGATGAAGTAGAGTCATTTTGGATCCCTATGGATCACACCTCCCCTACTTAGGAGGATTTTGGTCCCACAAAATATTAGTGGGGGAGTAGATGAGGAAATAATTCCCTCACTTGCTCCTTCGAGTACCACCGGGCCTGCCTTGGTGTCTTTCCTTTCAGTCCAACCTACCAAGACTCCTGCGACCTCTCCTAGTCTCTCTTGACCTTTTGTTACAACACTACATCCTCCTCCAATTCACCTCATGAGTCCAAGATGCAAATCCTCAATGGAAGGTAGCAACTATAGTCCTTCATCTTCATCTAGCATGGATGGCTCATATAGGTGCAAGTTCTCACAGTTTACTACTGAGTACATCCTCATAAATGATGGAAAATCAAGTCAAAAGGCATTTTCTCCAACCTACTCCAATATGGTGAAGGGTCCATATCATAGTGGCTTGAGCTTCCATGCTTGACCTTGTAGTCTCTCCTTGCTCAAGTAAAGCCAAACTCTATCTCCAACATGAAGCTTATGTTCTCTCCTGTGTTGATCATGCCTAGCCTTGTACTTGGCTTGAGATTTCTCTAACTGTTCTTTGACTTTGAGATGGATTTTCCGATCCTCTCAATGAATTTGTTTTCTCTAGTCACCTCTGTGTCTCATGTCTCCTCCTCATCCTGTTGCCCAACTACTATGTCCAATGATTTGTAGGTAGATATCCCAAGCATGCTTCAAATGGTGACTTCATAGTGGATGTGTGTACTTCCCAATTATAGGAATGTTGAATGTAGGCTAAGGACTCATCCCAAGTCCTTGGGTATTTGCTATTATACCTCTAATCAACTATACCAAAGTCCTATTCACCACCTCTATCTGTCCATCTATCTATGGATGGAAATTTGCATGCTCCTCTATAACCTGGTATCCATCTTGTCCCACAAAGTAGTCCAAAACTTCCCCAAGAACCTGAATCCTATCAAAAACAATAGACTTTGGCAAACCAAAATGCACCCATACATTAGCAAAGAAAATATTTGTTACCTCATGTGATTTTACTATCTTTTTACATGCCATAAGAATACACATCTTATTGAATCTATCAACAACAACATAGAGATAGTCATGGCCATGTTTAGACATAGGTAATCCTCCTACAAAATCCATAGAAATGTCCTCCCATGGATGAGTAGGTATTGGCAAAGGCATATACAAACCCTCCTTCCTAGTCTTAGGCTTGCTTGGTACAAAAAAAGTTTACATCCACGTATAAATTTTGATACTTCTTCTTGCATATTGGGCCAATACACGTACCTTTGCAAGTGGGCTAGGGTCTTACCAACACCAAATGTCCCACTACTTTTGAGGTATGTGCTTCCCTCATCAATAGAAGTCTTTCTTCTTTAGGCACACAAAGCTTCCCCATCGGTAGAGCAGCCCATCCTTGAGATAAAATCTTCAATCCCCATCCTTTCAGCCCTTGGGACTGCAATCATCTGAAATGTCACCCCAAAGTCTCTATCTTGGGCATATGCCTCTCCGTAAGCTTCCTTCATGAAGGGCTCGATCTGAGAGATAGTGGCCAAGCAGGAGAACTTCTCCTGTGTGGGTGGCCTAGACAACATGTCTGCCACCAAGTTTGTACTACCCTTCTTGTATTTGATCACCAGATGGAACTACTTGAAGGAACCCCATCCATTTGTAGTGCCTTGCCTACAATTTAGACTATGCTTGCAAATACTAGAGAGGTTTGTGGTCAGTGTGCACAATAGTTTCTTTACCCAAAAATAATGCTTCCATTTTTTAATTTCCTAAACTAGTGCATACATTTCCTTATCATATATGAATATCCTTTAACTGCTGAAGTAAAAGTTTTAGAATGATAACATACATGGTTTACCTCCCTGAAAGCAACACTGCACCCATAACATAATCACTAGCATCTATCTCTACTTCAAAGGGCTGCTACAAAATTAGGAAGAGCAAGTACTGGAGCATGACTAATCTTGTATTTTAATAACTCAAAGGATTTGTCTTGTTCCTTACCCCAAGTCAAAACCCTTACTCTTTATGGCCACTATGTGTAGAGGTGTTGTAATCACGAGAAGCCCAAATGAACTTCCATGTATGTACTACTCCCACAAAAATCCTAGTCTCTATGTGGCTCTTGTTGGTGTTGGCCAACTGGTGATGGATTCCACCTTCTTTGGATCCACTCATAGCTCTCCTCCTCCAACCACGTGCCCAAGATAGACAAGTGACTGTTTGGAAAATTCACATTTCTTCATATTACAAAGTAGTTGTTTCTCCCTGAGAACTTGCAAGACTTGCTGCAAATGAGTTAGATGTTCCTCCCATGTGGCACTAAAAATCAAGATATCATCTAGATAAACAATGACACATGAATCTATGAAATCCCGCAATACATCATTCATCAATCTCATAAATGTAGCGGGTGCATTACATAAACCAAATGGAAGTACTAACCACTCATACAAACCCTATTTTTTCTTGAAGGTAGTCTTCCATATATCCTCCTCCTTCATTCTAACTTGGTGATAACTCTGACTTGAGATCCAACTTCATGAAGAATTTGGCATGTTGAAGCTGGTCCAAGAGATCATCTATGCGGGGGAAGTGGATATTTGTTCTTTATGGTGATCTTGTTCAAAGCACATGGTAGTCGATGCACATTCTCCAAGAACCATCCTTCTTTGGCACCATCACAATAGGTGAACCACATGCATGGTGAGGTGCTCGATGTATCACCCCTTGTCTAGTAGTTCCTGGAGTTGTTTCTTTACTTCAGTACTCTCAACAAGGATTTCCTATACAACCCGATGTTCGGTAGAGGGGACTCGAAATAATTTGAATCTCATGCTCTACTTCCCATTTTGGTGGTAACCCACCGGAGCCTAAAAAAATCTTGAAAAGACTAATAATACTATCCAAATCCTATTTTCCCTAGTTAGAAATCTCTAAAACTTCTACCCCATCTTGTTTATCCTTTAACAAAAGTAAACAAAACTGATTATGATTTTCTGAATAAGTCATTTTTCTTGGTTAACACTCACCATAATAACTCCGTGTCTTACGTTGGTGTGCCTAGATGTTGTAGTTGATCCCATCCTTGACCCATCTGTATCGGTTTTCCCTTCTCATAAATATAACATCCCTAATATACAAGTAAGGACTCCCAAAAACAACATCAAAAACATCAAGTGGAATAACATCAGCTTCCAATACATCAATATACTAGGAATTTATCCCAAACTTGACCTTACATCTTTTTTTACCTAAATTTCAACACCCTTCTTCACCCAACCCAAAGGATAAGGGTGTGGATGCTCATAAGTCTCAAGACCAAGCTTCTTTACAACTACTTCAAAATCAAATTAGACTGAGAACCGGTATCAACCAAAGCATTTACCTTAGTTCTCTTGATCTGGATTTTGATCTGGAATAGTCTACTCATCTCCTCTTCCTGGTTGTCCATGTTGGTGGCCATGCATCCAAGCCTCTCATCTACATCAGAGTCATCTTCATTTCCACCTCCCTTTTGTCTTTACAACTGTCATGGACTTCTTTGAGTCCTTGGTTTGGTTCTTTGATGTAACTCCGATGCAACTTCCAACATGTAGCATCAATATGACCATTGATATCACAGTTCTTGCAAAAATTCTTGGGATCTTTACAAGTATTTAAAGTAGTGGCAAAACTGTTTACCTTTCCTTTCCACTTACCCTTGTTACTTGTTTTCCCATGTTCTTTCTTCTACTGATTTTTCGACTACTTTTCCCTTGGCTCTAGCTTCTCCTTGCTTCTTTTCATCATCTATGTAGTATGCCTGCACACACACCTCATTGAGATCTTTGGGCTTCATGGAGATGAATTTTTTTCAAGGTGAGTGTGAAGTCCTCCCAAGTACTTAGTCAGAATATCCTCATCCTCCAAGTCCATGTTCAACAACATGGCCTACCTCCAAAACTCCGTAGTATAGTCCTACACACTTTGACCACTACCTTGTCTAAAATACTACCATTTAATCATTTGGTCAGTCTTGTGGCCAATAGGATAGAAGTTAGCTCTAAGTAATTCTTTAAATTCTTGCCAAGATTTCACAATAGGACGTTTCTTCTTTTCACAAGTGGCTAGATGGGTTTCCCACCAAACCAGAGCATGTCCCTCCATTTTGAGACGTGCAAAGGTGATCCTCTGTGCCTCAATGACATTATGGATGCTAAAGTAGACTTCTAGTTGTTTTAACCATTTATCAAGCAACTCTGCATCTACTTGTCCTTCAAAGCTTTTAATTTCAACTTTCATCTCAACTTTAAAAGGAGCATGATCAGATTTTACCTTTTCTCTTGCATTTGAAGTCTCTTCTTCATGCTCTTCCCCATAATCTTCCTCATGGTGGCTCCTCCCTATGCCAAAATTTTTGGCTAAGCCTCAAACCACTGAGTCCATGGAGTCTTGCTTAACAGAAGCCATCTTCTACAAATCTGCAAGTTCTTCTTGTCTTCTAAACATCCTATCCATCATGGTCTCCAACATCTCGATTCTACTGGACCAAGTTCTCTTCCTCCATTTGTCCCCAAATTCTCTATTTCCACTTCCTTGTAGAAATATTTGATCACAAGGTAAAGCCTCTTCACCTTTAGATCTCATCACTATCATACAAATCCAAGAATGAATACCACAGTCCTAGATACTTGTTAGCTCTTGATACCAAAATGATCTGTAAACTCTCTACTTTGGAATTGTTCACATAAATCACAATTAAACGTTGTTGTTCTACTTTCGATTAGAAAATGACAGAGATAGCTAGTGAATGAATTTTTCTTATGCTTAGAATCAATAATTGTAGGAAAGGAAAGAATATAAACTCATGAACACCAACAAGTTTTATCCTGAAACCTCCAGAGGAGGAAAACCAGTCGGAAGGGAAAATGCTCTTTCTTCCCACTTTTTATTGGCCAATTCAATTAAGAAGTACAAAATTTACAATAAGTATGAAAGAGAAGTAGATAATATCTCACACTTCCTCCCAATTACTTGTTTCTCTTGCCTCAACACTCCTTTCTTCTACAAACACAATTCCAACACTAAGAATTTCTTGCTCACTTTCTTTCATGCTTCGATAATCCAAAACTCTCCTTCCTACATGTATTTATAGCCCTTCTCAACCTTTCTAATCCTCCATTTAGAGTTTTATTTTTCCATCCGAAAGAGCCAAGACCACCGCCCTAGTTGGGTGGTGGTTATAGATACATACTAGTGATAAGAAGCAAAGGATAACAAACATCTTGTGACCCCGTGAAGCTGGTTTTTGAGTTTCTAAGTGGTCACAGGCACCCAGAAAGGTCTCTGGCACCTTAGGCACCCTCAACCCTACACGGGCACCCTAGTCCCGACATTCACAATGCTCCTACAATTTTTCGAGGCTCGGTGTGACAGCTTTTTACAAATCAACTAAGTCATTTTATCTCCTCACTTGCACTTAGGGTTTAAATCTTAATTACTTATTTATTTGGGTCAAATTTTGTACTCTATTTTTTATTCATTTATTACTACACAACAATTAGTATTAGGAAACTATAAATTATATATTTTTCTTAATCATTTGGTGAACTCTTCGCTCAAACACGTTTTGATTGTATGGATTTTATCTTCTTTTTCATTAAGGTTGAATCCTATGGAAAATTCATTGAATCGCATCTCCAAGAGCTTAATGATCATCTTGTTACACATCGTCAAGATCTATGCCTACTTTTAGTCACTTCTCGTGAGGAGGCCACTAATCTTGCGGAGTTTAATGCTTTTACTGCCATCCCCACCTCCATTACTACTCAACCACCCACTTCCACTCTTCCGCCTTCTTCTACTGTTCTTGTTTTTGTCCCTATTCCCACAAATCATTTCACTCCGCCTCTTGTTTCTCATACACGATAAGTTTCTTCCACTGGTCACTCAAGATTTAGCCTCTCTTTATCAGGACCTTCAAGCTCAGATCCATCAATTGTAACAAGCTACTTCACATGCATCTTCATCTTTGGATTCCAAATTGTTGCTTCATTCCGCTTTCACACCTTCCATTTCCACTTACGTGTTTCTACCTAATTTCATCACTACTAAGTTGCCCATTTTCAATGGTCATGGTGACCCCCAAGAACATATTTGAGAATTTCATGTGGATTTTTTAGATTTTGCAGATGACCATACTCTGTTAGCTAAGCTCTTTCCTCACAGTCTTTATAGTTATGCAATGTGTTGGTTCTATGCCCTACCCATCCACGCGGTAACATCTTTCACACATCTATTCGATGCTTTTCTCACTCATTTCTCTATCAATATTGGCTCTAAAATATCCTATGTACAAATCACACAACTTAAACAAGGATCTAACAAACATCTAGCGGATTATGTCTTGTGATATAAAAATACAACTTAGCTAAGATGTCTAATGTGCTTGCAGACTCTGAGATTCAATATTTATTTGTACAAAGTCTATTTTTGCCTCTCTAGGAGAGTGTTATATTTGAAACATCTCCTTCATTCGATAATTTGTGTCATACTCTTAAGCTACGTGAAACTAAACTCATATCTATAGGAAAACTTAAGTATCATGAACATGCTTCATCCTTTACGTGCTTTCAAAGTAAAACAAATTTCAAGCCATCAATAAAACCTACTAAAGCTAAATCCATTGTCAACGTTGTATCTAATACTAAGGAGCTTCAATGACAACCACCTAAGCGTACATATACAAAATTGACTGTCAGCTCCGCATCTTCTATTGCCACAACTTGTTGAGAGAAATCTAATTACACTTCCTCCTCTACTCAATTTGGATCCATCTCATCCTAAGGGTCGTAATTACAATGAAAATTTCAGATGTGACTATCACCAATGTGTTGGACATTCTACAGATTGTTATTTCAAACTTCACAATCTCATTCAAGATCTAATCGATAATAATGCAATTGAGTTTCCAATGCCTATGGATTATGGTCCTGGTCAATGAAAATCATAAGCTCAAGATATTTAACAATCCTCTTCCAAAACATGATAAACAAGCAGCTGATTCTTTAGCCAATCATACATATCACATAGGGCGTCCTCCCCGCATCGAGGCTCTTGATTTTCTAGTTTCTCATACCAAGACATCCCCACCGATTATTAATTTCTCTAATCATGACTATCATGCTACATTCTATTTTGATCACTTACACATTACTACTTCTATTGGATCTAATTCTATCAATAACATTGTGGTTGATCCTTCCTTTCACATTAGTGCATGTTCTATTGTACTACTTACGGTTATTGGTTATCCACTCTCACAGATTTCATATCTAGTTGCTAATTCATATGGATATGTTAAACTTCCAATAACAAAGGTTGCTCTTACCATGTTCATTTCTTGTGGAGCCTTCAATCAAAGGGTGTGACACACTCTTAGGTATCCCTTGGCTTCATGCAACTAAGGCCACCATCTCCATGCATCACTTGTGTTTAAATTTCATTCACAATAGGAAAGTCATTACTATCAATGGTGTTTCACCATCCACTCCATGGCCATAGCCTCCCCTTGAGGTTTCCATTGTACTTACTAGAGCATCTAGGTCCCCGCATGACCTCTCGAAACTAAAGCACAATTTGCTCATAGCTTGCTTGTTTGCACATGGTCTCATCACCTACCAGTCCATCACATCATTCTAGGTCCACCACTTGGAAAAATCCTTCACATCGGTATACATCAATACCTCATTCTACTTCACATAGGTGTCAATCACCTCTACATTCTACTCCACATAGGTGTCCATCACCTATGTGTTACACTTCACCAGTTTCCATCACCTCCGCATTGTGCTCCACATAGGTATCCATCACCTCCGTGTTCTACTTCACATAGGTCTCCATCACCTCCACAATATACTTCATATAGGTTCCCACCACCTCCACGTTCTGCATCACCTATGTGTCCATCGCCGCCGCATCATCCTCATCATTTGCATACACATAGGCTTCATTTATCTATCGCAACGTCTATTTCATAGACGACCAATCTTAGAGCATGGTCACACACATTTATCTCCACAAGCATTGGATGGAGGACCCTCGTCTTTCACTATCATTGGTTAACACATTCATCAACATTCACTTGAGGGGAATCATGCTTATTCCCCCTCTTCCAACATTGCACTCCATTTCTAATTTTTCACACACCTCATGCACATTTTGACACACTCATATATCGTCTTTACCTGATGATGCTCTCTTGTGCTTTAGTTCACACTTTACTTTGTTGAGGGAATCTTATACACATGAACTTCATGCACTACACTACACACTACACACTACACACTACACACTACAAATTTCACGCATTCATCTCTTCTTACGCAACATCTACTCTATGCATTCATGACATACCTTGCTTTGGCATCTACTTCTACATGCTGCTGTCATTGCCCTATGAAGCACTCTAGTGCCACAGTCCATAATTAACTACTAAGGGTCTACATCTCAAATGAACCTCACCACACACATACGTTCACTCACACACTCATTCATCATTCACTCATGCGCTCTTTACACTATATGCTTTACCACTCACATATTTCTAGTGCACACCATTCGAACCATTTCCCGATGATGCACTCTTGTTCTACAGTTAATTCTTGACTGCTGAAGGGGCATGTTTAAATGAACCTCATTCTCATGTATACACATCCACTTGGGGGGCACATGACTCCTACCTTGCTCACATTGCATTCCATTCCATCTCATCCACAACATATTGCATATCTTGGTCGCACTTAGTCTTGCTTACATTTACTTGTTACATGTACACTTTTTACACATGCTAGACATATATCTTGTATGTCATTATCTTTCTATATATACACACGTGTTCACTTTCCTTTCTAGTTGTGATCGCAGATTTACACGTATAGATACACACGCAACAAGGATGCTCGGTGTAGTTCCTTTTACCCTCGTCCCATAATGGCTCCTGGGGGCATCCACTTTCGTACACATTCACAAGTGTTATTGTTTCATTTTTCATAGCACATTATTATAGGATTATACACGTTTTGAAATACTTTTTATCTCTCTAACATGCTAACAAGTGCTTCATGTGCATCATTTGTCTTACAGGTCAACTTGTTTCCATGGTTGTCTATTACTATTTGATTGCTTTTGTTTGTCATTGTATGCCATTGTTTGTGGGCTTTACCCTATGTCTTTCTTATTTTCTTGATTGCTTGTGGCCATTGCGGCCTTGATTATCTTGCAACATCGTGAGTGATGTCCCATGTTTGAAACCCACTTTTCATAGTCTACTTTGTTTTCTTACATGTTTACATTGTATTTTTGCATGTTTAGCTTACACATCGTCTTCTACATGCATGTTTATCTTTCTTATACTAACATTTGTCTCCTAGCCATTTTATTTACATATGCCTTGGTTTCTACCAAGCACACTCCCTCCCCTACATGACATAATTTCAGCATCACGATCGGTTTTCCTTTGGGCGCATACTCCTCCGACGTCGCGTACCACCACAAATAACGGGGGCATCATTTAGGTGTATCACCATCACACACAACAATTCACATATTCACACAACATAGTTTGATACCGGTACAACACAATCATCAGTCATAGCAACGACCCAGATCCTGACTTGGGTCCTTACCACAACACAAACACCAACACCCAAACCAAGACAATAATGCACGAGCACCCTTTATCCTTCTTGGATGCTTATGACCAGGGACAGTTACACAACATTTGTCAGTTCAACATAGTATACAACACTTCACACAACAGATTTTATAGGGAACACAATCGTTAGCATTCGACACACATGCACTACATAATATTTTCTACTTTTAGATTGGATCAAAATTGTTTGAAACAGATCAGATTTTTACACACCATCTGCAAGTGGTGTTCATATCATTGCAAGGAAGTAGTTAAAGGTTGGAGGATGAAACCAAAATCTTATCCCTACACTTGTTCCATTTCTTGGCATGTGATCTCCTGGAAAAATTCACACACAACTCAACTAGCGTGAGATCACCCAAAAAAGCATTATTCTACATCATCTTCAAGATCCTTTCTATATCATTCACTCATCACATATCATGTGCACGTATTCCTATTTGCATTTTCACACATTTCTTACATAGTTTTTTACTCGTTTTGATCACATACATGCATATTTGACTACTTGTCTATTCTTCTCTTTTACAGTCCATACTTATGGGAAGCGATAGTGACATTAACAACACCACATCCACAACATCACATAAAAACATCAATCACATCAACATCGACAATAATAACACCACGTCAAAAACATCACATCAACAATATCAATCATATCAACATTGACATCAACAACAGTATACACATGACATTTACACATGCACTCTCACCTTAGGGTCATCATCATCATCACTTTTTGCACTTCCTCTTCTTTAGTTTCCACGCTTCACATTTTTATCACTCCACATTTTTCCTTGTCTCTCGGCATGCTTTTCACCATCAATCTACATGGTTATCAGGTACACATATTCTATCTACTTTATGTTATCGATTTCACTCAACAACATAAAGTGGGGGAAATATAGACTCTAAATCATGTACTTTTGGTATCTATCTAGTCCCGATCACATACTCCTATTCACATGATTCCTAAGCAAGAAAGGTATTGATTAACCCATGTCTTTGTCCATCTTTACTTGTTTTTTGATTCTTTGTTGATCTTACACTCATACTAGCCCGATCTATCTTTTCATGCTTAGGAATTTCCCATCTTGGACACCAACGCCCAGCCAGGATGCCAACGCCAGTGCCCCCATCCCCTCTGGAGCCCCCAACCTCTTTTCAATTTGTTCACATCTTTTGGGTCCTTTATATCCACTTGGGCATCTTATATTTTTGGTAGTCAACATTTTTAGGGTTAATTACAAAATTCAAGCAAGGGAATCATGTGATCATAATAAAGGACCAAGTACTAAGTATTAGCTATCACCACCTATAGTTGCATTCAAAGGCCATTATCAAGAGCATTCAAGAATCCATCTAGCATCCACATATAAGGCTAAGGATGATACTTCCGCATACACGCATAAAAGGGAAGTTCATTCTTTCGCACACATTTATTTACATTTCTTACATCTAACTACTTGCTCACTATTAATCAGTAACATGCACAAGAGCCACCTAGGGCATGATTCTCGCACACACACACACACACACACACATATAAAACTACATTGGGTTTGAGATGTAGTGCATCACTTAGTTATAAGATCACTTGTTTGTTAACTCGAAGACAGTCTAACCCCTCATTTGCATTATTTTATTTTTGGGATTTGATGTAATTTTGAGATTTTGTAGGTCATTTCTTCATTGTAAGTTACATGCGACATATGTGGACTTGGTGCGACATACTAACAACAAGAAGAGAAGGATATCAAACATTGTGACCCTGAAAAGTTGGTTTTCTAAGTGGACACAGACACCTAAGAAGGTCTTTGGTGCCCTGGCACACTTAGCCCCCGCAGGCACCCTAGTCTCGATATTCACAACGCTCGTGTAATTTTCGAGGCTCAGTGTGACATTTTACCTTTCTATTCATCAGTTCTTCACTTCGGCATAGTCCAAGATTATTTTTGAATCAACTAAGTCATTTTATCTCCTCACTTGCACTTAGGGTTTAAATCTTAATTACTTATTTTCTTAGGTCAAATTTTGTACTTTATTGTTTATTTATTTATTGCTACATTGTAATTAGTATTAGGCATCTATAAATTCTATATTTTCTTATTCAAAGAGGATACTCATGGCCTACCAAATATCATAGTTATTAGTGGTTCGTGAGGACGGATCCGATCAAGGATTTGTTGATATAGATCCACAAGTCGTGTGCAGTGGAGCTGGTCCTAACACCTAATGAAGAGTAGTCGGTAGCCAACACCATGGCTAAGGGATCATAAAATACGATGGATAGGAGGAGGCTACTTGACATTGATCATGATTTAAATGGTCATGCATCTAAGATAGAGGCCCAAATCGAGTGTAGAGGGGACATGATATTGGTGCCCCAAGACAGGTGGGCACAAGACGCAGTGTGATACCTCGTTATGATGATAAGGAGGAGGAGGTATTATGAAATTGCACGGAAAAATGAGACTGCGTCATGGAGAGGCCCGAAATCCAAGTATGTGTGTCATGATGTTATTTAGATTATTTTTTAGAAATGGGTTTGTGTCATATGGATATTGTGAGTAACATGTGTTGTTATTTGGTTTTGTAGAATGGACGGTGGAGAAGTATCACTCCTTAACAGAGTTCCCACCATGAGATCCTAGATCCAATAGTGGATTTCCAATATACTACAATGATGGTGGATCTAACAACACCATCGATCGGGGATTCCATGAGCTTGGTTTGTCTAGTTGAGAGGCATCATATACACTAAGGAGATATCGGGATGCATAAGCAATGACAATAACCGACAACATAGATGTGATGTTGTAAAGTCTATTCTAGGCACGGTGGTAATTTAATAAAAACATAGTTATAAAAACCCTAAGATATTTTAGAGTCACATGTAATATATAAATGTTGAATCACAAATTAGATACAAATAATAAGCTAATGAAAATTGGGACCCTAAGTGTAAGAGAGGGAAAATAAGACTCATTTGATTTCACAATAAATCCCAAAGATTTCTACACCGAAAACTGATGAATCGGAGGAGGAGACTATCGCAATCACACTCAAAAAATTTAGTAATCGCCAAATGAGATTGGACTAGGATGCCTAGGTCTTTAGAGACCTTTGTTGGGTTCCCGTGTGAGCACGCAGGAGCTTGAAAACGGATTCTTCTTGTGTCGTAAGGTGGTGGCTAACCTTCACTATTGGTCACCTGTATATCACTGGATGATCACATAATTCACTTGTAACCTGCAAAATCCCAAACTACATCAAATCCTAAAAAATAAAGATGTAAATAGGGAGTCAGATGACTGATGGTCACTCGACAGAGTGAACTTATAACGAGCAATCGTATACATATCATACTTTATTTAGTTCTTGTGTGTGTGTAGAAATCATGCCCTATGAATCACTTGTGTAAGATGTACTTGATATCGAGCGATAGCTAGATGTACCAATGTAAGTAGATGTGTGGATGGAAAAATGAACTTCCCCTCATATGAAGTGTATGAAGAAAATGCAGTCACTTATCCCTTGAATAAAGCTAAATGAATGGCTTGATGCTCTAAGAATACCTTAATATGCAACCTTAGGTGATGATAGGTAGATGTTTAGATCTTGGTCCTTTATTATGGTCACATAGCTATGTATTTATATGATTCTTTTAGTTGAATTTCGTAATTAATAGTTAAAAGGACAACCCATGAGGAAATAAGATGCCCAAAAGATAAAAGAGGCCCAAAAGAGGCGAGTAAGATATAAAGAGGTTGGGGGCACCCAAAGGGGACGAGGGTGCCCGGGTGTTGCATCCTGGTGGGCACTACTTTCCGAGTCAAGAAAGATAAAGCAATGAAGATTAGACTAGGTTGTAGGGTGAAGAAGACAAAATAGAAAATAAGAAACACAAACACAAAAGGCCAAAGATAGTTGTCAATTTCTAGTTTTCTCGCTTAGGAATCATACAAGAATAGTGGTATGTGATTAGGACCTATAAATGTACCCAAGTATGTGATTTTGTTTCTACATTTTCCCCACTTTATGTTGTTGAGTGAATACTCGATAACATAAAGTAGATAAGAGATGTGTACTTGATAACCATGTAGATCGATGATGAAAGCATGCCGAAGAGACACAAAAAAGCGTGAAATGATAAAAATGAAGCATGGAAGCTAAGGAAGAGGAAGTGACCCTAGGGGTGAAGTGTATGTATTGTGTCATGTTGTACCTATTGTTGTTGTCACTTGTGCTTGTTGATGTGGGGCTGCTTCTTGTTGTGTATTAAGGACGGACCTGCAAAAGAAGAGTGAAAGAGTATTCAAAGTCATGTATTATGAAAAATCTGTAAAAATATGTAAAAATGTGAAAAATTAGTAAACCCCTTATCCATGATGAGTGAAAAGCATAACAAGTGTCATTAATTATTGTAGAAGAGCAAGTTTTTGGGTGATCTCACGCTAAGAGTGATTTTTTTGGGCGATATGATGCCAAGAACGAATTTTTGGGTGATCTCACGCCAAGTGTGATTTTTTAGATGATCTCATGCCACGAAAGAAGAGTTTTAAGGAGAAAGGTCTAGTGTTATTCTCCATCCCTGATTGCTTCCCAAATTTATACACCACTACAGATGGTGTGATCCTACTTTGTTTCGTGTTCAATCCAGTTTGATCCAAGTAGAAAAAAAGATAGAATGCCCCATAATTAACTATGAAAGTTTCCTTGTGAAATGTTGAAAAATTGTGTTGATCTAAGAAATTAACTATAATTGCCCCCTGGTCATAGGCACCCAGAAAGTTTAGGAGTGCCTAGGAACTAGTGTCTCTATCTAGATGCTAGCATTTGTGTTAAACTCGATGACCTAAGTCGAATCTAAGCCATTCTCTCGATTGTAACTTTGTTATGTTCTTGTCATGTGCAGAGCTTGTATTGAAGCTCTAAGCTTGTATGGGGTGACTAATTCACCCAATATATGCCCCCTTGTTTGGGGTACACGTGACGTCGCTAGGAGTATGCAGCCCAAAAGAGAGGACCAGATGTTAATCTAAAATTGATACCCTGTAGGGGGAGGGAATGTGCATGGTAGAAACCAAGGCACATGTAAATTAAGTGGATGGAAACATATGTTATTGCAAACAAGAAAAGTATGCATATAGAATACAAAGTGCAAACAAATAGTAATGTGGCCAAAGTAGACCGCGAAAATTAGGTCTCAAACATGGGACATCTCTCACAATATCACTAGAAAATTAGGGCCGAAGCGGTAAAAACATATAAACAATGAACAAGCAAGACATAGGGCAAATCCAGTAAAAAATGGCATACAATGGCAAACAATAACAAACAATATCAAGCAAAGTATTAGACAACCATTGTGGCAAATAATTCCTACAAGATAAATGTTACACATGAAGCACTCGTAGCATGTTAGAAAGATAAGAAGCATGTCAAAGCATGTATGATTCGATAGAGAGTAGTGCTAGTAAGAATAGGAAGTAGTATAAAATGAAACAATAACACATGTAGTGTGTATGAAAGTAGATGCCCCTAGGAGCCTCGGTGGGACTGGTAAGAGGTACAATGCCAAACATCCATGCTTTGTGTGTAAATATCTCTAGAAAGTCTTCATCTACAACTAGAGAGCAAGTGAACACACATGTGCATATAGAAAAGATAATGACATATGAAGTATCTATCTAGCATGTGAAACATAGTGTACATGTGTTTCGCATAGAATGTCTCCATTCCGGAATAGAGTTGCTTTCTATCCTTTCATTCTCTTGAGAAACAGATAAGGGTTAGGGCTAGGAGGAATACCTGTTGAATGTTGGGAAGGTGTGCGTGTACCGTAGAGAGATCAGATCGATTGTGAAGAACCCCTTTTTGTCTGGGAAGGAATACCTGTAAATAAGAACGCAAGACCACTAGATTTTAGTTAGACAACAAGTGAGGGAACTGCCTTAGGCCCAGGAAATATTAGACTTCCTTTTGAAGGTGGTCAGTTCCCCATTTAATATGAATTAAAGCAAAATGATAACAAAGAACTACAAGATAATACTTACTGGTTCCTGATGAAGATACAGGTCCAAGGAATGTGATGGCGATAGTAAGGCTTAGTT
This sequence comes from Taxus wallichiana var. yunnanensis, assembly GCA_018340775.1. Taxonomy (NCBI): domain Eukaryota; kingdom Viridiplantae; phylum Streptophyta; class Pinopsida; order Cupressales; family Taxaceae; genus Taxus; species Taxus wallichiana. The sequence goes on from CM031242.1 coordinate 924,760,297, forward strand.
GGGATGATCTAGTATTATAAAGCAAGTCGATGAAGCTATCCTCGCCTTTTCCAATGCTTGAACGAGGGTGACAACGATCCAGCTTGCTCGATTGCTGATCTTCTCTGGCTCGATGCTCTTCTCTACAACCTCTTATGCTTTTCTTCACTTGTCTCTGTCTTGCAAATGAATTCCGATCCTTTCTTTTTGGTTGGGGAGGTCATTAACAGGGAACCGATGGTGGTTACGTAACCGACGGCGGTCGAGTAGGGACCAATGTCGGTTAGGTCAAAGTTGGCTATTTTTAGTAAAATAGCCAACTTTCCCTCCTTTTCTCCCGAGGGATCAGTTGTGGGCTTGGTCAAGTTATTATTAGGTTTGTTTTGATTGCGGTGAGGGGTGATGAGTCATGGGTGTGAGTCTGGACCAAGTCATAGGTCTTAATTAGGTTGGTTTAGGGTTAGGGCTAGGTCATGATGAGGTGGCAAGGTGAGGTGGCAGGGGTGGAGATGTGGATTTATTAATTATATGGTAATTAATAAATAATTAAGTGCGTAAGGTTTAGGTGGTGAGGTATGGTTAGGTTGCGAGGTGATATGCGGGGTACAGGGCGTCGTAAGACCCAAATTTGGTGTCTACAACATGTAACAGTATAAGAAAGCAAGAATAGATGCAACCAAAATACGTAGTATATTGTGAATGAGCGAGATGAAATGATATGCAATGTGAATGTGATAGGAGAAATGTGCCTCACGAGTGGATGTGAATGAACATGTATGAGATGAGGTTCATGTTATCCAAAATAACTCCCCTGGTTATTTGGACAACTTATATTTCCATTTTGGCTCTGAAGTTCCACATGACAGTTGTATGCACTTTAATTGATCCTTTGGCATATTTCCTTGATTCCGATTCCTCGCATGCCCTTGCGCGCTCCTATCTTCCTTTACCTTTCCTTTCCTTTTCCTCTTTGTTCCATCTTCCCCTCGCATGCACTCTTTGTGCATCTACCTTCTTCTCAACATTTCATGCACCTTGCGTGCGTACCTTAAACCTCGCTTCCCAAAATCAGCTAAGTCCATAGAATTCTAGTATGCCCCTTTCTCAATGTTGCACATTACTTTGTAATAGTTGTGCCTTCACCATATGTTTCTTCCTTAGAATTTCTTGCATTCCTCTTGCGCACATCACTTTTACGTGCACCCTTCCTCTTTTTTCCTTCCACGCCTTGCTCTTTCACACACATGCCTTTACGCTTTCTTCCGCACCTTCGTGCCACGTGGTATATGTCATACATTGAGTGTGTTACACGTAACCAATCAAAGCACACCAACTAGGTGCCGAATAATTGCAACAAATTGTGTGTGACACATGGTAGAAACGAAAAACTAATCAATAGTTGGCCAATCCTTTGGGTAATCACCGCACCACATGTCTTGCATGTCTAGTTTGCAATACGGATCTTCCGACAATCATAAATTTTATTCCGTGCTTAGATCCTCGCACGCCTAGTATCATTCAAAAGCTATCGATGTGGGCTACAATGCAGAGGATTCAAATTCAAATTTTGATAGGCATTGGTAAGTGAGAAGATGGAAAACATCTTGTTGGCCATTAATGAGCATATCTGATTGCTCCAACCACCTGATTTGATATGGATATGGCCTCTTTCCTTCTCCTACATGCCATATAGACCTGTAGAAGTGCATTTTATAGATTACAGGTGAATTTGTAGGCATTTAATGCTTATTGTTGGTGGTTGTGATTCAAAATAAAAGTTTTCCCTCCTTTTCTTCTCCTTCTCTCATCGATTCATTTATAAATGTAAGAGCTTGCTCATTAGAAGGGTTGGACATTTTGGATCTTCTAGCATTTGCTAAGGGTTCTCCATATTTGTATTTTGAGTTGCAAACCTCTAGATCTGGCTCTTGCATGTGGATATCACCTCATACACCATTGTAATGGACTGTGCATCCTTGGAAGTAATAAAAGCATTGTTTTGTGGCTATTCTCTACCTTGACATGTTTGTATTCTTCTTTCTTTCATTCCCTTTGCATTGTGTGCTTGCTATGTCACTTTAAATCCCTTGTAGCTCCATTTTCTTGTTGTTTTTCATGAAATCAAGTAGTTGAATGCATTCTGGTTTGTGTTACAAGTTTCTGGCCTCCTTCTATGCTTTCTCCTTCATTTTCACTCAAAATAGATAATGTTCATCACACTTTTCTCGATGCTATCACCTCTCTTTAGTTTATCTTTCGATGTAGAGCATCACAGAGGATTAGGAATTAAAGTGAGTTAGTCGATCTAGGCATGACTATCAGAAGTGTCTTCCCTCCATGTTGGAGACATTCAAATTCAAATAGGTGTGTAACTAGGATTGCGAGAGTGGAAATGTTTAGTGAATTTAATTAAATAAGGTATATACATGCCAAATAAGGCCATGTAAAAGATGTAAGAATTGTTTTAATTCATACTCATAGGTTGGTTTAGATGATTTTTAGTCGTGGTGCTAAATCTAGTTTCTTGTTGAGTCAAAGATAGCGGGTTATTGTTTAGTTTTAGGAAGGTGGTTTTCATAATGTTATAGTAAGAAGCATTCCAGGAAGGAACATAGCACGTGTGAGAGGCATGGATATGATGTAGTAGAGTTAAAGAATGATGAATATAAGATATTGATCAAAGTTTGTAGGATTTGTAAGCTTTAATGCATGTTTTGTTATTGCTTTGAATTTATTATACATAGACTATGTTCACATGCATCGAGGTAGAAACATGACAATCAACCAACCATAGGAAGCATTCATGGATCTCGTGACGGGTGAAAAAGGTGGATAGAAGGAGCACTTGTCAAAATTTTATAGCCCTTGAAGTCAATTATTGTCACTGTAGCTTTAAATATATGCTCTTGGGCCTAAACTACGACATCAAGCCATAAAAAATCTACCCAACCAAATCTAGTGAAAAGTTGAGGATGTGACTATACTTATGAAGCCTAGGAGTGTGTCAAATATTAGGGTGTAGTTCACATGTGTGAAGGTTGTATGGAGGACTGTGTTGACTAGATGTGATAGTGCTCATAATTAGGGTAATTGGAGATGCATGCAAGTGTTATTCGATGAGTTAAGGTTCCAATTTCATCAAGGATCATTTGGAAGGCATTTAAGAGGTGTTCATATCAAATTTTAGGTGAGATTATTAGCCTAGATATTTGTTGTTGCATTCTAGCTAGCAAAATAGACCTAATTGTCTAGAGCATGAGTATAGAAGTATTTGACCAAACAAAGTAATAAGTATCCATTTCTATACCAGAGTAGGGTTTTAATGAAGGGTACTAGAAACACTAAACAATTCAAGGGGTTATCTCGTAGAGGAAGTGGAGATCTAAATAAATTTACTAGTCTAGAAGGATACAAGCACAACTAGGCCTAATGAGAAAAATGGGTGTAAATAATGGATTATGCCTAAAATGAAGGTCTAAATCCTTTAATACAAGTATGAAAAGATATTCCCGTGCCACTAAAACTAGTTTAGAGCCTTCGACCAACATAATTTCCATTTTGATCACTACGAGCCTATTTAGGTCATGGAGAGTGAATGGGTCTAATGCATGTGGAGAAGGGTAGTTGGAGTGACATCCACAAGGTTGATATTAAGAAAAGGTGAGGGCCGGAAGATCACCTTTGAATCGATATGAAGTATTAACATGTTCTTTATTCAATCACAAAGTCATTGATTAGGTTGACACTACTAGATGCCCGCTAAGCTATCAAGAAGTAAGAAACATAGTTGCTTGGTAGGGTGGAATAGAGAATAAGGTATAAACAAAGTGTGATATTCATTTAGGCAAGAGGATCTCATCATATGTTGACAAAACAAGCGGGCGGGTATGGTAAAATCATGTTAAGGTATGGATTCATACTCTTCTTTTTTAGTTGATTGAACAAGTCTACATAGTGAACTATGCATACTATATGTACTTTGTGAATATGCTACTTATGAAGTCAATAATCAAACAAAGTAGAGTATAGAACAGGGTCCTCGGAGAAAGGGTATGATTGCGGAACTAGGAGAACTAAGAAGATGCCTTGCACCACTTTCCTTTTGCATATCCTTTTATCCTTGGTCCCTTGTCTTCATTAGCTTAGTTTTCACTTTCAACATTAGGAGTAGCGAGTAGCAGAGAAGTAGATAGAGGAACCAATCTTCTTCGAGAGGTCTATCTCAAGTTTGCAAGGTCCCACAACTTAGAGACATTCCAATTGTTGACTCAAATGACTTAGTCCATTGATATCTTAGACACGGGTGCAATTTTGAGGAACCAACAGCTTTTGCACACCCAGTGGGACCAAAATTGAAAGATTAAATTTAAGTATTGCTAAGTTTGGTGTGCGACTTAGCAATTTCCATCCTTTGAAGGCTCATTCCAACACATCCGACGAATTTAAACACTCAAATCTACTTTGTTTTAGCAACTAGAGCACCTTTTATGAGAAGAGTGCATACCAGATAAAGTTGTGCAACTGAAGGATCCTTTGAGTACCTCCAACTTTCACCAAGAATTACACACATCATAGCTCCCACATGTTCATCTCCATCTCCATCATGTCACGCACATTCCACTCCTCAAAATAGACCCACACACCATGCCATGACACTACAGCTTACCTCCTCCTCCGAGGAACTTTATCAACTTCACTGGTGGAAGCCCTCTCAATCTTAATGCACAACATGATATATCAGTAGCCTCACTCAAGAGCATTCCATACTTCACTAGTGAGAATCAAGTCACCCCTATTGAACACATACAGGATGTTGCAAATGTGTGCTCTGTCTATTTGATCATGTCTTTACGATGTGTTAGGTCAAGTTTGCAACCTTATTTAAAGGAAAAGTGCTCCAATGGTTCCAATTTTTAAGAATTACATCAATTTCCACCTGGGATGAGCTTGGAACAACTCTATGCAACTATTTTGAAGATAAATCAGATCACCTATCTCTAGTGGAGCAACTGACTACAACAAAGAGGACACCCAATGAGAAAATGACTGATTTCAATATTAGATTCTAGAAGACTTGGGATAGGATTCCTCAAGTGGTAAGGCCTACAACCCAACATGATTTCTTGTACTATCTAAGGGCCTTAAATAGTGACATCTCGATCATCATTCAATCCATGGGAGGTAGAACCCTATCTGCTACTTACAACATTGTAATAAGGGTAGAGAATGCAGTCTCATCCGGGTGGGAAAGTTAATGTCTAGGCCACCCGCACCCTTATTTCTAGATATGTCTCTAGTACCCCAACCTTCATACCCTTGTTCTAGTGTAAACCACGCAACCAGTTGCATCTACATCCTATTCTCCTATGTAACAGAAATAAGATGAATAGATGAAGGCCTTGATTAGGAACTTGTCTAATAAGGTCATATCTTTGGAAAAACAGCAGATGCAAGCCTTCAGAAACAATTCTAATTAGGCACATAATCAAAACAATTAGCCCTAGCAGAATTAGTATGGAAACCATAGATATGGGCAAAACCAATAAAGTTATAGATGGCATGCTAATGCGTACCTACCCTTACAAGTTGTTCCTCCACCATAACCTCTTCCAATGCCCAACACAAATCAAGCACTAGTTCCAGTGTAGAACAATATGGTGTAAGAGTTAGAATGGTGTTTTCCTTGCAACATGCCTCACAGTCAATATCATTGCGCTAATGTCATACGTGTGCATGCTTATATTATCTAGAATGCTTCTAATTATGAGCCTTCCACTAGGGTGGCCAAAGTAGAAAATCAAGAAAATATAGAAGCTCATCCATAAGGATAATTGATGTTCTTTAGTGTCGAGGACTTATGTGCAATCACCAAGTTATAGAAAGTCCCGATAGACGTGTGTGCCCAAGTTGCCGATAATAATGGTAGGTATAAGAGAATGTTGGACTAAGATGCACAACCTTCAACTTTTGTCACACAATGTCGATCCTTAAAAGCTAAAGGATGAAACTAAGGCATCAAACAACAGAGGCACACAAGTTCATGTGTGCGAGGCTTCACGCAATGCTAGTTTGGTAGGTCAAGCCTCGGTCAAGCTCAGGCCCCGTATTTACACTTGAACAAATAAGAAGAGATTTTTTGGTGCCCCAAATACATAAGTCAATGGGCCTCCCATTCAGAATTGTGGACCATATGAAGAGAATAAACATGAATGTCATAATGTGGGATGTCCTGGCCATTCCATCTTAGCGTGACTTATTACATGAAGCCTTGACACAAATTCCGCACACATACCCAACTATTCACAAACCACGCACTACTATCAACATTTGCCAAGAAGAGAAACAAGTAAGTAAGGTTGATAAAACCCCACCATTTTATATGTCCTTGATCATAGGTAAACACCGGTCCATAATTGTATGATTGACTCGGACACTAGTACTTCTATCATGCCTAAGAAATTTGTTGATGTCCTAGGTCTTAAGTACAACCCTTTGTCCAAAGGAGTCCTGCAACTTGATGGTTTAACTATCACCACTTTGGGAACCATCAAGAATCTTGAGTTAACCCTTCATGCATGTCTAAATCTCATAATAACTCAAGACATGCCAATCATTGATCTACCTCCTTTGTTTTCCCTTTATTTGTCAAGAGATTTTACTGCAAAAGTGGGTGGTTACTTGTCTTCTGATTGGTCCCATATGTTACTCAAGACAAGGTATGGTACCTAGTTTACCATACAAGATGAGCCAATATTTTCCTATCATGTAGAGTCATATGACCCATCTCTTCTCCAAGCCAATTGCCTAATCCAAGAACAAATTTCAATTTATGAATAATAGCCTCTTCCCCTACTCTGCTTGACTTAGTGTTAGATGAGTGGGTGGAAAGGCATCAAAAATTTGATCCATATGCTGAAGAACTTGAAGCTTTTCAAACTAGGCTTAGCACCTATTGCATCCTTGAAGAATAAGTTGTACATTTGCGCATGCTCAAGAAAAATGAAGAAATTTCTTGTCTATGGAAGTTATCCTTTGATGGCTCTGTAGAAGCATAAATGACATAGGGACATGTGTCATTCTCATTTCCCCTAAATACGAGAAGTTATTCTTTGCACACATGTTATAGTTCACATGCTCCAACACCATAGTAGAATATGAGGCACTTTGGTGCATAGTCTTTTATTTATGCAAAAAGAAATAGATCAAGGTGTTACAGGATCTTTAAGGACACAAAATCTGGTTATCCAAGTAGGTCACCAAAAAATATGTGACAAAGAATAAGCTTCTTAAAGCTTATAAACACAGAGTTTGGGACCTCCTTGAGGGGTTTAATGCTTTGAATATTTAGGTGGTGCCATGCAAGATGAACAAAGAAGCTGATTAGATGGTTGTGTTTGGTTCACAATTCTCCCTAGGTGAGGATTTTGTCAAGGGAAACATGTAACATATCAAAATGGTGATTATGCCATCCATTCCAAACAATAACACCAATTGGCAAGTGTTTGACAGTGACACACATATTGTCTAGTTCATCTAGAATGAAGCTGAATTTTCATCAACCATGCACGCTGACTTGCATGACAACTATGGTGACCAAGTGATCCAACTAAAGACAAACAAGTTGCGTAAAGGGCTGGACACCTTAGAATAAATATTTGGCCTTGATGTTGAGTTCAAGGGTGAAGAAAATAGTATGCGCGCGATGCAAGAATACTACTACACGGTCATTATTACACGTAAAAGGAGTTCTTGCTTAGTAAAGCTTACACGTAAGATGAAAAACATGCCTTTATATCTCTCTGTTAGAGATACGGTGACATATTATCATGGGAATATAAAGACCTAAAAGGATTTGATCCAAGTGTCTCTCAACACTCCATTGACCTTGATCCTAGTATCAAGCCCATCAGAAAAAAGTAATGACCAATCAATCTAAATATAGAGCCCCTCATGAGGAAAGAGCTGTCTAAAATCATTAAGGCAAAGATAATTTTTCCGATCAAGTACTCTACTTGGGTTGTGAATCTTGTTCCAATATGCAATAAGAATGGAGAAATCGACTCTGTGTTGATTTCAGAGATCTTAATAAGACATCCCTCAAGGATCATTATCCATTTCCTTCCATGGAGTAGATTCTATAGATCGTGGTAAAAGCATAAATTCTCTATGTTGAATGGGTATTTTGGATTCAATTAGATCCTGGTCAAGGAAGAGGATCAATACAAAACAATGTTTACAACTAAGTGGGGAACATATGCTTATCAAAAGATGCCCTTCAGTCTATTAAATGTAGGTGCAACATTTTAGCACACCGTGGATATTACCTTCAAAGGATAGATTAATGAGTTCATCTTGGTTTACCTTGATGACATAACTATTTTCTCAAAGGAGGGCACATATCACAACGAGCTTACTTTAAGAGATGCATAAATTTTGGGGTATCTCTTTACCCAAAGAAGTGTAATTTTGTTATGGTGCAGGGCAAGTTGTTGGGGCATGTGGTCTCAAAGGACGGCATCACAATCGATCCCGAGTGTGTTTTATCCATCCCGACTCTTTCCTTCAAGGCGCACAAGAAATCCTTACAATATTCCTTAGGAAAATCAACTTTGTGAGATGTTTCATTCCTAACTTTGCAGGACCGGTAAGGCTCATCACCCTCATGCTAAAAAGAACACAACCTTTAAATGGATAATAGAAGGACAAAAATCTTCAACAAGATCAAGCAAGAGATTGCTTATGCACCAATACTCATGAACCTAGATTATTCAAAGGATTTAATCCTTAATGTTTATGACACTTATACAAATGTTGTTGTTGTTATGACACAAGAGAATGAACAAGAACTAGAGTAGCCAAATCACTTTCTTTAGTCAAACACTGAAGGATTATGAATTAAAATACACTCACACGGAGAAACAATTCTACACCATCATGAGCATGCTTCAAAAGTTCAAGAGCATGCTCTCCACAAAAAATGCATCTAAGTGCTAGTTTTTATGTAGGTGTGAGGGAGTTTATAATGAGAGAAGAAATCAGTGAGAAGAGAGCGCGATGGGTGACCAAAATCATGGAGTACGATGTGACTATCAAAGCCACAAAATTGGTAAGAGGTAGCACGCTCCACAAACAATTTTCTAAGGATCTCGCATGATGAACCTAAGACTTCATTATTTCTGGATGAAGACTTCTCATGCACGAGAAAATGAACAAAATGAAACCCTGGCGCATACCCTCTTGGTCTGAACAAAGCAAAGAGAAGACATATGAGGTTGCAATCTATTCCATATGTGTTGATTGATGACCTTCTCTTCAAGAAGAATCTTGATGGCGTCATTGTTGAAATGTATTGATGACACACAGATTGAAAAAGTGTTAGTAGAATTTCACAATGGATTCTCTGGTGGAAACTTCTCTGCCAAGACTACAATAATGAATATTATAATGGCATGACTCTTTTGGCCTACCCTGTTTGCAGATGTGCACAAGTGGGTCATGAAATGCAAAGAATGTGCTTTCTTTGTAGGAAAGAAGAAATTGCAATGCTTCCCCTCTAACCAATCCAAACAGATCAACCTTTTGCGTAATGGGGTCTTGACTTCATAGGCATGATCAATCCTCCTTTAAGCACTAGACATAAGTGGGTGCTAACAGCTATGAATTACTTCACCAGATGGACATAGCCTATTGTGCTCAAGGAATCAACTGATTTAGTTATCCTTGAATTTCTTGAAGCAAGCACCGATACAAGGTTTGGTGTTCCTCAAACCATTATCTCTAATAATGGAAAAGCCTTCCTTGGTACTAAAATTATTTATTGGGATCTTAGTCTTGGTATATACTTGAAAAACTCCTCCAATTATTACCCTCAAGGTAATGGCTTGGCAGAGTCTATAAATAAGAACCGAATCAAAATCATGAAGTGAAAAATGAACATCATCACAAAGATAATGGCATATAAAGGTCTCACGGATGCTTTGGGTAGACATGATCATAGTAAAGAAGGCAATAGGTACTTCACCTTATAAGTTGGTTTATGGTAAGGAAGCTAGACTCCCTTTTCTCTTGAGTTGCCTTCATTAGAGCTTGCCTAATAGTTAGAGTTTGAGGGCATGGACCAGAGATAAATCATAATGACAGAGCTGGTTGAACTTGAAGAATCAAGGAATGTTGTCATGATCAAGCTAGAATAACATCAATAATCAACAAATAAATGGTTTGACAGAAAAGGATAGGCCTCAAGCTTTCAAATTTGGTGACTTGGTCTTAAAATGGGATGATGACATAGCCAAACCAGGGTGTCATTCAAAGTTTGATGCACTTTGGAGTGGCCCATACACTATCAGTTCTTATAAGGAGGCTAACTCTTTTGAGTTATCTCTTCTCAATGGAGGCGTGCTAAAATTCCCAATCAATGGGATATATGTCAAACCCTTCCATTGAGTGTTTCTACATCATTTTGTAAATATTAGAGTAGTTTCAATTCCTCCAAGTGTGTTGCGCGCACATTGTCTTGTTTGTACATAGTTCTTTCTTTCCATGTGCTTCTTGCGCATGCTCTTTTGTTGCTTCTAGAATGCTAGTTATATTCCCGTAATTTTCAATAGTTTGGAAGGATTTAGAATAGAGTTCGAGAATATGTTCCAGAGTGACTTCTAGGCGCTTCTTCAAGTAGAATCCATGCCCAATGGATGCTCCAGCCTATTAATCTCTTTCATCTAGCAAGAAGATGGCCCCAAAAGTCACCAAACTATTATCCAAAATAACTCCCTAGTTATTTGGACAACTAATATTTCCATTTTGGCTCTGAGGTTCCATATGACAGGTTGCGTGCACTTCAATTGATCCTTTGGCATATTTCCTTGATTGTCGATTCCTCACGCACTATCAGTATGCTCCTCTCTTCCTTCACCTTTCCTTTCCTTTTTCCTCTTTGTTCCATCTTTCCCCTCGTGCACACTCTTTACACATCCGCCTTCTTCTCAACATTTCATACACCCTACGTGCACGCCTTGACTCGAGCTAAGTCCCCGGAATTCTCGCACACCCCTTCCCTCATTGCTACACATTACTTTGTAATATTTGCGCCTTCACCATACATTTCTTCTTTAAGTATTTCTCCCCATTCATCCCACATGCATCACTTTTACGTGCACCTTTCCTCTATTTTCCTTCCGTGCCTTGCTCTTTCACACGCATGCCTTCACGCTTTATTTTGTGCCTTCTATGCCACGTGGCATATGTTAAACATTAAGTGTGCTACACATAACCAATCAAAGCGTGCCAACCGGTACCAAATCCTTGCAATAAAATAGTACATGAAACGACAAATCTAATCAATCTGTTGGCCAATCCATTGGCTAATCATCTTGCGCCATGTGTCTTGTGTGTCCAGCTTTTACATCATGCGGATCTTCTAATAGTCATAACTTATGATCTAGTGCTCGAGATCCTCATGCACCAAGTCTCATTCAAATTTTCTCGTGGGCTATAGTGCAAAGGATTCAAATTCAAATTTCGGTAGGCTTTAGTAGATGAGAAGTGGAAAACATCTTTTTGGCCATTAACGAGCAGATTTGATTGCTCCAACCACCCGATTTGATATGGATCTTTCCTCTTTCCTTCCCCTACATGCCATATAGACCTAGAGAAGCGCATTTGACATATTTACGGTGGATTTGTAGGCATTTAATGCTTCTATTATTGATTATGGTTCAAAATACTAGTTTTCCTCCTTCTCTTCTCCTTCTCTCATCGATTCATCTATAAATGTAAGAGCTTGGCTCATTGTAAAGGGTTGGACATTTTGGATCTTCTAGCATTTTCTAAGGGTTCTCCATCTTTGTATTTTGAGTTGCAAACCTCTAGATCTAGCTCTTGCATGTGGATATCAACGATCATATGCCATTGTAATGGACTGTGCATCCTTGAAAGTAATAAAATCATCATTTTGTGGTTATTATTTGCCTTGACGTGTTTTTATTCTTCTTTCTTGCCTTCCTTTTACATTATGTGTTTATTGTGTCACTTTAAATCCCTTGTAGCTCCATTTTCTTGTTGTGTTTCATGAAATCGAGTAGGTGAATGCATTCAGTGTTTGTGTTATGCATGTATGGCCTCTCTTTATGCTTTCTCCTTCATTTTCACTCAAAACAAATAGTGTTCATCCCACTTTTTCTGGTGTTATCACCTCTCTTTAGTTTAGTTTCCTTTTTCATATCCTTCTATCCCTGGTCCCTTGGCTTCATTAGCTTAGTTTTCACTTTCAACATTAGGAGTAACAATAGTTGTATAAATAGGTAGAGGAAGCGACCTTCTCCATAGGTCCGTCTCAACCATGCAAGGTCCCACAACTTAGAGATAGTCCCATTTTTGAATCAAATGACTCAGTCCATTAAGATATGAGACACAAGTGCAAGTTTGAGGAACCAACTGTTCATTTATAAAATACCCCTCGACGGTCAAGAATGAACCATAAAACAAGAGTGTGTCATGGGGAAATGGTTTGCACATGTGTGCTAGAAATATAGATCAATGAAGCATAGAGCGTAAAGAGTGTGAATGTGGTGAGGTTCATTTCAAATTTAGACCCTCAATAGTTGAGTATGAACCGTGGAACTAGAGTGCGTCATAGGGAAATGGTTTGAAATGTGTGCTTAGATAGATAGATCAATGAAACATAGAGTGTAGATTATAAAATAAGCTAGTATAATGTGTAAGAAGAAAATGTTATAATGATTTATTATGAAGTGCGGAGCGTGAAACATGTAGTGTGCAAGGTTCATGTATGTGGTATTCCCTCAACAATCATGTGTGAACCTTAGCACGAGAGTGCGTCATAGGGTATCGACGATACAAGTTGTGTTTATCAAGTTGTGTAAGATTACTTATAAATGGGAAATATGAAGCACAAGGCATAATGTTAGGAAAAGTGGGGGAATAATAGGCGTGACGCCCCCAAGTGTGTAAGAAATTGAGATCTAGTTAATGATGCTAAGGGGATCAATATAAGGATTTGTTTGCTTGACAAAAGTGATTAGAGGATGAAGTGGAGGTTAGAGAGGGACCTTGGAGAGGGAAGTTGAAAGAGGCCATCTAGAGTTTTTTGGTCTTGCTTAGTGAGTGGTTTCTTATTTGGTAATGTTGTAGAATACTTGAGAGAAGGATGCAATGGGGAACAAAACTTGAGAGGTGATTGCTTAGTTGGAGTAGGTTGTATATGTAACGCTTGAGTGACCAAAGAATGAACATTAGAGATGATAACTTGATGCTCATTAGACATAAATGGAGCAGATTTTAGATCCCATTTAGGTGTAGCATTAGGAGATGAACATGTAATAGAATGTTGTGCAACAAAATATATAAAACCTTGGAGCTCAAGGTGTTTGATTCTATGTTGTAGAGCATGACCGTTATTGTTGTTATGTCCATTGATTTGATGATAAGCACAAAATGGGAGACCTTGATATTTGACCAACCGATAAGGATGATAACAATGAGTAGTTGGAAAATTGATCAATTGATGACTAAGGAGCTTAGTAAGAATGTCATGTTGCTTAGCATTGTGATCAAACTTGAGATGTTCTAGTAGTGGTAAGACTTAAGGTTCACTGATATGAGCACATGTAGAAGACATAGAAGTAGGATGAGGAGAATGAGATGTAGAAGAATAAGAATGAGCATGGGCTTGAGAAGCATCCTTAAGATGTTGAATTTCATATTTTAGAGATGTAATCATTGATTCCATAGCCTAAATTTTGTCTTGAAATAAATAATACAAGGCTTGAATTGAATCTAAGATGGGCTGATTGGATAGAGAATCACAAAGGCTAGGGTCTCCAAAGATATGATAAAAATGGCGCTTACTTGAGCGGGTGGAGTATCTTTAGGGAGAAACATGGTGTCGATGGATTATAGAATAACTTCTTTGTAAGGTGAATGCATTTGAAGTAATTTAAAAAAATTATTTGACAAACCTTAGGATTCGTGATAGAAAAGGTGATGTCTCAAAGAAGGATTTGAATGACCGATCACGAGTGGGGTTCACCAAATGATTTAACAAAAATAGAGTTATAAAAACCCTAAGATATTGTAGAGTCACATGTAATATATAAACACTAAAGCATAGATTGGATGTAAGTAATAAGCTAATGAAAATTGAAACCCTAAGTGCAAGAGATGGAATAGAAGACTTAGCTAATTTCATAATAAATCCCGAAGTGTTCTATACTTGAAAACTAATGAACATGATGAGAAGACCGTCGTAACCGCACTAAAAGAAATTTGTAACTACCAGATGAGCCTAGACTATGGTGCCTAGATCAAAGGGGTGAGGGTGCCAAGGTGCTAAAGACCTCTGTTGGGTCCCCGTGACCACGTAGGAGCTTGGAAATTGATTCTTTTTGTGTCACAAGGTGGTCGATAACCTTCATTGTTAGTCATCTATATATTGTTGGATGATTACATAATTTGCTTGTAACCTACAAAAAAAAATGATATCCTGCAAAACCCCGGACTACATCAAATCCTGAAAAGAAATATGTAAAAGAAAGATGTATGTATGTGATGATACCCATGGTACTTAGGAATAATGATAATGTGATCAGATAGGTGAATCCAAATGGGAAGGGGATTGATAAGATAGCCCAACCCATGTGATGTGAAGAAGCAAAGAGGTGAAACAAGACCAAGACATCCAATGATAGGATATCAAGGCATTATTTGGTATATAAGGCCATAAGCCCAATCAAGGATGTACAAAAAACCATGGCAATCCAATAGTGAAGACCGGGGTGAATCAAGATCGAGGCACTCCAACGGTAGGAGAAACCAAGGCATACATGGTGATAAATCCAAATGGAGTAGACAACCCAAACAAGGATGTAACAAGATATTTAAGATAGTGAGGAAAATGCAAGGGGGACCGAGATCCTAAGTGAAGTTAGAAGGTAGTGTGTAAAAACTCAAGTGAGGCCCGAGATCCCATGTGAAAATGAGGGTTCATGCCAAAGGTGAAAAATGAGATGTAATCAAGGTACTATAGATGACTAGCCATGAGGATTAAAAGATCATAATGTATCACTGATAATATCATTAACTTGATTCAATATGTGACTTATAACATGAGTCATGAGGTCCTCAATGGCATGTTGTGTAATAACGACTTGCCGATGAACTTCGATCTTGTGGTGAATAAGGTGTCATCAATATGGTCCTCTAGTCGGGTGAGAATGTCATGCGGAATGTAATTCATAGAGGGAAGAGAATTATAATGAGGTGGTGGTCCATAAGTAGGTTGTGGTCTAGTCACTCAAGGGGAAGGTGGTCGGTTTTGAGAGGAATCGGCCCCACACTTTCTATTACGGAAGAAGCTTTAGGAACGAGATGTTTGTTATGCGGAGCACCCGACGCTTAGAAACAACGTGTGTAAAATACCTATGATGAGAGTAAAAGAAGGGATTTGAAGCGAGAAGGATGTGTAACATTTCTAGTTTGGTTACATTTAAACTAAGCTTCAAGCTTATTCATGTGGCATCGATAGGATCTACAGTAAAAAACAACATTCCCGAAGCCTCGTTACGTGTGTAATATGCCTCGGTCATAGAAGATTGAGGAGCCATAAGGGAAAGAGGTAGGAGAGAATTTTCTTAGGCTATAAAGGGCTAGTGATAGTATCAAACGAGGGTACCAATACAATGGGATAAGAAGGTACTAATGGAGAAATATGCTTCTCGACTCATTGATGCATAGTAGATAGGATTATCACCCATGAGATCATCAAATTCGAAGTCAAAACTAACGAACCGATCATCCACTTATGTAAAGGAAAATGGGTCGGTTAAGTCGATGGAAATATGAGGAGGTTTAATAGATAAAGCAATCTGAGGCATAGGAATTAGGTGGGAAGAAGCATCAATCGCACTCAAAGATCCCTCTTGTATTAGAATGACGTTCACATCATGGAAAAATTGGTGCGAAGGGTTTCATAGTAATGCAAGACTTCCTGTAGACACCTATTTTTGGGTATAGCGCCCCCAGTCATCTCACATTCATGCAATTTCCATTTGCACATCTCTTTTTCTTAAATTAAATGAAATCCTATCCATTTGCTTAATTAATTATCAAATGGGCTCCATGTAGACCCATTTGATAATTCAAATTTTGATATTATCCCCATCTCCCACAAATTATTAATCCATGAGTATTAATACACCTATCCGACACCCCTTTTTTAAATGGAATCTTTTATCTCACCCACCATGTCAATCATGCTCCCCACTCCATCTAATAATTCAAGCCATGGTCCCCATGTGATCACATCAGATCTCTTAACTCGGGTTACTCTACTCAACCCCGGTTACTTGTTAACCCCAATCTAACCTCACATCTAAGTTATAAATATGGGTTTTTCCCCATATTTGAGGAGGAAGAAAAAGTTAGAAAATTTGGGTGAATGCTGAGAAATTTTAGCCATTTTATCATAATATCATTATTATTCTATCTTGGTGATAACACGTGGAATTTCCATGATACTCGCTCGTGATTTGGTTCATGTGATGAGATTCATGTTGCACGCATCAGATCAATAACACCATCTGCACACCGGTATCTTCCAGGTTCTTTTGTTTATCAATTTGTATGTTATTTGTTTTGGACTCTATTTTATTATTATTCTTATCGCACGGGGGTTGATAGCCACCGAGGGAGTTAACACTTCCCAGATTTGCTTTGTTAAGCACCCCCACATAAAATCTCTAATCAATATTTTTCTAGTGTATGTGAACTGCAGGTCTACTGGGATCACACCAAGGAGTTCTACATCAACTTTGTGCCCGTATCATCCATCGTCATCTCCAAGGTACTAAGCCCTTGTATACTCGACATTGTTTAGTGTTTCTTGATTACTCGTACACTCATCTGGACAAGAAGATGGAAACTCATATCAACATTTGGCGCACGCCGGGGGGACCAGATCTAGGCTCTAGTCATGTTTCTATTTGTTTACTTTGTATAGGTGTCGTATGTATAACAGTTACTATATTTTGTATTATTGTCAGTATGACATCGTGTCAATCTAGATATGTGTTCTGCAGTTGTCGTTTGTAGACTCACCCGCTTGTAGGCTCTTTGGTACTATCTTCATCCGTGTGTGTGGTGCATACAGGTAATCGATTATGTCGCCATTAAGGTACGTCGATTTCTCATTTGAAAAGGTTTGTTATTAATTTGTTTATAATCAAGGTAAAATCTTATTGTTATTGCTATTTGTTAATAATATATATGTATATATAATAATAATAATAATAATAACAATAATTAATTAAAAGTAAATAAATAAATAAATTAAAAAAATCATCTTAACCCTATCCTAAACTACCCTATCTTCATCTTCCTCCCTATCCCCCTAATCAACCTACCCTTCTCCTCGTTGATCTCATTCATCTCCTCCACTCACTCCGCTCCTGCTAAGTTATCATCCTCCCCAACTCTTGTTCACCCGGGCTTGTCCTCCACCTTCTCTGCTCCATTCCCCTGTCGTCCGAGCTACCATCCACCTAACTCCCATATACCCGACCTATCCTCCACCTTCTTTTCTCCTCCCCTACCCGAGCTATCATCCTCCCTCCTCAAACTCTTCCCAACACCTCCACTCACCACCCCTACTAACACAACCCTCCATGTTTCCCTCTCCACTACCTCTCTACTAGCCTTCCTATCCATCTCCCACACTCCACTCACTTCCCACGCACTGTTCCACCTATCATTCTCCCACCTCAAACTCTATCGATCCCTCACCTCTGTAGACACACTGAACCTCCACCCTTTACGCAGCCTCCCCATCCATCGCATGCACATATTCTCCACTCACCAACACTAATTCCCCCTGCCATGCACACTTTATTTTAACACATACCTTGCACCACATTCACACACATCCATTCAAGCTTTCAATTTTTGCTATGTTCAACTGTTGCCATATCCTTGTGGACACCGATTGCAGAGCATTTTTTAGAAAAACCGGTTCTAATACAATCTATTCTTTATTCCACGGCTTAATGTTTTTCATTATTTCTAGCACCATTTTAATTCACATAAGCTTTGTGTATCACGACTAGTATTTGGCTCACAATTCTTTAGAATATATTTGTTAACAGTTGCTTACAAGTTTCTATAGCAGAAAGATATATAACTTATTGATTTTACAATCTCCTGATAGAAATGGGCTTATAATTTTTTATTACACTATCATTATTTTGGGTTTATTTTGATGTGATTTTCTTTATTTCATCATACATTTAAAAAGTGGCATCCCTATGCAGTAGGACCAACCATGAAGTACCTAAAGTGAACGAAATTGATGTCAATAAAAAAGCTAGATGAGATATTTCTTTTTCCTGTCCCATTAATTAGACATCTTACCTCATTGTATAATCTATTAACATCTGACATTCAAATATATATCATTAGTATAAAATATGTTTATATTAGTTTTGTTAACATTTGTTTAGATTTGATAGACAACTAAATAAATGCAACATACATAATCACATGATTTTTTAGTTTGTCGTTTAGGAGCTTAATTTTTATTGTATCAATTTCTCACTTATTTTTATAGTCTAAAGTTGATTTGTCATTTGAATAGTGCATGTCATAATTTATTATTTTAAATACATTATCACATTATATTGTTTATCGTTCCATGTTACAATTTACATTGAGTATTTATTTGGGAGTCATGATTGTCATCTGTTCATTATTTAATCATTAATTTATAATTTAACTTGTATTCAAATAGTCCCGATAATTTGTTTATTCTAATTTATTCTTTTTATCTCTTTTGGGTCATATCCACTAATTTTCATATTTGCTTTTACAGGATTGCGTTGTCAAAGATAAAATCTTAAACTCAAACCACATCGCCAATCATCTCTTGTCAATCTCATTTGCAGTCATAAGGTCCTTGGACGTTCCCAATCACCGATTATCGCTTTCAAACATTGTTTACCTGGATACGAAAAAAGGTGCTTTCCAGATTACTTAAAGCTTACACTTGGCTCAACTTGTTGTCAGATAAAAAGGAAAAGTGATATACAGTATTCTCCAGTTTTCCCTATTTCCTCTTTTCTGCATGGTATTGTCGTTATTTTGGGTGATTGTCAACATCAAATTTCATATTTCAATTTTGGGAGTAAAATGAACCTATGCATTCTGCCTCACATAGTGTACATAATGTTAATTTTTGCATCACACCTATCATCACACACTGCCTAAAATTTCACAAATTAATCAACACATCGAAACATTCCTTGCACCTGGTTCATTGATTGGGATTTGATCACCCAATAGAACCATTTCAGACATTTCCTAGCCATAACTTACCTGAAACCAAACATAGTTTACCTTCTTCTAGGTCCTCTTCTAACCATTTTATTTTTTTCTTTTTACACATGTGTTCTTAATTAAAAAGTAAAAAAATAAAATTTGCCTCACTTGTTTGTTGATATAACAACAATTTCCTTTTTATGCCCGTAATCACTCGATCCACTAGCTAAAAAGATGGAACACAACCTCACCACACACAGTGCTTCATCCCAATCAATCACTACATCAACAACTTCATCATCCATGCTTCTTCCTATCTCACTCACAGGCACCCATTCTCTCACTAATATACCTCATTCAATATCTTTCACCACACTGCGGCATTAGACCAACATTCCATCCCATCTAGGCCAGCCACTCCACCCTCTATCAGATCAGAGCCTATTGGTACTTCCATCTTCCCTCTTGGGGACCCAGAATTCAGACAAATTCTTGACGCCAACCCTGTGGCCCTTCAAGACTATCTCTTAAGAAGATACATACACCTTCCTCTGGATGGCCCACCGCTTCAACAGTCTATCCTTATAATACTAGTTCTGAAATTCCTTAGTCCATGGCCTTACATGATTTTATGTCATCCTCCACCAACCCATCGGCACACCAGACCACCCAGGTAGTCACGCCCATTCTCGCCCAATCTTCCTCACATCAACACGACTATCGTGACTGTCATCCCTATCACTACGACAACTCGATGGTGGTCACTGGTACCTTCATTCAACCATCCCATGTGTCAAATCCCTTATCCAAACAACAAATTCCTTCTACATCACAAGTCTATACCCTTACTTCTCAACTTCCTCCAACAATACCTTTGCAACATACAATGTCATTTCCAGTCTATCAACCCGCATATACCCATATCCCCACTCAAGCAGTTACCTCCACAACCTACACAATCTCAACAATCATACCATGCCCCTGTTTCTCACCAACACACATTCTATCAACAACCACCTCAACCACCACACATAGCTTACACTCACCCATACCAAGTCCCTCAGATACCCACACATACGCAAGTCCAACCACCACCTTTCACTGCTCAACAGGCACTTCCTAATGACCCCATGCAAATCTTGATAGGTCGGTTAGCCAACCTAGAGGCTGCTACGTTAGGGTCCAAAATCACATTTTCTTATGAACAGATATGTAACAAACCCATCCATCCATCCATGCCCATGAAACCATATCCTCCACACTGGGAATTGCCAAAGTTCACCAAATTTAATAGCAAGGAGGACCCTCAACAACATCTTAGAGCATTTAAACATACGTGTTATCTCATTGCACATGACCAAGACTTAATGCTTTATACTTTCCCCATGTCTTTGGCTGGTCTCGCCTTAGAGTGGTATAATAATATTCCCCAGTACTCCATATTTTATTTTTCTCAGCTTATAATTATTTCTTGAGCATTTCTCCATTAATATTGCACGCAAAATAACCATCAATGATCTGTATACCATCCACCAATTCGAAGATGAATCCATCACGAATTTCGTCACACGATGGCATAATATGATAAACCAATTATCTTTTCCACTTCCTCAAACTGACCTCATCGAGCTCTTTGTGTGCTCTTGCGCTAAGCATATTTCATCGACCTTGTAAATCCAATCATTTCACACTTTTGAAGAAGCTTTCACCATGGCCCGCAAGCTTGAGACACGTGCTTTAGAACAGGGGCATTTAAAATTAAAAACCAATAAGCCAAAACCAAATTTGTCAAACCATCCATATCAAATGATAAATCAAAGACAACTGCCAACGCCATCATTGTTAGATCATCTCCTACCCCGACATCTACCATAGTAACTCAACAACGATTCACACGGCCAATGCCCAATTATACTCCCTTAGGAGAATCATACAGTGCCATCTTTGACAAATTGATAACAACACACTTGATCACACTACCACCTATCCAACTTGTTAACGAATCTAGACCACGACCTGTGTGGTATCGAGAGGATCACTATTACAAGTATCATCAAGTCCGAGGACATGACATAGAAAAATGTCGACGTTCAAGGATTCTAGTCCCAAAGACTCATCGATCAGGGAGAACTTCAAGTGGATAACCCGAATGCCTCATCCAATCAACCTTTAGATATTTTTAAACAACCATTTCCAAATCATACACCCACATCGACAAACCAGACTGCCTCTACTTCTATATCTCAAACCCCTAGTACCCACACCATAAACACTATCCACGTTGGCGATAAAAGTCTAGTTTCCTCCACAAGTTTACCTTCTTCATCAACCATTACACTAGCCCCTTTGACACATTCTCTACATCCACAAACTCATCAACATTCATCTCCACACCAACATTAGTTACATCCATGCCCACGTCGACACCCTTTCCTATACTCACATCTATCTCAACACCTACCACCCCCTCCTCGGTGCAAATATCACTTCGTGTCATTACCTCTTACATCTACTCCATTAAATCCAATCACCTTATCAAAAATTATCCCACCTCTACCTGTTATCTCATCCTTAGCTTCTCTTCCAATCCCTCTTTCTACACTTCTACCAACACCTACTACATCTACTATTTTACAATCATCTATCTCATCTCCCTCTTCCACGGCCATGTCATTACTCGATGATTTTTGGCAAACATTCCAACATTCCTTAATTTTGAATTATCATCCCATTTCTTCTGTACCATTAGATACTCACACATCGGCACAATCCCCACAAATACCCACTTCAATATCTCCAGTTCCTCCTGTAGAGATTCTTGTCATTCCCTCTAACAATCCCCATTCATATACAAGACCTAGACCCCCATTTCCCAAGCGTTCTCCTTCACATCCTCGTCGAAAAGTAGACCTCACTATTCCCGATAGTAACTCCCTGGAAACCACACCGTCTCCTTCTATTTTAGGACCACACCCCTCATCTTCCTCTTCCATTTTAGAACCTTCCCTTCACTAACAACCCATACTACTACTAGAACAATGCAACCACCCTTTTCCAACCAATATCTTAAAGCAAATTCAAATGCCTTTCACTACTATCCCACATCAAGCACATTCATCTTCCCTTTCCAAATCCAAAACAATGTCCAAAGCCATTATTACATCACCACCTTCCCAGACATCATTCCAAAGTTCTTCGTTGATAACACCAAGTTATTATACCACTATGTTTCACCAACTACTCCAAGCCTCAGCCATCACCTTACCACCAATTAAATTTTTCAATCCAAATGTGCCAAGGCCTTCCTGGTTTAATTCCAATCTTGTTTGCGCATTTCACCATGCCCCTGGACATGACACTGAACATTGTAAAGCTCTCCAAGCCATCGTGCATCATTTTGTCAATGAAAATATTAACGATGAAAAACCAATTCTACCATCTCCTCCATCAACTTCCACATCCCAACATGCATCTGTTCAAACATCTCGACCACCCTTTTCATTAAGAAATCCTGTCAGTATTCCACTACCAAATAAAGATATAACCAACAATGCCACAAACATATTATCAAAAGAGGATGATCCTAAGGATCGTCCTCCTCTTGTAATCAACGTTGTTTGGATAACCACCCGTTCAAAGCCATATAACTCTGACTCCACCTCACCGTCTGCCCCTAAGACTTATGTCGCTATCCCTCCTCCTAAGGAGCTTGCTACCTCCACACCTCCATCACGGCCAAAGGTTGTCATCGCTACTCCTACCAATCATCCCACAACAACATCTTCATCTTCTTCTAAAGCCAAGGTATTTGTTCTAGCCGCCCCGAATCCTTCCCCATTGAACACACCATTATTAAACAACTTCACCAGGCCCCTATCAAAATGTCACTCTACGAGCTTATCCAAAGCTCTCCACACCATAAACAAGCTCTTATGGAGGTCTTGCAATAGATCCCAGTATCCTTCGATGAGCCCTAGCCTTTCGTGGCTTTAGCTCATGCCTTCGCAACATCTACTACCGTATCATTTGAAAGTTCAGAAATCCCTAGGATACCACAAGAAGAACATGATCTACCATTATTCATCATAGTCTATATCGATGACACTTGCATCCGTCGAACTATGATTGATAATGGTGCTAGTATCAATATCATTTCTTCTCATACCTTCAATCAACTCAAATTTCCCAATACCATTGTTGCCAAGTCTCCTACTGTTCTTCATGGCTTTAACGATGTTGTCACTCCCCCATTAGGAACGGTTGTTCTTCCTATCCATGTTGGCCATAAACTCCTCCATGAACTTTTCTACATCATTGAAGGAGAATTCCAATATAATATCTTACTGGGATGTCCTTGGATTCGTGTTATGCATTGCATTCCATCTACTCTTCATTGTTGTATCAAATATGAACATGAAGGGACTACTTATGCTCTTCCAACTAAGATTCCCCCTTCCAAGACATGTTGCATGATCTATAGACCTAAAGATGTCCTCGTTCCTAAAGCCAATTTTTCTCTGATGCATCCACCAGTTCTTTTGTACTTCCATCTACCTTACCTCATACGGATTCTTCTGATACTATAATGTAAAATCTTGCTTTAGGGGAATATCAACTCCTCACTCTCAATACCCTTCCTTCTCCCAATTGCCTCGGCCACCCTGATAAGGCCCCTATGTATCAATCAAATGTTGGGGAAATTGTCTCGTTTGGCCCTTCTTCCCTCAAAACCAATTTAGTATATGGCAGCCTTGATCAACCTTCTTCTCACACTGAAAATTATTTTCATGCCAAACGATATACAGGCGATTTCAGATTTCTTAGTAAACCATCTTTCGCTCACACATACCTCTATCATTGTGCATGGAAGGGGTTTGGTTTGGGGCACTATGAACAAGGCCCTCACGGCAATATCTTTTCCCAAGCCCATGAATCATGCCAAAAATTTGGTTTGGGATATAACGATCCCACCATACACCCTTCCAACACATCTGCATCTTCTCCCATTCATCTTGATTCATCCACTTCTTCTCCATCCAGATATACTACCAATTCAGAACACACTTCTTCTCCATTCGACTATCCTATAGATTCAAATAATATCTCATCTCCTTCTAACTATCCTTCCAGCTCAGATAATGATTTTTCTCCATCCAATTATCTCATAGATCCAGATCGAGATGATACGGTTCCTATTCCCCAAACTTTTTTTTTTTTTATTTCCACCATCTTTCTCGGACCGGTGACTTATCAAGTTGAAAATGAAACCCGGTCTTTTCCCCTTAAATATCCAGAGATGGTAGAGGAATATTCCCCTATCATTGACATTCTTCAATGCGATGATGACACTTCCATTCTCTCCTACATGGGAGCCGAAGGTTCTCAAGATCAAAAAAATCCAATCTCCTGAATGAATCCACTATCAAAATTACTATTGGAGCTCCTCAGGAACACCACATCCTTAAAATAGGTCAGTCTTTGACACCTCAAGAGCTCAAGCCTTCACTTCATTTTTTTCCAAACATAGCCAAGCATTTGCATGGTCATATTTGGACATGCCAGGTCTTGATCCCTCCATCATTGTCCACAACATCGTTTTCATCCCCAATGCCAAACCAGTTAGATAGAAGCTTTGTCGAATGCATCCTCGAATTGCTCTTCTTGTGAAAGAAGAATTGCAACGCTCCTATCTCATCAACTTCATTATTCCCATTGATTATCCCCAATGGGTTTCTAACATTGTACCCATCACAAAAGCATCTGAAAGCTTCGTATATGTACTGAATTTTGAGATCTTAACCTCGTATGTCCTAAAGATGATTTCCCTCTTCCAAGTATTGATCAACTTGTAGATCTTACAACGGGACATGAGATGCTCTCTTTAATGGACGGTTTTTCTGGTTATAACCAAATTCTGATTACACCTGAAGATCAACACAAGACATATTTTATCACCCCATGGGGTACCTTTTGTTATCGTGTCATGCCCTTTGGTTTAAAGAATGTTGGGGCTACAGTATCAACAAGCCATGACGTATATCTTTCATGACCTCTTACATCAAACCGTAGAAGACTATGTTGATGACCTCTTAGCGAAATCTAAACATATATGTGACCATCTCTCGGTCCTTGAGATACTTTTTAAGTGTATCATTCATTTCTTCCTTTGCCTCAACTCGACGAAGTGTGTTTTTGGAGTTCTTATTGGAAAATTCTTGGCTTCATTGTCTCTATTAGAGGCATTGAGGTTGACCCCACAAAAATCAAAGCAATTCTTGAAATGCCTCCTCCTTCCAATCTCAAGAAACTTCACAGTCTTCAAGGTCAACTTCAATTTGTTCGTAAACCGTATCGTAACTTTCTTGTCACTTTATCAAATTCCCTTTCATCACCTTCTTTGAAAATACATAACCTTTGATTGGGACCAAAACTATCAAAAGGCTTTTGAAGATCTTAAGTGATATTTGTTATCTCCACCGGTACTCACACCTCCACATGAAGGAGAGCCCTTCTATTTATATTAATTGATCATGCTCTAGGAGCTATGTTAGCACACCATGATGATCAGGGATGTGAATAGGCCATTTATTATATCAGTTGTACTCTCCATGATTGTGAAACATGATACTCTGAAGCGAAGAAATTGTGTTGCGCTATTTTCTTCGTTGCATCAAAACTTCGACACTATCTTCTTAATCATAAAACCTATATTGTTACTAACTTTTAACCCCTCAAAGTAATGCATTCTAAGCCATATCACAATGATCGCATCACCCGATGGATCCTTCTCATGGCCGAGTTCGACCTGGAATTCATTCCTCAAAAGGCAATTAAGGGTCAAGCTATTGCGAGATCAATTAGTAGAAGCCCCTCTTTCCAATACACAGACTCCTTCTAATCACTTCCCAGATGAATCAATCAATCAATTTCATCATGATCCCCTTAAAATGACTCTTTTCTTCGATGGTTCTAAATGCCAGCAAGGCGGAGGGGCATGAGTTGTTCTTATTCCTCCCGGGGATTCCCCTATCTCCTTAGCTTTTAAATTAGATTTTGAATGTACAAACAATATGGCATAATACGAAGCCCTTATACTAGGACTAGAAACTGCTATATTTCTAGGTGTTCATATCCTTGACATTTTTGGTGATTCTGAACTAATAATAAAGCAGGTCACTAGAGAGTATCAGTGTAGAAATGATATTTTACAACAATATCGTGATATTTCTCATCATCTTATTAAAAGCTTTCGATTCTTACGCTATTTTAATATGTCCTACGTTTGACCAATCATTTTGCTGATACAATGGTGTCCCTTACGGCCCTTATCCCTTGGACAATGCAAGAGTCCAAGCTTTCAGTTATTATACATCATCATAAACAACCATTCTATGACATATCTCGATTCATCTGGTCGAATCTAATTCATCAAACCTCTAGTATTCACAATTTTTTTTATTATTTATCCAAATCCATTACTCCCCTTGATCTTTCTAAGAACGCTAAGAGATATTTTATCCAACATGCTACTCGTTATGTAATCCTTGGTGGTATTCTTTATAAGCGCGGGTTTGATGGTATCCTTCTCCGATGCCTTCAATCCCATGAAGCCTCTAGAGCTATCCAAGAAGTCCATGACGGTATCTGTGGTGGGCATTTTAGTGGATTATTTGTTGCCAAACATGTTCTTTGTCTTGGCTATTATTGGCCTTCTCTAAATCACGATTGTTGTGAATATGTCAAGAAGTGTGTAAGATGTCAACAACACTCTAATCTTATTCGTATTCCTAGCCAAGCTTTACAGCCTGCCCAAGATTTATGGCCCTTTTCACAATGGGGCCTTGATCTTATTGGTCTAATAAATCCCCGTTCATCACAACAACATCATTCTATCATCATTGCTACTGAATATTTCACTAAATGGGTGGAGGCAATCCCACTCACCTCTACTAAATATGGCCCAATCATTAATTTTATATATCAACATATCATTTGCCGCTTTGGCGTTCCCCATAAACTTATTATGGACAATGGGAAGTCCTTTAAAAACAAGGACCTTAAAAAGATCAGCAATGCATTTAAGATCCAACTTAGCTTTTCTTCCCCGTATTATCCTCAAGCTAACGGCCAAGCTGAGGCCACTAATAAAACTCTTCGAAATATCTTGGCCAAAACTATTGACCAAGCAGGACGAAATTGGCATCTCCAACTTCCCTTTTCTCTGTGGGCCTATCACACTAGCATTCGCACTTCCACAGGGGATACTCCATTTTCTCTGGTGTACGGATCCGAGGCCCTTCTTCCCCTTGAAGTCCAAATTCCATCTTTACGTGTGTCTCTTCGTAACTTCATTTCTGATGAAGATTATCACCAAGAACGTCTAATGTAACTTGAGTTATTAGACGAGCGTCGCCTTCTTGCTCTTGAGCATCATCATGTCTATCAAGATCGTATCCAATGGGCCTATAACAAACATATCAAAGAGCGCGATTTTAAAATAGGTGACTTGGTTTTAAAGGAAAATCAAAATGTCACTACCTTAGAAAGGAGCCAACGGGAAAATTTGCTCCCAACTGGATCAGACCATATATTATCACACATAAGTATGGGTCTAGGGCTTATCATTTAGCTTCTCTTGATGGTAAACCAGAGATCGAACCCCTTAACGCATTGCACTTACGGCCATTCTATTGTTAGTACACACACTTATGAGTATAGTCTTATCTTTAGACCATGTCTCCACCATTATCCACTTCCATCTATCATGGTAATGATATGAATTATGTGGTCTACCATCACTACTTTGATATGACCTTGAATATAAGTACAACGGATCTACTTATAGCATATTCAATATGGATAAGTTCTCCCATTCGGTGAGAACCCCGTAATCATTACATCCATCACCCTCTCATTCTCCTATGACAGTCATGTAAAGGGTATCGGGTGTCTCTTATACCATCATTATCCCCTCCTAAGTGGTTTACTTCACTATCCCCAGCTCTCCCCCATGTAAAGCTAACATCCATACATGTAAAAAGAAGTCAAAATTTATCCAAAAATAGACTGATCCCTCGAAGGACATTCATGCAAAAAAGAAGAAGAAGAAAAGCATACAAATCAAAATCAAAGCAAAATTAAAATAGACTGATCCCTCGAAGGATGGCTATCATTCTTGCCATCTATATTGTATATATAGTAGACCATACCCTCGAAGGATGGCTACTCTTTTGTTATGGCATTCAGAAAGCTTCCCGCATTGATCAACTTTCTTCTATTATTGTTCTTTCCCTTTCCCAAAGCTGGGGCATGGATTTAAGGAACACCACCTTTGGAGAACCTTCTTCCCGCATACAGGTTACATCTCAAATCCCTTAACATGTTAAGATTAATATTACAAGAATATTTCATCCATATCTTCCTCTTGGTCTTGTGATATAATCAAATCTCATTAGTTATGTACTAACACCGCTATCGACTACAAGTGCAATGCTTTGAGTAATAGATTTTCTTGTTTACCTCTTATCCGATTAAAAGCATAACTTTCTTACATGGCCCTTGCTATGGTTATGTGACACCCATCTCATCAAAATCATATTTTATTACAATTATAATCAAATTTTATATCATTAAATATGCATCTATATTTTTTACTCTTAAGGATGTCCCCTATCAATATCATCCATAAATCTATGAAGTTTGTTACTATTTCTACACACTCTCTTTAATACACTATTCGGTTTGGGAATTCTACTTGATCTCTGTTGCATTTTGTGAATTCTACTTGAGATTATCTCTCAAGTAGCATTCATTATCTGGCAACTTCTCATCCTCCACCATGACCAATGTTATCTTTCTCCATCCATTCTCTCGCATCATCCTTCTCTTCTCTACAATCATCCACCAATTTTATTTCCCATCGCTCTTATTTTTGTTTGTCATCTGACACTGACATCATCTTCTTCATCATCACAGACCTTTCATCCCTAGCTTGGCACATCTGCGTAACTCCCCACGTAGCACAGAAACCCTACTCAAGGTAGACCTATCATTCTGGACAAGGTCTCATTCGTGATCATGTTTGTTGACCATTCCTTCCTCCTAGTCCTCTTTATCAACCCAATTTTCTCCTAAAATTCACCTCATCTCATTCTCCACTACTCTTCTCACCCACTTCATCCTTCTCCATTGTTTGTTCGATACTTCACATGTCCTCCACCCGGGCCATTATTTTTGTGTTTTTCTCTTAATATCCTTTTAATTGCCATCTATTTTATCATTCCATTTCCCTTTCTTTATTCTATCGGTGTAACGCTTGATATTTAGAAGCTACTATGATAACCTCTTTTCTTGATGTTGTAACTGTGGAAATGAGGATTATTATGTTAAGATATATCTTTTAATCTTAAAAAGAATGTGTTACTGATCTGAACCCTTGCTTACTGTAACTTGTTACTTGGGACAGAGGTCATTATAACTTGTGTTTTACAAAGTGTGAAACTGCAGACTTGCTTTTCTATTTTCTATTGTGTATGCTTCGGCCTTCCTTATGGTCGCTTTGTCGATTTACTTTCTAATTAGAACGAAGTCTGGAACCAGGCTGGAGATTGTCGTAAATTTTAAAGAACCTGGTTACAGGTATAATTACTCGGCACCATGCTGCCAATGGAAAGATTCGATTTCGAACTACACAAATTGTAACGCCGCTTAGAAAGCGTAAGGCAGTAAGAGTTTTGATGCAAGTGAACAAGGTATATATATATGCGTTGGACGGAACGTCCTGAATTATACTAGTTATGAACGTAAGTTGGTAAAACTTATTTGGAACCTATTAAGTAAAATACTACGGGGTTAAGTTCTAACCTATGACCTAATAACTATCCTAGGAGGATTTTATAAATTAAAAGGATGGAAATTATTGCAAATCCTAATGATTTGCGACCTAGATGGAAACCTAACTATGGACAATGTGACCTAAACTATTGTTAACCTAAGGAGGGGACCTATGGATACATGTCGATGAAAGGATAAGAAGGGAAGGTTTTAAATTTAATGAAGGACATTAAATGATGTCCTTGAAGTTTTAAATGCCAAGTTTGGCGGGAGCAGAGAAGATGGAGGCTCCTAATTAACCATGCTACTAAATTCGAATTTCAAGCAAAATTGTGAGAAAAGGCCCGCCAAACCTGAGTCGGTGGTGGCGTGGGGAAAGAGGAAAAAGTAATGCATTCAATGCATTTATTGATCTTGGTTTTGACACCCGCCCGCCTTGGAAAGAAGAAAGAGGAATTTTTGTGGGTTATTGTTGTTCATTCAGGTTTTGAGTTTTTGCTCTGCATTTCTTTTGTTGCTCTTTCGAGCCTGCAAGTTTGCTTCCGGCCATTGTCGGTTCGACCGCCTCCGAGTGGTTTCTGGGTCTGTGGAAACATGGAAGAAGTTAAGAGATCTAGTTTGATAACTTGTTGGAGGGAAGAAATTTGGGAGAAGCTCGGCTGTGATCTTCTACGAGCTAACCAGAAAATATACAGGCATGTTAGGCTCTTTTCTTTAAACCGTTTTGCTCTTTGTTAAGTGTCTTCATTAAAAGAACTCTGCTCTTATATTGGGTGTTTTTGTAAAATAAAAATGTTGATATGTTTTGATGTGATTTCTGGTTGAGTTGTCTTTTGAAGATAAATACGATTTGGGTATTTTCTTGATGCATACTAGAGAAAACGGGTATTTTCTTTACTTGAAATGGTAAATGAAACGAAATCTATCTCTGTTGTTTGAATTTTGACAGTAATGGGTATTCGGTTTTATCACCTATTATGGGTTTGATTTGATGAAGGCAACGATGATGTGCAAATGTTTTCTATGTTCTGTGTGCGCAAATGGTTTTGAAAAACCGTGAGAATGCTTTGATAGAACTGTTTGTGTGAACTATTTTTCTCGGTCATATTACAGTGTATGGGATGCGAATTCTTTTAGGGACAACGGATTTATTGTATCGTCCTTACTCTTGCCTGATTTAAAACGATATAATGACTCCTTATTTGGTTTTGAAATCCATGAATGATTGTTGGGAAATAATTTATTTAAACCTGAGACAGAGTAACCTAGTTATTTGATGGATGGAATAGAGCGTATCGTTTTATTTCTTCCTTGAATTCAATGGTGAATATATATATATATATGAACTGCATATTTGAACTTCTTCATTGTGTTTGATTGGAACTGAACTTGAGTAGATTCTTGTTCTTGTGGTTGAAAAATGGTTTCTTTATTTATTACAGTGAAATCATGGTCATATAGCCTTCTGTACACTTTTACTCGTTTCTTCCTGGATGGATGTGTCTGTTTTCGGTAAATAATTATTGGAAATGATTTTAATTGGAAGATTCAGTTGTTATTGATATTTGCGGGTCAGATGCAAAATGAATTCTGGAATACTTCCTTGAATGGTAGTTAGTAAATTATGATTACTGTAATAGTCTTGTATAGAAGAAATTACCCTATTGGAAATAGGTCTGCACTAAATAGTTGATACTCGGCTAAGCAATGAGAAGAGGTAATACGAATCTTCTTCCTTCATTCGATTATTGACTTTAATTGTTCTCTCTCCATTGATTGTTATCTCTTCTTGTTCAAATCGTCCAGTTCGGTTGTGATGAAAAGAAAGAGATTATTGAGTGGGTAATCGGAAGTAATAATTATTTTCTTCTCTTATCCAGTTGAAATTTTGTTATCTGATATTGAATAAATTTCCCACTAGCTTTCGGCGTAAGCAACTGCATTTTATCTGTTGTTTTTCTTCCTTTCTAAATTGAAAGAGTACTATGTTGTTTGTTGAATTCTGGGAAATAACACCAGTGTTGTCACGGTGTACGTCTACCTTTCTCTTCTGCATTTGAATTGGATGAAATTAAATGAGTAGTATAAAAGTGAAGGAGTTCTATTTAAAAATTTAGTTAATTCTTTCTTTGGAATCCCATCTATAATGAGGGAATGGAGTTGATAATAATTGCATTAGAACAACAATATGTGTGTGTGTGTGTGTGTGTGTGTGTGTGTGTGTGTGTGTGTGTGTATCAGTTCTTACAGATGCTTTTAATCTGGAACTATTTAGAGAAAATACTCTTGGTAGTAATTGTCTAAATCTGGAATGAACTCCTTGCGTTATTGGAAGAAAACAGTAAGGAAATGTGAATAAAGTGTTGCGTGTTTACAGTAATTATTTGGGAAAAAGTTGTTAGTAAATCTTATTATCTGATTGTGATGATAATTATTGGGATTTGGTTGTTAAATTATTCATCCTTATCGGCACTTAATGCATAGATGATGTCCATCTCAATTTCGAAACGTTTCATAAAAGCAGAGTTCTTTTATTGAGACAGTTAATCAAGAGCACCTCATTTTAATGATAAGTGCTTAATATGCTCAGTTCGATGAACTGACCCGTGCAAGTAAATTTTGCAGATGGATTCCGTGAGTAAAAATGAAGACATGTTGTTTTATGATGCTTCTTCTGATTAACTAAGGGATGGATCTTTTCTGAGATTCTATTATTCTTCTCCGGGGAAATGGAAAAAGAAAAATTTGTATTCTTCTTTCTTTTCGAGTTGATAATGTTGTTTGGCATGAATGAAGTCCGGTTGTGTGGACTTGTAAAAATGTATAAATTTTAATCTAGAGGAATGAGTAAAAGGAGAAGGTGTGTTATTTTAATGGTTGTACCACCTTGGAACTGTTTGAATATGATTGAGAATATAATTTTATTCGTTGAATTTGGACTTATTCAAATGATGGTTGTTAGATTTAAAGGGACATAATGTCTATTCCTTACTTAAATACAACTTTTAAGTTGGAACGTGCAATTAATTAATACTTAGGTCAATATGGATTTTAAATTGACATTAGTAAAAGAGTAAAATAAATATGAACTCTTAAATGAATAATATTCGAATTAGACTATAAACTAATGAATATTAATAAAGGGACAATTGAATTCTAGTATTCTGATTTCGTTAATATTCTTTGGGATGTTTTGGTCAAAAGGATATTCGGTATGAGGAAACATATCTCCTCATAACAAACCTTAACTGAAGTAAGGTTATAGTGAATAAATGAATACATTCAATTGGGAATAGGCCTCATTCAAATGATGTCTAATGAAATGGAATTCTGAATTTAAAATCAGTTGCGAATAAAACTTGGTTAAGCTTAGTAAGTTGATCTTACTACGTTAAGTTGTAGTGGACTGTAAGTCTGAAGCTTAAATTAAAGAACTAAGATGAAAATATGCAATCCTTCGGTAAGGAAGGGTGAATGTATATTAAGCTATGAGACAATTCAAGTCTTTTCTAGCCACGCTACTGTAACGTGAGGTTAGAGGATCAACACGGTTGCTGAAACTTATTCTTAATAAAGTTAAAGTTAAGTTGTCCTAATCACCTGGTTTAAGAAGCAGGATTTCAGATGAATATCGGTAATAGATATTTAGATAGGCCTCTTAAATGGAACACTTCAATAACCAAAAACGGTAAAGAGAACCAAGTATACTTAGTATACAATGCATGGATTAACATGAAGGATCGGTAAGTAGCCGAGTCATGAGATGAGAGATCGATGAAACTCCGAGCCATGAAATGGGAGATCGGTAGTTCTTCGAGTCATTACAAGCAACAAATGGTATCTGTTATATGATTGAATGACATTGAATGTGTGTTCCATATTATAAATATGTGAACAGAGAACATTGGTTTTAAAATTATTGTGTGTTCTAAATTACGTTATTTGACAAAGAACAATTATTAAAACTTGGTCGTGTGTTCTGAATTACATAAATTAGAACAGAGAACGTTATATATATATATATATATATATATATATAAAATTCCCTTGTTCTAATGTCTTAAAATGGGAATGTTACATCTTGGTATCAGAGCTGAAGGTTGCAGCTCTTGGACCTAATGAGTCCATAATTTAATAAGGTTTACATTTTCTTATTGAACAGAAAATGGTTAGAACAAGAGGAAATGTCATGAACAAGAGGAAATGCACGCATCAAATTAATAACACCATCTGCACACCGGTATCTTCCAGGTTCTTTTGTTTATCAATTTTTATGTTATCTGTTTTGGACTCTATTTTATTATTATTCTTATCACACGGGGTTGACAGCCATCGAGGGAGTTAACGCTTCCCAGATCTACTTTGTCAGGTAGCCCCCACATAAAATCTCTAATCAATATTTTTCTAGTGTATGTGAATTGCAGTCTGTTGGGATCACACCGAGGAGTTCTACATCAACTTTGCACCCTGTATCATCCATCGTCATCTCCAAGGTACTAATCCCTTGTATACTCGATGTTGTTTAGTGTTTCTTGATTACTCGTACACTCATCTGGACAAGAAGCTGGAAACTCATATCAACACTTCCCTATCATGAATCTGAGTGTAGCTAGCCAAGTTAGGGTCATCTAAAGCGAAACCATCATCATAATATGATGTGGAGGTATCCATCGCATGATAATTGACTATGGTATCTTGCCAGACCACATGCTCTAGTGGGAGATGTGTTGTACATGAGATGACTGCAGGAACTAAAGGATCCTTCTTGCGAGGTAGTTGAGATATGAAAAACTCGGGAAGATCATAAGTGTTGATTCTAAGTGTGACCTCATCGGGCTCGTTGTCATCAAACTCTAAGAGGTAGGGAGGTGTGCACCGAATAATTTAGGATGACCAGGGATTGTCTCGAAGAGTATCTATAGGATAGTTAAAACATTGATACTCTTGAAAGGGAACAGGAGATAATTTATTGAGTGTGTAGAGCTTATATGTCCCATTTTGTTAAAGTGTTTAATAATTCTAGGGATTAATGTCCCCGTGAATCTTATAAATAGCTCCTTGGTGAATGAACCTCACACACTAACATGCGCGAAGTAATGATGCACATACTATGAGTCTAAGGATTCCCTAGGAGAATATTATAAGATAGAGGAAAATTAAAGACCATGACTTTAATGCAGAGGCATCCCTAGGGGGAATAGTAATGGGCAACCAAATACACCCTATATGAGGCATATGTCGTGCGATTGTATTCTTAACAAGTGGTTTGTGATTTAATATAAATTGCATTAAATCTTAATGTCAAAGTAGCTATTGTAATGTATGATATACAAGTGATAAAATATTGTTAATGGAAAAGTAAAAAACATGTAATTATATGAAACCTTGAGCAAGAGAGAGAGGGGTGACTTAGTTGATTTAGCACAATTTGGAGATTCTCTGGGTAGGTAAATAGTTGGAACAAATTACAAGAAACGTTTTCAAGGATCACTAAAATTTTTGGAACTCGAAAATGTGCCGGATAGAAGCACCCATAGGAGGAAAAGAGTGCCCAGGTGCTAGTGTCCACCCGGATGCTCGGGTTCGATCTTTTTGTGCGTGATGAGATTTGATGTTGGTATATGTTTGTTACTTTGGATTTGTTCCAATGTCTCTGTTCACACCTGTAAACTACAAAATAGATACCTAGCTACACATACCCACAAACCACATCAAACCTAATAAATAATATGCAAAATGGGGAATCGGAATGACCCCGACGGTCATCCAAAGAGTGAAATTAGTACTAAACGTTGCACTACATTTCAGACTCCATGTAGTTCTGTGTGAAAGTGTGTGTAATGATGCCTTAAGTTGCCCATATGCAAGTTGCACTATGATAGTGAGCTAGGTCTAGAATGCTCCAAGTATGCAAATGGGTGAGATGAAATAGAATATACTTCCCCCCCGTGTTTTGTATGCACAAGTGATGCAACCCTTGTCCCTTGTATGTATGTGCTAGATGGGTGCTTTTTAATGCTATTGTACTTTTAGATGTAAGTTTAGGTGATAATAGATAATGCTAGTGCTTGGAAATTTATTTAGAAGAGACCTTCATCATGCTCAACTTACCTTTTAGTACAAAAGGATTTAGAATCCATAAATCAGTAGTGAATGATTTAGGCTAAACATGATTTATGAGACTACATCTCACAGTTTCTCATGGAAAATATCTCAACCAACATCTCTAGGAGCCTTTTATAACATAAGGACCTCCTTTACAAATAGATGTAACACATTATACTGTAAATCGTAAACTTAGAGTGACAAGTTTACAAAGATCATAAGGATATTTTTACAATGATTTACAATTGGAGCAAAAGTATAGAGGAGAAGGAGATATCAATTGGCGACCATTAGGAGGTGATATTGCCATGTACATTCCCCCTCAATGACAACTCTGAAAGGCCAAGCATTACATGGAAGATACAGAAATTTATGACACAAAATGGCTTCGTAAACATATCTCGCAACATGATCTTCAAATGGGTAATCTGGAGATCTATATGACCGTAGAGAGCCTTCTCTAAGATAAAATGCATATGAACCTCTCTATGCTTCTTTCTATGATGTTAAACTAGATTCTTAGCAAGAGAAATACAACTTTGGCTATCACATAGAAGAGGAGTACTTCATTTTCACTTCCTTGTTTATATCTTCTAATAGCCTCTTTAGCCATATGATTTCTTTTGCTACTTCCATTGCACTTCTATACTCTACCTTAGTAGAAGAAATGGAGACTATTGGCTACTTTTTACTGCTCCAAGTAATGACACATGTACCAAAAACTTGAACACATGTCTAAGTTGTATATTTGATATCCAACATAACGTTAGCATGGTTAGAGTCATAATATCCATATAGACATCATAATAAACATAATATAAATAATTATTGATTTCACTTTTAACCATTTATAAAACTTACATTGATAGGTTAAACACAAGTTGTATAACAACTTAAATAACAATATGCTTTAATAATTATGCATGTTATATTATCAATATGTTGAACAATTTAAACATATTAATCTTAAAAATATATAGTAGATGCAATCTATATTGGACGTCTCTAATATAAACACAAAAGCATCCCCAAGTGTCATTAAATATTAAGTGACATGACATGACTTTTTACAAAGCACCCCGATTTAATAAAACTTGATTTAATAAAATTAATTAACCATAAACAACATATTTTATATTAAATAATTAAGAATATAAATATTCCTAATTATTTAATTATAAACTAAGGTTTATAATGCACTTAATATTATGTTCTAACATAATCTAGACCTTGTATATTTGTAGGGTATCCCGATGGTGTGAAGGATATAGATTGTTGAACCCTAATACTCATTAACTTTATATTGAGATAAGTGTGAAGTTTGATGAGTCATCTTCTACTTCCACTTCTCCACCTACTGACGTCATTTTTCTGCTCTTTGATTCTAATTCTTTTGATGATGATCTTATTGATCATCCTCCTCCTCCTCCCGATCCTCCTACTCCTCCTGCTCCTCCCGCTCCTCATACTTCAAAATCTTATGATTTTGATAGTAGTGATGATGAGGAATTTTTCCCTTCTCACTCAAGTGAAGAATCTATAGATTATGATCTTGAATCTCCTCTTGTTCCTTGTTGGGCTAGAAAAACCTTGTAGAGTGTTAGAGATTGGATAGGGTATCCTTCAAATGAGAGATGGACTTGTTCGAGTTCACTAGACCCCATGCCTTCTTTGCCTCCACTTCCACCCCGTGTCTTTTCAAGAGACTTATGGGATTCTGAGTGAGATTCTTCCATGGATGAGGAGTATTCCTCACTCATGAAGAATGATACTTGGGATCTCACCCTCTTTTGAAAGAAATAAAAATTGTTTGGTGTAAGTGGGTGTATCGAACAAAGTATGGTGTAGATGGGAATGTCGAGAAGTATAAAGTGCAACTTGTAGCTAAGGGTTTCTCCTGAGGTAGGCTGGGATTGATTATTCAAATACCTTTTATCCCATTGCAAATATGGATTACATTTGACCGACCCTTGTCATCATTATCATGAATAGATGGGAAGTACATTAGATAGACGTTAAGAGTTCCTTCCTTCATGGGGAACTAGAGGAAGAGATCTATATGGAACAACCCCAAGTTATGTCCATGATTCCTCCATCATTTGTAAGATTAAAAGTCTCTCTATGGCCTTAAACAAACCCCTCAGGCTTGGTATGCCAAGTTGGACTCCTTTCTTCTCGCAAGGGTTCACTAGGTGTCACTATGACCCTAATGTTTACATTATGTGGCAAGATGAATATATTCTTATCCTCATTATGTATGTTTATGACTTGTTGATTATAGGTAGCTCTTCCTCGATCATTCATTCTATGAAGACCGACTTGGTCAAAAATTCTTCGTGATGACTTGGGTTTACTTTACTACTTCCTTGGGATATAAATTTCACAATCTGACTCAGGAATTGTGATTGTGCATCCTAAGTATGTCCTTGATTTGATAGTGATATTTCACATGACTAATTATAATTAATCTCCTACTCCTTTCTTTTATAGAGTTAAGTTAGTTGTTGATTACTCTACTTCGATAGTTGATGGTACCTTTTATTGCCAATTGGTGGGGAGTTTTATCTATATGACTCACACTTGGTGGATCTTTGTATTTTTGGGATTGTGTCTAGATTTATGTAGGAGTTTCATGACCTAAATTAGAGAGAAGAAAAATAGACCCTTCGGATCTCAATCATCATAAGTTTACCTCAGGTTACAATTTCTCTCTTGGTTTGGGTCATATCAGTTGGTCAAGCAAGAAGCATAATGAAATTGCAATATCTTCTATAATGCGTAATACGGGGAGTAGTCAACGCCCACGAAGTTGTTTGGTTACAAGGATTTTGTGAGTTTGGTATTCACTTTCGGTGGCTTACTATCATTTATTATGACAACATGAGCACCATCTCGATTTACCAAAATCTATTTCAACATTAGTATACAAAGCATATTGATATCTCCATGCACTTCCTACGGAGCTCATTCATGGAGACATCATCGACTTGCAATATTGTTAGACTTCTGATTAGGTTGCAGACATCTTTACCAAGCCCTTCACTGAAGCCAAGTTCCTTCACTTACGCTCTCTTCTTGGGGTGAGGTATTTTGTAGCCACCCATCTTCTTCGAGATTTCTAGTCCTCTTCTTCTCTTCTTATTTTCTATAAATATTGTAGTTTGTACATGGGTACCTCATAAATCTTTTAGTTTTGGGACCCATATGACATATCTTTCTTAGTTGTTTAGGGAGTTCTCTTTCTTTTTTGGCTTACCATGTCTCTACCTTAGCTTTGATGAAAGGGGGTGTTAGTGTAAGGTATTTTCCTTGTCATCTTTGGGCATTGACTACGTCACACATGGTGATTCATATCACTTAGGTGAGGTCATAGGTCTTTAGGAGTTATATGACATATGACAGATTTTTTCATTGTCATATGCATCATTGGTGTCATATGGGAGTTACATTCCATCTTGGGAATTGTAACTCCTTTTCTCCTCATGGAAGAATTATTGTCCAAGCATGGGAGTTACACAACACTTCCATATGTACCCTCTTTTCTCGATAGATGAGAAGACTAGATAGTTTTCCCTTATGCATGATTCTTGTTCTTCAACTAAAATCTTGTTTATGACTTGGATCATGTTAACTTTTGTTGGAGTGTAACATTGTTCATGTGCACATGCTTTTGTTTGATACTCACAATATAATATCACGTCTTCCATGTATCGCCTTAATGTGAAATTACACATACGGAACCCTATATAAGAAATTCAAACAAACACATTTAGTCACTGACACTTTTCAATAACTCCTAAATTAAATATCTCTTAAAGTCACTCAAATATATTCTAAATATTCTTAAAGAAGTAACACACATTAGGAATAACCCATACATAGGTCAGGGGCACCTAAACCATATTCTCAGGTGATTCTTGTCAAGCCAAAGACCGTCAAAATCTAATTCAAGTATCAAGAAAACAAGTCATCACAAACATTATCAAGTAATTAAATTTTCAAATGTACTTACATAGATGTAGATCCACATATCTAGGTGGGGAACTATGAGTGGTTTCAGAGCTTCCTAATATTAGTACCATTTTAGGAAGTGTACTAATTAAAACTCAACCCAAACACTAATCTTTTGCAAGGGTTTCAACCATGGCTAGGGTTTTGGGTCTTTTTAGTTGATTATAGAGTGGTTTACACATTTGTGAGACCCAATTTTTTACAACAAAACATATCTTACTTATCATTTAGGGCACATAAATTTTTAGATTACCAACATCATTTTAAACAAAACCATCATTTATGAATGAAAGTGTTAAATAGAGTTTGATGATTTAGCTCATATTTGACATTTTGGTCCTGGTACAATCTACACATCCAAAAACAAATTCAAAGCATCTATAAGACATTTACAACTTGTTAATTATTTTGTCACAAATAGATAATCTTCTAGGTCATCTAGATAGCTAAGTGCACTTGTTTTCTCATGATTTACTAGCATATGAGTTAATTAAAAGGTCAAACAACTCCATTTAACATATGTCTTTCATTTATGCTTTCATATGTTTAGTAGGTTGACCTTGTGCTGGCCACAACATAAGAATAGCATATATAGGTGGTAGTAAGGAGTAGTTAAGGATCATATTGAGAACTTGGGTCTTATTGTATGGTTTGGATCTTTCCCCCTCGAAGTGGCTAAGTTATTCTACTTGTATATTGTGATCCTTTATCTACAATTTCGTGTTTTTTGGTGTTCTATTGTTGATAATATTCAAATTTATCCAAGTAATTTCATTACAAGTGGTATCAGAGAGACTACACGTGTTCCTATTCCACTCGATTAGTTACATTGTGTAGATGGGGCCCATGGGGTGCCTAAACATCAGTGAAGTGGGGCTCATACGTATGAGATTTCAGGTATAAATGCAGCCCGAGGTTGAGCTCTGCAAAGCATGGTGCGATGTTATGATCCTGGTGTGTGGATTCACTAACACCTCGAGGTTTTGGTCTAATAATTATTTACGCTTGTTCTAAGATAATCTACACTTCCGTAAGTAAAGTCAAGTATTTATAAGAAATTTACAACTTATTAATTATTTTTCACACATAGATCATCATCTTCTAGGTCATCTAGATAGCTAAGTGTACTTGTTTTCTCATGCTTTAATATATTTAGCATATGTGTCAATTGATTGATCTTACAAATTGTTATATATGTATTTAACCCTAAATTAAATTTCTAGTTCAATTTAATTAGGTGTATGAGAGATTAGAGTTGATTACTGATATAACAAAAATGATGCAATTTAAACACTAAATTAGATTTACAACTGCGATTAGATAAAAGAGATTACACAACACTACTTAACCTAACATGCAATTGAAAATATAAAACAAAGGTATATATGCACTTAACTTGCCAC
Source organism: Taxus wallichiana var. yunnanensis (assembly GCA_018340775.1). NCBI lineage: Eukaryota > Viridiplantae > Streptophyta > Pinopsida > Cupressales > Taxaceae > Taxus > Taxus wallichiana. Next base: position 924,801,951 of record CM031242.1, read on the forward strand.
ATATGATTTCTAGATAGATTTGAGAATGTACAACATAACAAATAGGAGAAATGAACTGAGAAACCCTCACAAACTAAACTAGAACTTAAATTTTCCTGGTCGGGATTATGCAACAACACAATCGGGATCATACCGTACTGAGATAGGACCTTTTATACAATCTTGGACCTACTTTGAGATAAAATCTGCAACTTTCTATGTTGCTTACCTTCCTAGATTTGTTTGTCATTGTTAAACCCTAGTTGTTGCACATGTAGTGAAGCTCTCTGAATAGATTGATCATCATCTCAAACCTTAGTCATGGATGAAGAGTCCTATGAATAAATAGTAGAAGGTTTGTGGGAACACTCATGCAACACCACATTGGCACTATTCCAAAGAGGCCTCAAACCGCACATCGTTCTCCACCTAGCATGTGATATCTAGATAGATCAATTGAGTTGACAATTTCTTTGACAATGATTGCTTTGACTTGGCTCTTGCTAAAACACTTAGAGAGAGGATGTTTGGATGCTTGTAGATGAGAGAGATGGATGCCTTAACCTGGTTTGTAGCTTTAGAACTGATGTGGCGGTTGCCCAAATGGTTGTAAATATGCAATTCTAAGATTTAGGGAGCTTTGGATTCCTTTTGCAAGTATATGAAGTGAGTTATCTAGTACATTTCCTTAAGAGTTATAGGTTAGAAAATGAGGTAATGTTTACTTGTTTATGTAGGGTTTCATAGATTATTTATCTAACAAAGGCCAGCCCAGAGGAAATATAAGACCCAATGAAATATTTGTAATTAGAAGTGTAGTTGGAAGACATGTCGGTCCAAGACCATACAAATAGGTCATGACCATATGGTATGGTCCTAAGATTGTACAGTCTTGGAAAAGAGTAGCGAACATGCTTTGAGTGAGATTAATAACCTGGAAAAATGATATTTTTATATGGATTTTATGCATTGAATTCTTAGGATGTCTTGACATGTTAGTGTGCAAGGATATATAAGCTAAAAATAGACCTCATAAAGTGCTAAGTAGGAATGGGAAAGTGTTTAGCATAGCAAGAGTGCATAGTCAAATCAAGGGTTTCCAAAGTGCAAATACTAAATTTGAGTGTTTACATTTCCCCCTTCAAGTATGAAATTTAAAATTACATGATCGAAGGAAATTTTACATAAGTGTGTAAACACACTTTTGTCTTTCTTTCGATTGTTGTTTTGCAATTATGTTATTGTGCTTAGTGTTGGTATGCTCCATGATGAAGCATATAACATAAAGTGTAGCCAATTCCCATGATAGATAATTGATTGTAATTCAAATAGAACTTGGAATAAAGTGGGTAAAAAACTCTCCTCATATGTGAATCTAAACACTACACAAATCAATCGCTACTAAAAAAATGGGCTTATGATGCCATTTTTAAGAAAATAATTGTTTTCTTTCAGTTAAAACTCTTGATTTTTTTTGTGGTTAGGGGACCTACCTCAGTTAAATCCCTAACCCTTTTAAGGAGATAAAATACATTTTATTGATGTAAAATGATAAAATAATAAATGAAATGACAAGTATACCTAACTCAATCGGATCATAGGAAAATCACAGTTATGTTTCACCAAAGAATCACACGAAGATCAAATCAATCACAGTTGTGATTCTCACTTGTGTTGAAATTTTAATAGAACAATGTTGTAGCAAGTTAGATTTATCCTTTGAACTTTTTCACCTTTCCTTCTTCAAAACCTACAAAAAAAGATATATGTGAGCAAGAGAGAAAGAAAACTCAAGTATAGATGTCAAGATTTACTAAGAGAGATGAAATGATGTGGGTGAGGGTGATTTTATAGATTTAGAGTGCATAGGGGAGTGGGACACACATGGGTGCAATGATGATAGGTATAGTGCATTGGGATGCATGGGTAAATGTGGATTTAAATGTGAGTGGGTGAGGGTTAGTAAATGGGTGGTGAGTTGTCTTTTATCCCCATTTTATGGGGTTTTATGATTTTTTTGGTTTTTTGTGTTTTATATGTTTTTATTTTTAATAAGGGACCTTATTATGCACAAGGTGCATTTTATAGTGTCTACATTTTTCCCCTTTTGGGTTGTGTGTTGCAGTAGGCAAGATGCAACAAAAAAATTGAAGATGAAGATGGGGGTCATCTAACCCTATGATGGTGGTTGTCATTGTCATGGGCTTAGATGGTTGACTAGATAGATAAGAACCTAGAAATGTGATCGATGGGCCACTTCAGCTAGATTCTATGAAGGGATCGATAGGTTGATTTCACAAGGGAGACTATAGAGTCAATTGATTAAGATGATTGGTTGATTGGATGTCATAGAATCAAATGAGAAGGGTTTTGTGTATGATTCCCCCTCAAGTGATAATTTTTGAGCCACCATTTAGGTTGTCCCAGCATAACAACATGAGGATGAAAAGTGGCGATTGAAGATGAGGTAGAAAATGATCCTTGGCAAAAGGCATGTATGAGTAAAAACTAGGAAAGATGTTTCCCCAGTCATGTGCATGTGAAAAATGATGATGAGTATGTATACAAAAGTGTGTATTACAAGTATTTAAAATTCATGGGGTGAAGAGGTTGAGTTGATTGAGTTGGTTGATTAAAAATTGATAACAAATGAGCTAAGTGGGTGATGGCGATGAGTGAGTGATGGTACGATTGAGGTGAAAGAGTTGAGAGCAGAAAGTTAGATGGGTGGATAGTGGGAGATGGGTGAGTAGATGAGTTGGTGGTGAGTGGTAGAGTGGTGGGATGAGAGGGAGATGATGAAGTGGGGAGGGAGTTGGGAGAGTTGAGATGACTTGGGAGTGGAGGGTGAGTTAGGTGAGTTAGAGGTGAGTTGAGATGTGGTTGGTGAGATGAGAGATGAGTGGGTGAGATGGGGGGTTGGATTGAGTGACTCAAATGTAAGAAATTCCCATGTGGGAGAGAGTGGTGAGAGTGGATGAATGGTTTCCATGTTGGTGGGGAGGGGGATGGTGAGTAGTGGAGGGTTGGTGGAGTTGAGGAAAGGGGAATTCGAGATAATTTCAGTTGTTGGGAGGGAATGTGAGGGAGGAGGTTGAGGATGAGTTGGTGATGGTGAGGGATGCATGAGGATAGAAGTGGAAAATTTTTTGTCATCCAGGAAGCATTGGAGTGTGATTTAGTGAGAAAAAAGAGTATTGTTCGCATTATGATATGTGAAGGGTGAAAGTAGAGGTAAAGTGAGTTGAATGGGAGGGAAAGAGGAGAGAGGGAAAGAGTCAGAGATTGGGTAGATAAGCTGGGGAAGTGATTTCAGATTGGGTAGGGATGAGGTTGTAGGTCACGATGAAGATGAGTAAGATAGGTGTGAGTGAGAATCATGAAGGATGAGTTGGGAGGCTCGGGAAAGTTGAAGAGAGGAAGGAGGCCAGATGGGGAGGGGTGGGGGTGGTTGATGAAGTCGAGGTGGGTGGATGGTTTGAGATCAGGAGCTTGAGTGAGCAAATCAAATGAAAGTTTTCGTAGGGACATGCATTGGGTTGAATGGGAGGATGGATGTATGTTGGGTGTGAAGTCGGCGTGATTAGGTCACTGAGTTATGAATGTGAGTGGCATCGGGGTGGGAGGCAAGCCAAAGAGAGGGAAGTGGACAATTAATGGAGAAAGGGGAGTGAGGAGGTGTTGAGTGGGATCGAGTCGTGAGTGTGACCAGGTGTGTTAGGAGAATGAGGGTTGATGAAGATGTGAGAGGGGATTTGGTAGGGAGGTCATGAGGGGAGTTGCGCATGTGACTCGGGAGGTTGGGAAGGGGGTCGATGATGGCATCGGGGAAGAGCGAGTTAGGAAAGGTGATCTCTGAGGTAGCTTGGTGAGCTAGTTGTATGTTGAAGTGGAGTGGTTGGGGGAAAGGGATGTGAGTTTGGGAAGGGTCACAAGTTAGGGGGGAGAGAGGTTGCACTTGCGATCGAGGGTTGAGGAGTAGCGGCAGTTGTAATGAAAAGGAATAGGGGAGGGGGTTAGGGGCCAAGATCTCGGTGGGAGTGGGTTGTGTGAGTTGAGTAGGTTGGGTGGTGTTTAGGGTAGCTCGGTGATGGGGGGGGAGTCACTAGGTGGGAGAAGGGGGATCGTGAGGGGTGGGAAGAGTGTGTGGAGTGTTGAGGATTGAACAAGGAAGGGGTGAGGGAGCTAGGGGGAAATGGTGAGTCAAGTGAGTTGGTTGGGAAAAGGGGGGTTGGTGGTGAGGGTAGAGTGGGTATTAGATGATAAAGTAGGATAAGGTGAGATGAGGTGAGTGGGGAAAGGTAATAGGATGTGGGAATGTAGTGGGTGAAAAAGAGATAAGTGGGGTGTATGAAGGCCCGAAATATGATGAAAAAGAAGTGATGGAAAAAAATGGTTAAAATTAGTAAATGGTGAAATATAAATTATACTAAAAATGGAAAAAGAAGATAATGCAAAGATGAAATAAAATAGTGAAATGTGTAAATGCACATAGATGTTTAGTACAAATGAGGTGAATGTAAACATAAACAATGGAAGTAACATGATTGCAACATTGGAATGTTATGGGTATGCCAGGGAGATGAATATAGTGTGAAACACAATTTGTGGTGAACACATGATGAGCCCAAAGACACAAGACATGAGACAATGAGTGAGCTAAAATGAGAGCTTGAATAAGGTGTAAATTGCACAAGGTGACATACTATCCCTGTGACTCATCAAGATCTATGTGTGTGCATGAGATTAATTACTACTTGAAGTGAAGACCCATGAGACAATGAGTGAAAACACAAGCCAATGTGTAGGTGTGAGTGAAATAGGTGATTTGTGAGTAGTGAAATGGAAGGTAATTATAAATTCATGCATTTCTCTTCCACAATTAGCAGGCATCCATAGCCCCAATGGAGATACATTTGATTCTAGTTCAACATTTCTACTACTTAGGCATCCATAGCCCTAGTAGAGATACTTGGAAAGACCCCTAGAGAGAGAGAGAGTTTGATATTTTTTTTTTTTTTTTTTTTTTGAATTTTGACTTTTTTTTTGATTTTGATTTTTTGATTTGTTTTTCACATGATATTCAGCTCTCTCATTTTTTTCCAAGGGGTTTAGAACCACGAGTGGCTTGATGGAGGGAGTGGAAGTGATTGCGGAGATGACATTGGAAAGTGTCAAAAAATAATGCCTCTAGGGTCTTCAAGACAAGTTTTTAAGTGTGTAAGCATGTGTGGATCTCAAAGAGGAAAATCATTCTTAATTCACCAAGTAAGGAGAGACCAAGTTCAAAAAACTATAGTAGAGATTATTGACTCACAAAACATGACAACAAGATGATCAAAGTGTTCACCAAAAGTTGTGAAACAAACCAAAACATGGAATGTGAATGAACTATAAATGAAATGTGTAGTAGTGAATGAAAATTGGAATGAAATATGAATGAATGGAGAAAATGTGGAAGAAAACATCCATGGGAAAGCATTGTTGTTTATTGCAATTTTTTGAAATATATTTTTTTTTATTTTTTTGAAAGATGTTTAGTTGTGTGTGTTTGTGTTTGTGTCAATGATGATGGTGTAGGATGTGTGGAGAATCGGTCATGTTTCAAATCCAGGCAAATGAAGAGAAGTGAATGTATGGAGTATGCAAATGTGGTAGTGAAGACAAATGAAAGTCCCCAGTCCATATATAGGAACTAGGTGAGTGAGAGAACATGATGATGTATAAAAGAAAGTGATAGATGAGATAAATGATTGGAGTTGGTGGGGATGATGTTGATGATAAGTGAAGCAAGAATGCCAAATAGAATCCATATAATGGTGGTAGGTGAAGAACATGAGTGTGGGGATGAAACACATAAGAAAGGTGATGAATGTGGATGTGTGTGAGAATGTCCATGGTGGTCGAGGACATGAGAATAAACTAATGGTAGAAGATGGAGTGTTATGAAGCATGGTGCTAGTGATGATATCAGGTGGACGAGGCATGGAGAATATAGTGATGTTAAAGGAAGTGTGAGAGCCAATGGTGTGATCTTGTGATGAATGGGTGTGATGAGAGTATGATGACATGAAATAGGAAGAGGTATGTAAGAAGGAATGTCAAACACATGAGAATGTGGGAGAAAATTAAAATGATTGGAAAGTGTAATTGGATGTGGAGGAGGCTTGTGAGGCCCATGTGTAAGAACAAATGGTTGTGTGGGTGTGATTGATGATGTGAATCAAAAGGAGGAGAGATAATAAAAATGGTGCTTGAATGAGTGGTGATGAATGCAAGAAGGTGGATGTGAAGAAATATCCAAAGAGGTGAAGCAATGGGAGCACATGGAAGGTGACTTGTGAGAAGAGATATGAAAATAAATATGTAGATATGAATGATGAGGAATATAATGAAGAGGAGTGTAAATGAACTAATAGATGATATAGGATGTAATGTAATGGAGGTGTTGAAAGTAAGAATGGTGCTTGAATGAGTGATGATGAAGGAATTGAGATGCATGTGGAAGAGGTATATAAGGTAGGTGAAGTGATGATGGAACCATATGTGATGAAGAGAACAATGTAGGTGGAGTAATTAGTGTGTGTGTGATAAGTGGAGTGTATATGATCAAATGAAGTGAAGAAGTAGGAGTAAGGGTGGTGGGTGGATAATGGAATCACATGATGATGATAGATGATGAATAGATAGATGGTGGTGAAATGTGAAAGACTCTAAAAGGAGGAGGAGGATGAAACCACATCCATAGTGGAAGTACATGATAGTGGAGATGATATAAGGATGATGTATAATGAGTGATTAGGTGAGCATGATGGTGTTGAGTCCAAGGTGGAAGCATGTAATGGAGTGGATTGTGAAGTGTTTGATTTAGATGATGAGACACTAAGTGCATGATGATTGTGATGTAGTGGGAAGTGATGAATCGATGATGGAGAGATGAAACATGGAGAAGAAGTGGGAATAATATTGTGTGAAGTGATTGGATGGGCATTAGTAGATGAAGGTGGAGGAGATGGAGGTTAACAAAATGTCCCCTTGTTAAGAAAGGTCTTGAATGATATTGTGGAGTTGAGGACATGAAGTCAATGGGATGACCATTAGTATGATGGTAAGCACATGTGTCATGGGAGGAATGCCACAATGGTGGGGGTGGTTTGGGAGGGAGAGTGATGAGATCAGATCATCAAGTAACTTGTGGAGAATAGAAGAAAGTGGCTCAGTCAATGGAGTGAATTTTGAGGGGGTTGGATGAAGCTAAAAGCCTCTAGGAGAACATAATGAATGTGAAAGATGTGGGTGTAGAAGGTGATGAAGTGTGAGGAGGATCCAATTGGATGACATTGTGAACATGGGAGTGTAATGGTGTGGTAGGTGGTGGAGGAATGGAAACAAGTGGAAAGGAGGGAGGATGACCAAGATGGACATCCTCGAGGCATTGTGCCATGTGCATGACCTCATCAAATGTGTGTAATGGATGAATTTGTAAGTGGTGGGAGATGTGAGGGATGAAAATTTTTGGAAAAGAGGTCAATGAGCTTAGATTGTGGGAGGGAAATGAAAGGCGATGAACAAGAGCACACCAATGTGAAAAGTCAATGATGGACTCATTATGGGATTGTCAAAAGCATGTGAAGGTCAACGAGCATTGCTTTGGGTGTGATATGGATGGAGAAGTGAGATAAAAAGGTATCCACAAGTTGTGTGAAAGTGTAAATGCTATGTTGTGGGAGGCATGAATACCAATCAAGTGCGCGACCAATGAGTGAAAGTGGGAAAGTGTGTAAGAAGGAGAGCATCATCATGTTGAATGAGGTGGCATGCATGTAGTAGAAAAGATGCAAGTGATGTTGGGGGTCCTTGGTGCCATCAAATTTTTCAAAAATGGGAAATTTGAAATGTGATGGATAGGGATGACGTGGTACCATGGGGTGAATAGGCTCATTAAAATGGTGTGATAAGTTAGTGTGGGTGAAAGTCCCCCAAATGTTGGGACTCAAGCTTAACAATGTGGTCAAGAAGGTGTTGATGAAGAAAATTAGGATGAGAATGAACATGGAAATGACTAGAATCCATGGGGAATGATAATGACTAGGACTTTGAAACATGAGTGGAAAAGTCAACAAGATGGTAAGACCAAAAATCACAGGTCACACATGATTGTGAATGATGCTGGGATAAATTAGGAATCAAAAAAATGCAAATGAATGATTTGAAGGATACATAGTCACATAGTTATGTAATTGAATTTAGGAAAAATGTGGGATGGAAAAATCATAGCAGCATTATATGATTGCGACTGATCCTTGGAAAATCAAAACTTAGAATGGATGACAAAAACATATATGATATGTGAGAGAAGGGTCTCTGTGAAGAATAGAAAATAGTAGTAAGCAACTCAAAATAGTGAAATGGAATGTTTTGATTTAATATTTGTTTCAAGTCTCAAAATGGAATAAAGGGGCTCGGTCTTTTTTGGCTTCCTATAAAAAGGTTCTCTCCCTAAATACCAAGAGTTACCCAAATGAGCGTGGTACACTAGAAAATTTCTAGTCATGTCAACTTTACTTTACCCCCTTGATTAACCAAGTTGGATTTTACTCCACTCAATCAATCAAACTAGGGGCCATCACTAAGGATAACCTTGGCTCTAATCCTCATGGGTGTACTAGTCAAGGTAGGTGGGGGTACCCATTTTGTTGGCTAGTTCCCTCATGTGCCAACTACTTTGGGGTTCTTGTGGTACTCCTCACAATGAGTTTTGGGCTTATGCCCATGCACTTCCCATAATTATGTGGATGGTATTTACCCTTATTCGGACCTACTGATAAAATGTGTAGTTCATTCCCGATTCATTCCTTTAAGAAAAAAAATGTGTTTTTAAGTTTTTACAAAAACAAAGTTACAACATAGTCACATAGTTTTGACTACTTGCTTAACCATATTTTATGATTTTTTGTGTTAGAAATCGCAACCAGATCACAATTGACATCGATTCGCAACCTAATTTTTTTTTTTTTTTTTTTTTTATTTTTAGGAAGACTTGCAAAAAACAAATGTTAGATCTACAACAAAATGTTAGAAAAAAAAAAAAACTAAAAAGACAAGTAAAAACCCTAAAAAAACATTTTTAGATTCAAAAATAAAAAGAGATACCCATAACCAAAATGGTCCCACCATGGTCACCAAAATGTATGCCTAGATTTGGATCACCTGCAAGATGGATTAGTTAATATGAAAACCAAATCAATGTACTAAAATAAAATGGGCTTATGATGCCATTGTGAAGAGAGGGACAATTGTGGTTTCTTTCATTGAATAAAGTGGGTAAAACTCTTCATATCTAAATCTAAACCTACACACAAGCACACTTGAAAAATGTTAGTTGTTTTTGTGGTTAGGGGACCTTCCTCGGTCATATCCCTAACCCTTTTAAGGAGATAAAAAGACATTTTATTGATGTGAAATTAAATGTGAGTGGGTGAGGACTATTAAATGGGTGGTGAGTTGTCTTTTATCCCCATTTTGTGGGGTTTTATGGATTTTTATCTTTTTGTGTTTTATGAAGTTTTAGTATTTTTGGATAAGGGACCTTATGCACAAGGTGTATTTTCTAGTGTCTACAATATGTTGAACAACGGAGTATAACTGAAACCAATGCTAAAATTTTCTAAAAAATATGCTAACAATATTGAACTAGGAAGGAGACCCATGCCCCCAAGATTCTTGAAACTAAAACCAAAAATGGTTATTGTTATGAAGAATGAATGAAGGATCTCATGCCCCCTATAGTGATCTAGATTGTGAAAAAAATTTATTGGAAATTTGAAAATGATTACATATTTTGCTAAAATTTACTCCAAATCGAAATGCATGGGGTCGGGACTATACGGTAGAGTCTTGACCAAAGTGTATGGTTTTGAACATCGGTTAAATTTGGTAAAACTTTGTGTATAATTGTATTGTGTCTCAGTACAATTTTTATACCTATATATGCCCCCATAATTCTGTCTCTATATATTGAAGTTGTAAAAAACCAGATAGATGCCCCCTCTTTTTGAGGCATGTTTTAAAACCATGTTTGAGATTGGGGCTTAAAAGAACTAGTTGTGAATTACTAAAAGAGATGTTTGAGGAACTGTGTGGTGTCTGAAGAGGTGGCCACCTTGGAAAACTTATACTTGCGAAAGGAAAGGTGTTTGTGCAAGGTGAAAACCATGGCACATAAAAAAGCAATGTTAATGACAAGTAATTATAGTAGTAATGAAAGGATCTAGCACAAACAACACGTGTAGAAAACATAAACAACATTAATGTAATCAATTTGTAAATAATGTCATCCAAGAACACACTAAAGGATTTTTGAGCCCATAATCATGGGACACCCATAGTATCACAAACATTCAAGGCTCGTACACTGCAAACAAGATCAAGAAATTGCAAACAACGTAGGCATGATGTCCACAAACATGGGACACCCATGGTGTCAATAGAAAATTAAGGTACACATACCACAAGCAATGAAAACAATCAAGTAGTAACACACAAGCATGTATACATGAAAGCAACAGATCAAAACATGATGATATGATGTAGCAACCAACATAGGTGAGATATATGAAATAAAATATGTCAATTTTGCACAAGACATTTATATTAGTCTTGCTAGTCTACAAAGTAGTAAGTACAAAATGTCTAAAATTGAGTGGAAATGAGGAAGTGCAAATGAAATATGATAGAACAATAGCACTTATAGGGTGTGGAGGGATTAGCCTCAAATGATGTAAATGTAAGGAAACATGCGGGGCCCTATAAATGTTTACAAATTTGTGTGTGCTTTGCATCCAACTAAATATACCAAGTGGATGGATATGTGTAAAGAAATAAAGAATATTATCTAGCAAACCAAAGCAATCAACAACATGTATAATGTGAAGTGCTAATAACTCAAGTAAAATCCATAGGTCTTAATTTTTTGTTTTTGCAAATATTTCAATGTTTTTTATTATCACAATGCATAACTATGTATAAAATATGTGAGTAACAAAATATATAACTGATGAGAACCTCCTTATGAGGTGAAGGGGCTATCATAAAAGATGAATATTTGGGTGTCATTGAAGATGTTAATGCTAGTGGGACTGTTATAATGACATGTTCCAAAGAAGGCTGAATAGATGTAGCACTAGGATGCACAAAATGGTGCCGATGTGGTGGACTAGAGGAATGAGTGTGGAAAGCAGGTAAGATGGTGTTGAGAAGTTATGGGGGTAGCATGTGTACTAGAGGAACCTCTAGTAAAATCCTAGTGGAGTGAGCATGATGAGAAACAGATCCTGTGATAACAAACCTATGAGGAGTCTTAGAGTCATGGGATGTAGACTATACAATTGAAGAATAATTAGGAGGCCTAAAATGATCGATACTAGGAGAGTAAGTGTATGCGAACATGGGATCTAGGAGCATCTGCAAATTTAGAACTAGGGTGCAAGGGTACTAGCCTAGGGAGTAACATAGAAGCACTAGAGACATTGTGCACAACCAAAGACTTATATGTGGTAGGACTAGGAGGAGAGGATACTTAAGGATAAATAGGCATACTACGAGTGGTATCAAATGGAATGCCTTTAATGGTGACAACCTATTGATTGTGGATGAATTAAACATGCTAATATATGATCGAGGGAATAACCTTAAGAATATGTAGCCAAGGGAGACCTAACATGCGAGTCACTAGAACTCGATAGTAAATGCAACTAAAAATGAAACGAATGTAGTGATAGGCCTTATAGTGATAAACACGGTAATGTGATGATAACAAGGATTGACATCAAATGGAAGATTGCACATAGAAATGCTGAAGATTAGAATAATGTCGAGAGAGTAAACATTGTCCCGATTGTGTGAATCAACCAAAACACCCCGTACCAATTTATAATTAATAGAAACTAGAATAGATAATGTATCTAAAATAAATACAACATCAATGTTTGAATTGTTAAAGGTGAAGACTAGAGAAATAGATAGTATATGATTAAGCTGTGCCGATCATTGCATCCAAGGGGTGATCATAGGAAGGCGATGGAGGCACTGCATGATAAACATTATGGACATCTCAGAAGGCATTACAACGTCATGCTTAAGAAGTGGATTGTTGAGGCAACTATTAGTAGAGTGCCACACACATAAATGATAGTCATAATGAGCATTTTCAATGAATTTCTTACCTTGAGGGCTACTCATATCAACTTCCAATGGTGGAGGGAGAGATACGGGATTGCACTCAAGTAATTATTTCAATACAATGTGAGGAGGACTTGGAAAGCAAGTAAATGGATGATGCAAAACTTGTGATTGTAACTTAAGAGGCTATGAAATGACATTAATGGTGTCTTTAGAAGAAGTTTTGACATCATTGGACTTACTCTTGATTGGGGATTTGTTTGAAAACTTAACAAGATGCAAAAGGAGAGCTAACAATGTACTCGAGCTTGTTCAAAAGTAATTACTTAGCCTTGTGATATTTTAAGGTGTGGAAGAGGTGGTTGAAAGATCAAAACTAATCAAACATGATGGAATCTTGTAAAGGAGCTAATAACACAATATATAAGCATTAAGAGGTTTAGTAAACCCTTGTTGCATTTGAGCCAATTGTGTATAATAATTTTTGTCCTTGATATTGATAGAGAATTCCGTAGAGAAAATGTTTATTACAACGGTAAATATGAGTACAAAATGAGTGCAAAGAGTGTAAAATCACTGTAATGTGAAGTCTTTGACACTTTGTGGAAAAATCTTGGTAACTAAGATGTCATTGGAAGCATAATCAAAGAAAACAACATGAAATGATTGAAGATGTTCAACAGGATCTCCTTTACCATCATAGATAGGAAATTTAAGATCAACAAACCCAATATGTAGTAGATAATAAACCACTTCGGTGCAACAGGATTGCATAGTAACTATTTTGAATCTATACCATTAGAGGAATTCGATGCACCTTGTTGTAATTGTAATATTTGTGCTTACAAAGTTTAAACAAGGGATTCAAGAATTCGTTGTGTTAAAAGAAGATACATGTGAATCATGATGAGTAGATATGGGATGTGTGGTGATAATTGTAGTGAGAATAACATGCATGGAAACATTAGGTAGTGATAGGGTGAGGTATAATCAAATAGGTAGGCACCACATATGTGGGAACAATAGTTTGTCAAGGTGGGCGATAAGGAAATGTCTTGAGTTAATCTCATTTGACATATAAGAGGAGGTCAATATTAGAGGGGTTTTCATACAAGAATTGATCAAATTATTGGGAATCCTCATCAAGGAGACCTTGATCATGCTGGTTAGGTTGAAATTTTGAGTCATGACCGTGATCAACAATGATAACAAATGAATCATTGGCAAAGAGATCATGTGTTGGATTACCAACACGGGAGGAATTAAAACATCACAAGTGGCACTTTCAATAAGAGTAATATTTATAGTGATTGGTAGGATGTCAACAGGTGGTGGGGCCACCGGTTGAGATGCAAGGGTGAATTATCATGGAAATTTTTGGTAAGGGTAGTGTGAAGATCACCATCACAAGAAAAACACCAGTGGATGAAGATGATTATGCACAATTACAAGATATTTAACGTATGTTAACTTAAGGGGGTGGTACTAGAATTAATTTGGTGGCATAAATAATTGAACACCTATTTCTTACAAACAGGTGGGGAAAAATGTTGGAAGGGGACAATGTAGTTGTAGTAAATGCATCAATATTAATAGAATACTTGTGAGACAAGGAAAGAATAGAAGAAAAGGGACCAAAGAAAAGTAAACATGATGATAGACAAAAGAAATCACAAGCTTAAAAAGATAAACATGCACCTAGATGGAAACCCAAAATCAAACAAGGTTTGAAAATTAATAGGCCTAATTGTAGACATCATAAAATGCATCTTGCGCATAAGGTCCCTTATTCAAAAACACAAAAACATTATAAAACAAAAAAACCAAAAAATATAAAACCCCACAAAATGGGGATAAAAGACACCTCACCACTCATTTACTAACCCTCACCCACTCACATTTAATTATGTCCCATCCCACCTACCCATGTGCATGCCCAATGCACTATGGACCATGACATTGCACCCATGTGTTTCCTACTCCCCATGCACTACAAATCTATAAAAGCACTCTCACCCCCTCATTCAACCCTCGACTAGATCTTAGTGCACAAAGACTATACTTTAGGTTTCTTTCTCTCTTGCTCGCATATCTCAACTTTATAGGTCTTGAAGAAGGAAAAACAAAGTTCAAAGGATATATCTTGTTTATTGCGAGTACTATTTTAGTAACATTTAAACACTTGTAGTAATCGTAATTCCAATTGGATTGTGATCTCTATGTGATTCTTGGTTAAATGAAATAGTGATTGTCCTATGATCTAATTCGGAATATAGTTGTCATTTATTTTATTGTTTTGTCATTTTACATCAATATAATGTATTTTATCTCCTTAAAATGGTTAGGGATCGACCAAGGCAGGCCCCCAACCACCAAAACCAACTAACATTTTTCAAGTGTGCTTGTGTGCATGTTTAGATTTAGATCTAAAGATTTTTACCCACTTTATTCAATAAAAGAAATTGCAATTGTCCCTCTCTTAACAAAGGCATCATAAGCCGATTTTATTTGAGTAGCAATGATTTGGTTATTATTATTTGACTAATCCATCTTACAGGTGATCCAAATCCAGGCATACATTTTGGTGACCACGATGGGGCCATTTCGGTTATGGGTAACTTGTTTTCATTTTTAAATATAATAGTGTTTCCTTTAGGGTTTAGTACTCTTTTTAACTTGTTTTTATAGCATTTATTGCAGATCTAACATCTAGTTATTGCGTCTGCTAAAAATCCAAAAACAAAAAAATCAAGTCATAAAGTTAGTCGCAACTACGACTAGGTTGCGATTTCTGACACAAAAAAAATCATAAAATTTGGTTGCAGGGAAGTCACAACAACAACTGTGTTGTAATTTTGCTTCTAAAAAAACTTATAAGAACATTTTTTTTCTTAAAGGAATGAATCGGGAATAAACCAATTTTTTTTATCATGGGTTCAGATAAGGGTAAATACTAGTTTGCATAACTTTGGGAAGTGCTTGGGAATATTCCCTAAAACTCATTGTGAGGAATTGGATAACGAAACAGTGCCCCACCTATTTGAATAGTACACCCGTGAGGTTTAGAGCTAAGATTATCCTTAGTGACGGCCCCAGTTTGATTGATTAAGTAGAGTAAAATCTACCTAGGTTAATCAAAGGGGTAAAGTAAAGTCAATGACTAGATATTTTCTAGTGTACCGCTCATTCGGATAACTTGTAGTATTTAGGAGAAAACCTTTATAGGAAACCAACAAACCAAGCCCCTTTATTCCACTTTGAGATAAAGCAATAATATTGTTTCGAATCACACATGCGATCATTTTTTCTTCATAGACCCTTCTCACATTGTCATATTTGTTCTTGTCATCCATTTTGAGTTCCGATTTTCCCGAGCTCAACCACAATTGCAATTTGCTATGATTTTTCCATCCCATATTTTTCCTAGAGACAGTTGTAACTGACAACTAACCTATTTCCTTCCAAATCATCCAATATATATTATGTTTTGATTCTGATTTATCCCGCACTCAATCATAACTGACGTATGACCTACATTTCCTAGTCTTGCCATCTTGCTGACTTCTTCCCCTCATGTTTCCAAGTCATAGTTCTTATCATTCCCCATGAATTATAGTCATTTCCATGCTCATCCACACTCTAATTTTCTTCATCAACACCTTCTTGACCACATTTTTAAGCTTGGGTCCCCCACACCAACTTATTGCTCCATTTGTTACGAGAGCCTATCCATCTTAGGGTATCGGATAATCCATATCCACCACATTTCAAATTTCCCACTTTTGACAAATTTGATGGCACCAAGGAACCTCAACATCACTTGCATATAGTCCACTTCACATGCCACCTTATCCAACATGTTAACACTCTCCTCCTACGTACTTTCCCACTTTCACTTGTTGTTTGCACACTTGACTAGTAATCACGCCTCCCACAACATAGCCTTTGTACATTCACACAACTTTTGAACACCTTTTCATCTCACTTTGTTGTCCATATGGCACTTAAATCCATGTTTTTGACCTTCACACGCTTTGAAAATACCATAACGAGTCCATTATTGACTTTTTTCGTGCATTGGTGTGCACTTGTTCACCACCTTTCATTTCCCTCCCACAATTCAAACTTATTGACCTCTTTTCCAAAATTTGTGTCCCTCACATCTCCCACCAATTACAAATTCAATCATTATGCACATTTGATGAGGTCATGCACATGGCACTATTCCTTGAATTTTTCCATCTTGGTCATCCTCCCTCCTTTCCACTTGCATCCAATTCACCACTTCCCATATCCACCATGTCATCCAATCGGGTCCTACTTCACATTTCATCACCTTCCACACCCATATCTTTGCATTAATTACATACTCCTAAGGCTTTTAGCTTCATCCAACCCCTCGTAAATTCACCCCATTGACAAAGCCACATTCTTGTATTCGCCACAAGTTTTTGGCACCCAATCTCATCACTCTCACTCCCAAACCACCCCTACCACTGTTTGTGGTCATTCCTCCCATGGGACATGTACTTATCATCATACCAACAATCACTCTACCGACTCATTCGCTCAACTCTACTGCATCATTTAAGACCTTCTCGACAAGGGGAACATTTTCATTCAACCACCATCTCCTCCTACTCCATCTACTCCAGATGTTGTATTGCCACATCTTCTCTAATTTCCATCTCCTCCAAGGTCTTCACACAATCCTATTACCACATATTCTCTAGATGTTATGTCTAACCGATATGATTCATCATTCCCCTATACATCACAATCATCATACGAACTTAATACCTTATCATCTAAATCAAACACTTCACAACCCATTCCATTACATGCTTCCACCTTGTACTTGACATAATTGTGCTCACATAACTCATTATCTATATTTTCCTTGTATCCATCTCCACTATCATGTACTTCCACTATGGACATGGTTTCATCCCTATCCTCACCAAAGCCTTCCACATTATCACCACCTCTATCTAGCTCTCAATCATCTATATCATCATATGATTCCATCTTTCCTAACACGAATTCTACATCTTAATTTGATTCACTCACATCCACTCCACTTATCACACAACTCATTACTACATCTACATTCCACTCTTCATCATATAGGGTGCCACACATCACTTCACCTACCTTACAAACTTCTTCAACATGCATCTCAATTCCTTCATCACCACTCATCTAAGCACCATTCTTACTTATGGCACCTCCATTACATCCTATATCATCTATTACAATTTCTTACATTCCTCTTGCATCTATTCCCCATTATACATATAAAAGGTTATTTCATATCTTCCTCACAAGCCACCTCCACATGCTCCCATTGCTTCACCTCCTTTGGATCTTTCTTTCACATTCACCCTCTTGCATTCATCACCACTCATTCAAGTTCCCTTCTTATTATTTGCTCCTCCTCTTAAGTCCACATCTTATATCACACCCACACACCCCATTTTTCTTATGTGTGGGCCTCACAATCCTTCTCCACCTTCTATTACGTGTCCATGTCCTTTCAATTTTCTCCCACATTATCATGTGTTAGACATTCCCTTTTACATGCCTCTTCACATTCCATCACATCCTAGTCTCATCACACCCACTCATCAAGATTTACACCATTGACTATCACACTTTCTTTTCACATCATTTTCTCCACTCTTCATCCACCGATATCATCCCTAGCATCACACTTTATCACATTTTACCTACTACCATCAATTTATTTTCATGTTCTTTACCACCGCATACATTCTTGTACATCCACCATACTCAACACATTTCTTACGTGATTCATCCCCACACTCACGTCCTTCACCCACCACCATTCTATGGCTTATATTCGGTATTCTCACTTCACTTATCATCAACATCATCCCCACCACTCTAATCATTTATCTCATTTATCGCTTGCTTTTATACATCGTGTCCCTCACTCATCTAGTCTCTATATAGGCTGGGGAACTTTCACTGGGTTCACTACCACACACTACATGCCCCATACATTTCACTTCTCTTCATCGTGCCTAGATTTGAAACAAGCCCCGATTCTCCACACATTCTATTCTATCATTCTTGAGACATCTCCACACAACTAAAAATCTTTCAAAATCTTTAAAAATCTATATATTTCAAAAATTGTTATAAAAATTCTTTCCCATCGATGTTCTTCCCCATGTTCGCTTCATTCACATTTCATTATAATTCTTCATTCACTTCTACACATTTCATTTACAGCTCATTCACATTCCATGTTTTAATTTGTTTCACAACTTTTTGGTGCACACTTTGGTCATCTTGTTGTCACGTTTTTGTAAGTCAATAGTCTTTAATTCAGTTGATTGAACTTTGTTTCTGCTACTTGGTGAATTAAGAACGATTGTCCTCTTTTAGATTCACGCATACTTACACACGTAACAACTTGTCTTGAAGACCTCAAGGCATTATTTGTTGATTTTTGCCAATTTTCGTCTCTGCAATCACTCCTACTCTCTCCATCAAGAAACTCATGGTTCTAAACCCTTGGAAAACTGAGAAAGTTGAATATCATGTGAAAAACAAATCAAAACAATCAAAATCAAAGCAAAAAGTTAAAATTTAGAAGAAAAGCAAAAGCGATCAAATACTCTCTCGTGGGGTCTTTCCAAAGGTGTCTCTACTAGGGCTATGGATGCATGGTTGGTAATAGAGAAATGTTACGACTAGAATTAGATGTATCTCCATTAGGGCACACACCAAGTACTCCTTCCCAACTCAATGGTTGTTGCAAGCGAGCCACCCTTCCTCCAACGCATGTGTGACTTACCCTCCCCACTCGGTCATACACGTGATTGATCTCACCCCTCTTCCTCCCATCTCACTACATTTCCCGGCTCCCCCTTTTGCATTATCCTTCCTTTCGCGACTCCCTCTACCTTGCAAGCCCTTCCCAAGCTCACATGAATAACCCATCAACCACATGACTCCCCGTCCATCGAGCTTTCTATCTTAACTTGCTCCCACGTTGTCAAGCCCCCTTCCCTCATTTCACCCCTTTCATGTCCCCTGCTCCCGAGATGCTCCGACACCTACCCCTTGTCCCCAAGAAAGTTGCACTTGTGACTCACTTCCCAATCCCTCCTCCCAACTCGACCATGGACCCAAGCTACATCCCTCAACCTCAAACCGACACTTCTCCACCCACAAGATCCTTACCCAAGTCGTAGGAGTGACTCACCATCCCGACCCTCCAACTTGCCTCGCTCTTACCAACCTCTCAACCTGTTTCACATGCTAACCCTCCTGTAGACACCAAATTTGTGTCTTACGACCCTTGTGACCCGCATCCCATTTCGCAACCTAACCTCATTACCTAAACTTTACACAATTATTTATTAATTACCTTGTAATTGATAAATCCACATCACCTTACCCGCCACCTCACTCGCCACCTCATCATGACCTAGCCCTAACCCTAAACTAACCTAATTAAGACCCATGACTTGGTCTAGACTCACATCCATAACTAATGCCTCCTTACTGCACCCAAAGCCGACCTTCTAGCCATTTGACCAAGCCCGCAACCGATCTCTCGGGAGAAAAGCGGGGGAAGGTGGGCTATTTTACTAAAAATAGCCTACTTTTTCCTTACCGATGCAGGTTCTACTCGACCGCCGTCGGTTACGCAACCGCCATCGATTCCACAGTAAATGGGCTCCCCAAACCAAAACAACGAATCACAATTTCATTTTGGAGATTAGTCGAATGATTTTTGGGATCAACAGAGAGCATTGCTAGCGAGGAACAGAGCCCGGATCTTCACTTGACAGAGGCGAGACGAGTAAAGAAACCGTAAGTGTCTACAACCAAGGAGATCAACTTGCATCTTGGTCAAAAAACCAGTAAGTCACATCTTGCATGTCCTTTGTTATAAGATTTCTTATGCTTCTTGAATCTCAAGACTCCTAAATCATGTTTCAATCCGCTACCCAACGTGCTATGCATCTAACTGTCATTCTTTTGTTTTTAATCATCCCATTTCCTAATACCATCCAAAACCAGCCATTACAAACACCATAGCTACCAAGAAGATCCCGAACCCACCGGCTATCGGTTATCGATAACATCAGCATCGGTTAGCGATGAATCGACACATCGGTTCCTCTCGATCAAAACCAAAACCAAATTTTTCCCCTACCCAGGTTTAACGAAACAATTTAATTGATATTTTGCAAGTCTTTTGTGTTAATTCATATTAGCGAGAACCACCACCTTCGAAAGGAAGTTTTATATTTCCCGGGCCCAGGTAGTTTCCTCATTTATTGTTTAATCAAAATCTTGTGGTCTTGTGTTCTTATTTGCAGTAGTCCTTCCAAGACAAAAAGGAGTTCTCCATGATCCAACCCGATCTTTCTCTACGATACGCGCACACCATCTCGACATTCAACGGGTATTCCTCCTAACCCTAACCTCATCTGTTTCTAAAAGGAATGAAAGGATAGAAGCAACTCTATTCCCAGAAGCCAAAACATTCCGAGCAAAACATTTTGGCACGCTTAGAGTGGGACCCATTTTGGGTTTCTTTCTCTTGCTTATTTTCATTTTAGGAAGCATATTTGCCGTTCTTTGCTTTTGTTATATATTTCGTAAAGAATTTGTCTTGCTTTCCTAGTTTCGCATTAGTGAAAGTCATCTCTCTTTCTTCATCGAATATAATTTTCGATTTGGGTTTAAAACACGTGCATTGCATTCCTGCTTGTTGTTCTTGATTCTAGTGAACATAGATTAAGTAACAGGTTGTACACGTGGGGTGATATCCACCGATTGACAGAAATTAACCTTAGTTTCACCGCACAACACATAGCGAATCACTTCACAATTAACACAACAGCTCAAACATCCCCCTTTTCCACGGTATTCCTCCGCTTTGATTGAGGTAACCTTATAAGCCAAAACAAACTTGACATTTCCCTAGGTCTTGTTGTTTAGGATTCGACATCATCTTACGTCTAAAGGCATAAGCCCACGATAACTAAAATTAACCCTAGGATTAATCTCTAGATTTGCGTGTGCCTCTTGCTTGTTTTCAAATTCTGTTTTCTCTGTCATACTTTGTCTTCTGTGATCAATAAGTTGATAAATATACTCAACGTTGCTAAAAATCAAATTAGCAACCTTTCATATCTTCTTATCCTAGACTTTTGACACCGGCATCGGTTAAGGGACCGACGTCGTTTTCTCTGTGACCGACACCGCATTACTAAACCGATATCGATTACTATCTTCATCGTTACGACAAACCAAAGCAACTTGCCAAATTCATCATTCTGAGGTTGTTTTTGTTCTTGATAGATTGAAACTTTCCTGTGTGTTCTTGTCTATGGTTGTCATCACTCGGAAGCAAGCCGCCGCCATGGTTTCACATGCCCGGCTTCCGTGTCTTTCAATCACCCCTTCACATTCTATAGGAACCCTACGGACACCGGTGAGATCCCTCAAATTCTGTAGAGACAAGGACTTTGCCAAATTTACTGATGCTAATCCCAGTGACATGTCAATACTATTTGTCTCATGCCCCGACCATACGTCGATGGTCGCTCCTTATTGGCATGCCTATTAGTATAGCCGCTCATTTAGCTCCCACTCCTCCCGATAACACTACCTTACTTCCTGCATCTCTAGCCCCGTCTCCCGATCCGAGCCTCTTCGAGAGGTTCATACGACCCCGATTAGCTTTCCTTTGGTTAACCCCGACCCACGTATGTTACTTACCACCAACTACCCCTATCTCATCTCTCTTTCGAGACCACTCCATTCATGACTTACTCTCTGCCACCTATTCACACGAGCTTTCCTTCTCAAGCTCCGCCTACCTTTTCATTCCCATACACGTATCCAGTAACCTCAACACCTTATATGGGACATCCCTATTCTGTGGCACCATCATCTCATCCAACCACAAATTTCATCAAACAAATGATGGACAAAATGCAAAACACAGAGGCTTCCGTTTTCAGGAAGTCAGCGCGCATTGACATACGAGCAAGTTTGTCGAGCCCATTCACCCTTCTGTCCCCCTTCATTCATATCCTCCTCAATGGGAGTTGCCAAAGTTTACTCGTTTTAATAGTAAAGAGGATCCTCAACAACACTTGCAATCATTTAGACATGCTTGTTATTTGATTTCCCATGATGACGCCTTGTTCTCCGCACCTTTCCCATGTCCTTATCGGGACTTTGCGCTTGAGTGGTACGGTGCTTTAACCCAGCACTCAATCTTCTCTTTTAACCAACTAGCCCAATCTTTCTTGGATCATTTCTCCATTAACATTGCCAAGAAAGTATCTATCACTGACCTCTATGCCATCCGACAATTTGAAGATGAATCTATCGTAGATTTCGTTGGATGATGGCGGGCCTTATCAACCAACTTACGTATGCCTTGCCTCAAACCGAACTCATCGAACTATTTACGCGGGCTGCTCATTAAGCACATCTCCCCTACCCTCCAAATTCAAACTTTCCACACATTCGACGAGGCCTTTACCATGGCTCGGAAACTAGAAATTGAGCCTTAGAAGAAGAGAAATTGCGGTTGCAATGAAAAACCCCAATTTCCGAACTCCCGATTCTACCAACAAGCCAAACGCCACCACTCCTCACGCGTCCACTTCTTCTAAATCAAAAGGAGTTGTCCACACGGTAATGGTCAAATCTCAAACACCATCCAATACTCCGCCGAAAACCACTTATAAGTACAAAGCCGAGCCCACCAATTATACTCCTTGGGAGAAACTTATAGCGTCATCCTGGAGAAATTGCTCAAAAAGTCAAGCATCACCTTGCCTTCCTGTTAAACCTCACTTTGGGTTTGACTCCACCATGTAATACCTTCTGGTACAAAGAAATGACTTTTGTAACTTTCACCGCGTAAAAGGACATAGTCATGAAAACTGCAAGATGTTGAAAAACATAGTGCAGAAAATGATTGACGCAGAGATATAACCCTCGATAATCCTAACGCCCTAAGCTAACCGAAATCTGAAAATTTTCAACAAGCCATTCCCGAATCACTCATCCAATAGTAACGTGAACCAAGATATCTTAGCCGAGGAGAGTGTTCATGAAATCCATGCGCCTTCGATTCTCACCAAAAGCCTCTATTGAAATTTTTTTTAAATCAAGCCTCTCCACCAACACAGAGTTTGAACCTCCTTCACCACCATCAAGCCAAAGTGAAATCATTCCTTTACCCATAGAAGAGTTAACTACCCAGGACTTCTCTTCTCATCGACGAGTCTTCTTACACCACATCCCTACAAGACTATGAGCGGATGCTATCTAATTTATCTATTTCCCAAACGTCCCTTTCTACCACTCTTCAAGCTACACAAGAGGAAGGCTCACTCCACTCCTTTTGACATCCTTAGGCGAGAAATCTCTTACACTAACATCACCACATTCTTTAAAGGTGTGATCCCCTCGAACACGCCCTCCTACCTATTAGTCCCTCATCGCCTAAATCTTTTCAACGACTAGGTTGACCTCTTAACATCTATTGATACGATTGCCTCATCTACCTCCCCGTATCACACCGCCAGATGGACCGGGAATTACAACCCACCTTTCTTCCGTACAAAAATTACAAATCACACCTAGGGACTGTCATTCCACAGAAGATAGACAGGCCCTATGGGAACGTTTGAGTACCCCTTTTTCTACTCAAATGCAAATGACTGATCCTGATGTCTCCACCATATACCCGAAGTGCTTACAGAAGCTTAAAATGCCCCTGTTCTCACCTTCACCCCCCTCACCTCTACCAAATGCCCCGTCCACTTCTATCAACTTAACCAGATCTTCCCCTACGCTTGGGACCTCACCAATGCCTGGTCTAACGCACCCGCTAAGCAACTCGATCTATCCAAAAATAAATCCGCTCCGCCACCTAGTAAACAAACTCAATCCGTGCCCCTATCACAATCAAAACCATCATCATCATACCTACCTTCCATATTGGGACCCCATCCCTCTACCTTACATCAATATATCATACCTCCTGCGTTTTCTTCAAAACAACCTACGCCTTCCGCACCTATACAGAAATTCCAGGGTATAGCAACACCGCACTCCGCGTATCCTGTCCACCTATCAACCCTAAACAAATTCCATCATCAAAAGATTTGTTTTCAGTCACTCCTATTTCCCAGTGGTTGTTTTTACGATACCACATCATCTGCGGCCTCATCATCCAACATAGCTTCTGCGCCAAAGAAATCACGTTTAGTAAAAACCATGTATCAACACCCCTCGGCTAAACCACCACCCATGCGAACCAATCATGCCCAAACATTACCAAAACCCACACAATCAATACCCTCATCCTCTTCCGATTTTGACCCACTCAAAGGATCTTACGCCAAAATCCTTGCTATGTTGGTGGAGAATGTGACCATTTCCCTACCTCCACTTAGACCTTATGACCCGTCCTAAGCCCGACCTATGGGTTACGATGAGTCTAAAATCTGTGCTTATCACCGCACACCAGACATGATGTGGAGGGATGCCAAGCTTGTAAAAAACCATCCTTCGTGTCACCTCTCCCGGATAGAAAGATTAAGAAAGACAACTTACGAAGGGAGAGACCTTTAGTTTCCATTCCCTCTCCTATACCATCTTTCCCCGCCTCACCAAGATCTATCATTATTACAACCCCACCTCTTGAAGACCATGAGTTATCCCCACCATCTTCCTCATCTCAGGTCTACGAGATTAATATGATTAGTGTCGCTACTCGAGGGCAAAAAAAGAATGGGAAAGCAAAAGAAAACACACCTGTGGCATCTCTTTCTCCATCAAACATCCCAATTGCACCACCACCTAAAGTGGTCATTCGCGGACCCGCCTATCCCGTCTCTAATGGCATTGCCCACCGAAATATGATTAAACAGCTTCACCAATCGCCCGTAAAAATGACACTGTATGATCTCATTCAGACTTCTGAATCTCATCGACAAGCTCTCGTTGAGATCCTTCAAGGGATAGAGGTTTTACCTAATGAAACCCTGCCTGTCGCCTCCATTCTAACACCCAATCACGTTGCTTCTCTCACCAAACAACCCACTCGCCCCAACCACTTCGCCTCTCTGTACAACAAGCTGCGCCATAGCAATGTCGGTTTCTCAAGATGAAATTGTCAACTTTGGTACGAGAAGATCTCGACTCGCCCTTTTCATCTCCGCTACGTCCCGGGACATTCAAGTACGTCGGGTTATGATTGACAGGGCGCTAGCCTAAACATCATCTCTTCAAAATCCTTCCAATGATGAACATCCCTTCTAGTTGCATGTGTGCCAACCCCATCATGTTGCGGTTATTCAATGACGCTATTACTTCTACCTTAGGCACCGTGATCCTCAACATTCGCGTAGGGACCACGTGACTTTTACCCAAACTCTTCTATGTCCTCCGAGGAGAGTTCCAATATAATATATTCTACGGGTCGTCCTTGATCCGAGCCATGGGATGCGTTCCTCAACATTACATAGATGCATAAAATTTGAGTACGAGGGAAGTCTTACACCGTAAAAGCTGACCCTCCCCTTTAAAACCTGCATATGTTATACCGCCTAACGATGTGCTTATACCAATCAAGACACCCATACATTCAACCCAACCATCCTCCTCAAATGTACCTCAACCATCCACCTCAACCGCGCCTACGCCTTGATTGATGAAACCACCATCGCAAAACCACTTCCCTTCCCGCAGCCTAACATTCCAACCTCCGACCCCTTAGTAGATGTTTTTCCATGCGCCTCACGCTGGGAGTACCGCCTATATAACGTTAGTTCTTTCCCTACCCCGCAAGTATGGACAATTACATGCACATCCCACCTATGACCGTCACGTGGGGAGATAATCTCTTACGGACCACCCCATTGCCGCACTAACCTAACGTATGGGGGTGTTGACGCATCCTCCATTACCCCCGAACCTCCTCTTGGTGTCATTCCTTTCCAATCCGATTTTCAATACTTGACAAATCGTCGTTTCGCCCTCACCTTCTTGACTCGCTGTGCGTGGAAAGGCTTTGGTTTTGGCCTTTACGAACAAGGCCGACATACACTCATTCCCGTGACTACCCGTAAACATAATGATCGCGGTGGTCTCGGTTTTCCCGAAACACCTACACGGAGACACCTCACATCGGTTGTATCTGGAAGAAGAAGACGCGCCCCTACCAAACCATCATCACCCACTTTGCCATCATCACCCATGAATCTATAGACCTGAATCCATCCCTCCTAACTTTTTTTTTTTTTTCATAAATGCTATCTTCATAGGTCCTCTCACTTATCAACGCGATAATGACGACCCATCTTCTTTGCCCCTTCTTTATCCGGACATGATCGAAGAGGATTCACCTTTGATTAATGTTGTTGAATGTCGGGATGCGACTCCATCCTCACTTACACTTGGCGCGGATGATTCTTATATTCAACGCAGCCTTACCATCTAAAACCCAAACTATCTTTGAGCGAGATCTACCATAGAAATCAACATCCACACGGAGAAGGATCCTCACATTGTGAAGATTGGACAATCCCTTAA
>CM031242.1:924828822-925241322 GCA_018340775.1 Taxus wallichiana var. yunnanensis
TTCTTGCATGAAATCTCCTTAGCCATGGTCTTCCCAGCAGCATTGGGTACGCAACAGTACCATTTTTCATCACCTGAAAGTCTACCACACATACAACACCCATAACAGATATTGCCACATTTGAAACTACACCTTCTGGTTTAGTTTTTCCCTTATTTAATGACCTTAACATAAGTGTTGAAGGGCGATCAATTTTTAAACCCAACATATTCATTACAAACTCGGTCATTACATTAACTGCAGCACCTCCATCAACTAAGACATCATGAATTGAAATACCATTACATAATACCTCAGCTTGTGGAGCATAGGGATCTACCTCTACCTCCAAAACAGGGACCTCAACCTCCTTCCTTCTTCGAGCATTGAGTCCACCTCGCAACTCCCGCCTCTTCTCAGAAGACATAGCCAAGAGTTGACCATATGTAATATTTGCAGGCCTTTTGGACAGATCTTCCAAGATGGAGTATGGTCCTTGCCCTGTGAAATCGTAAAATCCTACACACCCAACTTTCTTCTCTATGTTTCTTACTAGTTTCTCCTTTCATCTTCTTGAGATCAGCTCCATCTCGATTATCTTTTTCTTTCTTTCTTTTTTTACAAACACATCTACTTCATTATTTCTACTCTTATCTACTACATCAAGAGAATTCACAGTGCTTTCCCTTTATCATTATCTCTTGTACCGGATATAGAAACTCTATCTCGACAATTATACTTATAATGACCCTTTTATAACAACCATAACAAACAACTTCGAAATATTTCTTTTTGGACCTCTATCTCCTCCCCGAGAACTAAATTTCTTTCCTTGAAGAAGATTAATAGTTAAGCGGCCCATCTTTCTAAGCGAGATCTTCATACTCAGTAGATGTACTAGGAGAAATATTTGTGCTCACCGGGAGTGGTTGTGGATTACGGACCAAAGGTGCTGGTGTAGGCTCTACTTTAACAACAATTTCTTTGGGCTCCTCTTCCATGCTTTCTTCTTGCCTTCTTGCAATCTCCTTTGCTTGTTCAATGGTAGCTGGGCGGTCATACTTCACTCGTTTTCTGATCTCTGGCTTCATCCCAAGAATGAAGTGCTTACATAGGAGATTATCCACGCCATTCATCAACCCATCCGCTAATCCTTCCTTCGGATCTGGGCATCGAGCTTCCTCCTTAGCTCTAGAACACGAGCATGATAATCCCTTATCTTCTCCTTCTCTCCTTGGGTTAGCTTTGTGATATCAATCATGAGATATGCATATCTCTGTTGTTCACCAAATTCTTCAAGAAAACTTTTAGTTAATAAATCCCATGAATTTTTCACATTATCACCTAGTGTTTCAAACCACCTAAGTGCTGAACCATCCAAAAAGGTAGGAAAAAATTCAGTCCATTGTTCCCTTCTTATAAGGCCATTAAAAATACAAGATCACTTAAACTCTTGAATGAAAGAAGAAGCATCTTCATTAGATTGAGCTGAAAAAACAGGAATCTTTCCCATTTTCAAAAGTAACCACCGTGAAATATCAACCCACAAGTACAATCAAAAAGACTTATGTGCACAAATAATTGGAATTACTATAGAAATGACCACGGTAAACTATGGTAAAACTTGACTTCTCATAAAGAAAACTGATTTCTTGTGGTAAACACTATTCACGGTAAAAGTGAAGTTCTTGCGGTAAATACTATTCACGGTAAAAAGTGACTTTACTTTGTGATAAATACTATTCACAAAGAAAATGAACTTTATCATGGTAACTACTATTCACAAAAAATGACTTTACTGTGGTAACTACTATGCACGCAAGAAAAACAAGGTTACCCTCCAATTGATTTTTGACTAAGTGGGAATATCTCTCCAGAAAATCCACCAACGAGGAATGGTCCCAGCAACGGAACCAAAATGTCATCACCAATCCGGCACTATGATAATTCTTCACCGGAACTCCTCGTTCTATGATTATTTACTAATGCACAGCCTTTAGTTTGGTGGATGTAATCTGAAACAAAACAACAACCGAACACAAGAATACCATTGACTATGATAAGACAGAATGATGACAAATCTGAAATATCAAAGTAAATTATAATATTAACATGAAATTGTTACAATCTCACCCATGAGGTACTTCAACAAGACTATGGGAGAAACTTTACAATTACGCCTCTTGATGGCTTCTTCAACACACCTTTAACTGATGGCTTCCTTTGCACACTTCCTACAATATTTCTCACTACTTCTTTCTATGCTAAATGAGGGGGGTGGCCTCTCTATTTATAGAACTTCCAGGCTTATCCATCCTATCTCTAAGATAGGATAAGAAATCCACTCTGACGAATCATATTCCATACCTTAACTCTTATCTGTACATGTAAGTTTATCTCTTAAGATAAGATAAACCTTATCATTTTACATGGGTTCCACATTTTTAGACTTTTTACAAATAAAATACACAAAATATTTATGACCTCACTCCTTGTCCTTATTACCAATATAATATTTCTAATTCCTAATCATGTAGACCCTACTTCTCTACTTACCCAAACTTTGACATTTTAACATTACCGAACCACTTACGACAAATATTTACTTTTTACAACATTCCTATTGTACTTTGGTATTCTGTATACTCTCCACATTATTGGCGACACCGTACTGACGGCGCCGTTATCTTCTATCAGACGCTACTACTAATTATACTTAACAACATCCTATTCCTAATACATACATTAATGAAATAGAAATTATGGAGGAAAATTTTAGTGTCGACAGGATCGAACAAGAAAGTGACACTTAACGAAACTTTGATTAGCTCGGGTTTTGAATGCTAACGAACCAGCTAAGTCTCCCGCATGTTTTTGAATACTATGAGCCATTGCTTTTGAGAGGTGGAAATTGATTTTCATTTAAACGTATTTTTCCTCTTAAAAATGGCTAAGTCCATTTTTAACTTTGTTAAAGCCAAAATAACCTAGAGGGGGTATTTTGGGATAACAATTTACTTATGTTGTACTCTTTTTAATTATTGTAGATATTTGATTTTATAATTGTTTGTAATTTTTTGGTTAATTATAATATTGTTTTAGTAATAGTTTAAATGTCCTGCATATATGTTTGTTTTCCAGGTAAATGAATTGTGTATGAATTTTAAATTTTTATTTGTTGTTTGTATAAATTAAGCATTTATTTAATGTATTGATTTAATAATAATTTAATTGTGTTGTAATTTTATATTTGTATTTGTTGTTTGACAGGTATGGTCACTATTGATTTGATAATGGTCTAATTGTTTGATCTTTTGTGGACTCTTGTTTAAAAATGACGTTAAATTTTATAATAGTTCGTACTCTTGTTGAATTATAGTATTTATTTGATTTTATAATTCTTTGTAAGTTTTTGGTTAATTGTGATATTGATTTACCAATAGTTTAATTGTCTGACATATATGATTGTTTTTTAGGTTCATGAATTGTGTAGTAATTTTAAATTTTTATTTATTAAATGTTTAAATTTAGGATTTATAGTTTTAATAAATTATGTAAAAATTTGTAATTTTAGGGTTTATTTAATGTGTTTATGTTTTTATTGTGTTTTATGTGTTCTTTTCAAGTGGTTTACTTATGGTACTGATTTAGTAGTAAGAACTTAATTATTAGACATGCATGATTTTATTTTAGTTTTAAGGAATTGTATAGGAATTTTAAATTTTTATTTGTTTTTGGATAATTAATGTGTATGTTTAAGATTATTTTAATGTATTTATTTAATAATAGTTTAATTGTTTTATATTTTTAGTATAATGAATTGTGTATAAATTTTATAATTTTACTTGTTTGGATAATCAATATGTAAGATTACTATGTATTAAAGTGTTTATGATTTATTTTTAGTTTACTGGATCTAAAACTGCACATTAATGCTCAAAATTTTTTTCCTCCTTTCTCTCCCAAGAAATGCCATCAATCTTTGAATCAGATGATGCCAAATTAAATGGCTCGAGGAGACCTTTCCAACGATATACATTTTGCAAGATTGGGAGCACTTGAGCAAAATATATGGCCATTTGAAGATTGGCATGTCATATCAAACAGAAAGTGACACTTGGAATTATTTGATTAGCTCGGGTTTTTGAATGTTAATGAACCGGATAAGTATCCACGAGTTTTTGAATGCTAACATCCAATGCTTTTGAGAGGTGGAAATTGACAGTCGTTTAAACATATTTTGCTCCTTAAAAATTGTTAAGTCCATTTTTAACTTTGTTAAAACCAAAATAACCTGGGGTATTTTGGGATAACAGTTTACTTATGTTGTACTCTTGTTTAATTATAGTAGATATTTGATTTTATAATTGTTTATAAGTTTTAAGTTAATTATAATATTGATTAGTAATCACCGCCGAAACAAAAAAATGTTAGTATTTAATCAATAAAAGAGACTAGCGACATAAAAAAATTGTAATTCACAGCTACATAAAAAAATAGCCATGTGATCCCAACTCATCTAATGCAATGTGATCCCTAAATGAAGCAGTACAAGGCTAAAAATTTAATATGGTCGGAGTTTGTTATGTGGCAAAATCCCCGAATCTTTTAAAGTATTAAAGACTTGTTTGATTGTTAAAGACAAGTTTGATTTGAGATTGTTATACCAAAGTCACTGTAATATGCTATTTGATTAATGTGGGAAAGAATATATCGATCATTTGATTAAATATTCTTAATGAAAATGAAAAGGTATGAAAACCTTTGTGTTAGTTTGTAACCACCTATGATGTATTATAAGTTATGTAATCTTTGTAAAAGCTAGTGGAAAGAGTTAATTCTTCTGTTGATTACGCTAAATGTGCTTATGAAAATATTTTTATTCGATAAATGTGTAAATGAATGCATTTTGATTATTTTGTTATGTATAATTTGAAAATACGTATTTGTTCTATCAAAAGAATGAATTGCAGGAGTAAACTAATAAAATACGTAATTTTAGCTATAGAACATTGTTATTTTAAAATATCTTGTATAATTTAATGTAGAATAAGAACAAATATATGTATCTTATAGTATTATAACGTATAATTTGTAATGCATTGATGTTTATAGTATTATAAGATATAATATTACAAAGCTCTATAGTGTGAAGTTGGAGCCAATAAAAATGTTCCATGTAGCTTCGTTGTGTTAGAGTTTTGCTAGATCTTTATGATTGTTGCGAAGCTTTAAGCCAATCATAATGTTTCATGTAGTTTCGCCTTGTCAAAACTTTGTTAGAATTTTTTACTATTGTAATGTTCTAACCAATTAGATAGCCTAATGTAAATTCACAATGTCGGACTTTATTAGATCCTTCTAAGTGTTGTGAAGTGCTAGCCAATGAGATCATTCCACGCTTTTCGCAAATTCATACTTTTGCTAACCTATTTTTTCCAATGCGAAATCCGATCCAATAGAAAATCTCCAAGTCTTTTCACATTTCACAATGTCATTCTTTATTAGCCTCGATAGTTTTTAACCAATAAGACTAAGCCACCGATCCCACAACTTTTCTTTATATGAAGACTTTGTTAGACTTTGTCAAATGTGAACCAATAGAAATTTTCCATGATTCTTTCGCATATTGTTTGTCTTTTTTATTAACCATGTCAGTATGTGAAAAATGAACCATTAAGATGACTCCACGTATATATGGATCTTAACAGTTTGTCTTGTTATTAAATGATCTTTTGTTTATTACATTGCACTGCCAAGTGTGAACTAATAGTAAAGCACCATGTATACACTATTTTCACAGTGTCAGACTCTATATATCTTTTCCATTGTAATATCGACACATGTCATTATCTTTTGATCTCACTAACTGTCTGGACCTGAAATTGTTTGGTTCTTGGTTAATTCCACAAGCTAGTGTCCGTGTGGTGGAATTGTTAAGAAAATTCATGGAATTGCAACGCGTTTCTCCATTCCTTTCCACATCGGTTTAAAGCTTTAATTAAACATGTTTAGTTGCAGTCGTAGATTTATAAATTTATCTTAGTTTTATTAATCAAATATAGCTATAAATCGACTTAGTTTTCTCAATTTTAATAGTATTAAGCTACAAAAAAGTATTAGTCTTCTGCAATAATACTTTTTGTCAAGGATTATCAATTTTTGTTGAGTTAAAAAGTTGCATTTCATTTGGTCAGAGTCATATTAATGATCTGGGAAAAATTCATGTTTCAAGGTTCAAGAGAAAAGTACATTGGTTTCCGGCTTAACATCAGAGGTGCTAAAGTTGTATGAAAAAATTAGCCATGTGATCCCAACTCATCCAATGCAATGTGATCCCTGAACGAAGTAGTAAAAGGGTAAAAATTAAATATGGTCAGGTTTGTTATGTCAAAAAAAACCCAAATATTTTAAAGCATTAAAGACTTGTTTGATTATTAAAGACGAGTTTGATTTGAGATTGTTATAGAAAATTCACTGTAATAACCTATTTGATTAATATTGGAATGAATATCCCGATAATTTTATTAAATATTCTTAATTAAAATGAAAAGGTGTGGACATCATTTTGTTGGTTCGTAACCACCGATGATGTATTATAAGTTATGTAATCTCTGTAAAAGCTATGTAAATTTGAGTTGAAAAGCTAATGGAAAGGAGTTAATTCTTCTGTTGATTCTGCTAAATGTGCTTATGAAAATATTTTTTTATTCAAATAAGCGTGTAAATGAATGCATTCTGATTATTTTGTTATGTATAATTTGAAAATATGTATTTGTTCTATCAAAACAATGAATTGCAGGAGTAAACTAATGAAATACGTAATTTTAGCTATGGATGGTTGTTATTTTAAAATATCTTGTATAATTTAATGCAGAATAAGAACAAATATATGTATATGATAGTATTATAATGTATAATTTACAATTCAGTGGCGTTTACAGGTTGTTTGTATCTATTTTCTATCTTCTGCGGTCATATTGTTCGTTTTTATGCTATGTCTCGAAATTTTTCCTTAGATACGAGTAATCCAATGCTTCTAAGTCCATCCAACACCAAATTAATATATAATATTGTGAATCTCTATAGTTCAAATTTCAAGCCAATAGAAATGCTCCATGTAGCTTCGTTGTGTCAAAGTTTTGCTAGATCTTTATGACCGTTGCAAAGCTTTAAGCCAATCATAATGTTCCATGTAGTTTTACCTTGTCAGAACTTTGTTAGACTTTGTTGACTATTGCAAAGTTCTAACCAATAAGATAGCCCCATGTAACTTCGCAATGTCAGACTTTATTAAATCCTTCTAAGTGTTATGAAGTGCGGCCAATGAGATCATTCCACGCTCTTCACAAATTTAGAATTTTGCTAACCTATTTGTGTCCAATGTAAAATCTGATCCAATAGAAATGATCTAAGTCTTTTTGCATTTTGTGATGTCATTCTTTGTTAGCCTCGACAGTTGTTAACCAATAATACTAAGCCATCAATCCTACTACTTTGCTTTATATGAAGACTTTTTCAAACTATCGGATGTGAACCAATAGAACTTGTCCACGATTCTTTCACATATTGTTTGTCTTTTGTCTTAACCATGTCAGTGTGTGAAAAGTAATCCATTAAGATGACCCCATGTATATACATATTTTAAAGGTATGTCTTGCTATTAAATGATCTTTTGTCTATTAAATTGCACTACAAAGTGTGAACTAATAGAAAATCACCACATACATTGTTTTCGCATTGATGTCGGACTCTATATATCTTTGTCATTGTAATATCAACTTCTATTTTTATTTTTTGATCTCACTGACCGTCTGGACCTAAAATTGTTTGGTTCTTGGATAATTTCGTAAGTTGGTGTCCATGTGG
This sequence comes from Taxus wallichiana var. yunnanensis, assembly GCA_018340775.1. Taxonomy (NCBI): domain Eukaryota; kingdom Viridiplantae; phylum Streptophyta; class Pinopsida; order Cupressales; family Taxaceae; genus Taxus; species Taxus wallichiana. The sequence continues at coordinate 924,836,671 of CM031242.1, forward strand.
TGGAATTGTTAAGAAAATTCGTAGAATTGCGACACGTGTCTCCATTCCTTTCCATGTCGGTTTAAATTTTTTAATTAAACAGATTTAGTCGTAGCCAGCGATTTCTAAATTTATTTTTGTTTTATTAATCAAATAATTGGCACTCAACCGTGCATTACTACAGATTAATATTTTAAGTAGTTTTTTCTATATCCAAATGTTGGAAAGGACGATGATGTGGCGAGTCCTCTATGATGCAACTTTAAACTTAAATGCTTTCATAAATTCTAATGACATCATGTTTTCCTCGAAATTTTTGAAGGCTATAATATCATGCTGATTTTTAGGTCAATCAAATTGAAGAAAATGCATTTTTACTATTATTTTATTAAAAATGCTATGGTTTACTAATTTTTATTAATGTGGAAGTTTACATTACAGCCACTTTGCAGATGGTTGGTGATATTTTATTCATTAAATCCTATTTGACACATTAATCATTCCCATGGTGAAGACTCGAGAAGATTTGCTTACCAACGTGGGGCTATAGATGCAGGTCGGCCATCACACTGATGTTTTTGCACTAGTCTGGTGATCCACAGAGATTATTTCTAAGATGAGGACTGTGTAGACACCAAATTCGTGTCTTACGACCCCTTGTGACCCACATCCCATTTCGCAACCTAACCTCATTACCTAAACCTTACACAATTATTTATTAATTACCTTATAATTGATAAATCCGCATCACCTTACCCGCCACCTCACTTTGCCACCTCATCATGACCTAGCCCTAACCCTAAACTAACCTAATTAAGACCCGTGACTTGGTCTAGACTCACATCCATAACTAATGCCTCCTTACTCGCACCCAAAGCCAACCTTCTAGCCACTTGACCAAGCCCGCAACTGATCTCTCGGGAGAAAAGCAGGGAAGGTGGGCTATTTTACTAAAAATAGCCTACTTTTTCCTTACCGATGCCGGTTCCTATTTGACCGCCGTCAGTTACACAACCGCCATCGGTTCCCTGTAAATGGGCTCCCCAAACCAAAACAACAGATGGGAATTTCATTTTGGAGATCAGTCAAAGGATTTCTGGATCAACAGAGAGCATTGCGAGCGAGGAACAGAGTCAAGATCTTCACTTGACAGAGCAGAGACGAATAAAGAAACCAGAAGTGTTTACAACCAAGGAGATCAACTTGCATCTTGGTCAAAACTAGTAAGTCACATCTTGCATGTCCTCTGTTATAACATTTCTTATGCTTCTTGAATCTCAGTCCTCCTAAATCCGTTTCTGAATCCACTACCCAACGTGCCATTGCATCTAACTGTCATTCTTTTATCCCTCATCATCCCATTTCCTAATATCATCCATAAACCAACCTTACAAAACACCATAGCTACCAAAAGATCCCAAAACCAACCGGTATCGGTCATCGAGAATCGGCATCCGGTTATCGATGAATCGCATCGGTTCCTCGATCAAAAACCAGAAACTAGTCTTTCCCTACCCGGTTCAACGAGACAATTTAATTGATATTTTACAGCCTTTTGTGTTAATTCATATTAGCAGAGGGAACCACCACCTTCGAAAGGAAGTTTTATATTTCCTGGCCCAAGGCGTTCCCTCATGTATTGTCTAATTAAAATCTTGTGGTCTTGTGTTCTTATTTATAGTAGTCCTTCCAAGACAAAAGGAGTTCTCCGCATCGACTTGATCTTTCTCTACGGTGCACGCGCACACCATCTCGACATTCAATGTATTCCTCCTAACCCTAACCTCATCTGTTTCTAAAAGGAATGAAAGGATAGAAGCAACTCTATTCCCGGGGCGAAACATTCCGAGCGAAACATTTTGGCACGCCCGGTGGGACTGGAATTACAACCCACCTTTCTTCCGTACAAAAATTACAAATCACACCTGGAGACTGTCATTCCACAGAAGATAGACAGGCCCTATGGGAACGTTTGAGTACCCCTTTTTCTACTCAAATGCAAATGACTGATCCTGATGTCTCCACCATATACCCGAAGTGCTTACAGAAGCTTAAAATGCCCCTGTTCTCACCTTCACCCCCCTCACCTCTACCAAATGCCCCGTCCACTTCTATCAACTTAACCAGATCTTCCCCTATGCTTGGGACCTCACCAATGCCCAGTCTAACGCACCCGCCTAAGCGACTCGATCTATCCAAAAATAAATCCGCTCCGCCACCTAGGAGACAAACTCAATCCGTGCCCCTATCACAATCAAAACCATCATCGTCATACCTACCTTCCATATTGGGACCCCATCCCTCTACCTTACATCAATATATCATACCTCCTGCGTTTTCTTCAAAACAACCTACGCCTTCCGCACCTATACAGAAATTCCAGGGTATAGCAACACCGTCACTCCGCGTATCCTGTCCACCTATCAACCCTAAACAAATTCCATCATCAAAAGATTTGTTTTCGGTCACTCCTATTTCCCCGTGGTTGTTTTCTGATACCACATCATCTGCGGCCTCATCATCCAACATAGCTTCTGCGCCAAAGAAATCACGTTTAGTAAAAACCATGTATCAACACCCCTCGGCTAAACCACCACGAACCAATCATGCCCAAACATTACCAAAACCCGCACAACCAATACCCTCATCCTCTTCCGATTTTGACCCACTCAAAGGATCTTACGCCAAAATCCTTGCTATGTTGGTGGAGAATGCGACCATTTCCCTACCTCCACTTAGACCTTATTTGCAGGTAGTCCTTCCAAGACAAAAAGGAGTTCTCCGCAGTCAGCCTGATCTTTCTCTACGGTACGCGCACACCATCTCGACATTCAACAGGTATTCCTCCTAACCCTAACCTCATCTGTTTCTAAAAGGAATGAAAGGATAGAAGCAACTCTATTCCCAGAAGCCGAAACATTCCGAGCGAAACATTTTCATGCCCTATGGGACCCATTTTGGGTTTCTTTCTCTTGCTTATTTTCATTTTAGGAAGCATATTTGTTGTTGCTGCTTTTGTTATATATTTCGTAAAGAATTTGTCTTGCTTTCCTAGTTTCGCATTAGTGAAAGTCATCTCTCTTGCTTCATCGAATATAATTTTCGATTTGGGTTTAAAACACGTGCATTGCATTCCTGCTTGTTGTTCTTCAATTCTAGTGAACATAGATTAAGTAACAGGTCGTACACGTGGGGGTGATATCCACGGTATTGACAGGAAATTAACCTTAGTTTCACTGCACAACACATACCGAATCACTTCACAATTAACACAACAGCTCAAACATCCCCCCTTTTCCGCGGTATTCCTCCGCCCGATTGAGGTAACCTTATAAGCCAAAACAAACTTGACATTTCCCCTAGGTCTTGTTGTTTAGGATTCTGACATCATCTTACGTCTAAAGGCATAAGCCCACGATAACTAAAATTAACCCTAGGATTAGTCTCTAGATTTGCGTGTGCCTCTTGCTTGTTTTCAAATTCTGTTTTCTCTGTCATACTTTGTCTTCTGTGATCAATAAGTTGATAAATATACTCAACGTTGCTAAAAATCAAATTAGCAGCCTTTTATATCTTCTTATCCTAGACTTTTGACACCGGCATCGGTTAAGGGACCGACGTCATTTGCTCTGTGACCGACACCGGTTACTAAACCGATATCGGTTACTGTCTTCATCAGCCCCTGACAAACCAGCAACTTGCCAAATTCATCATTCTGAGGTTGTTTTTGTTCTTGATAGATTGAAACTTTCCTGTGTGTTCTTGTCTATGGTTGTCATCACTCGGAAGCAAGCCGCCGCCATGGTTTCACATGCCTGCTCTGTGTCTTTGCCTGAATCACCCCCTTCACATTCTATAGGGAACCCTACGGACACCAGTGAGATCCCCCAAATTCCTGTAGGAGACAAGGACTTTGCCAAATTTCTGGATGCTAATCCCAGCGCTGTACAATACTATTTGTCTCATGCCCCCGACCATACGCTTGATGGTCAGCTCCTTATTGGCATGCCTATTAGTATAGCTGCTCATTTAGCTCCCACTCCTCCTGATAACACTGCCTTACTTCCTGCATCTCTAGCCCCGTCTCCCAATCCGACGGCTTCAGAGGTTCATACGACCCCGATTAGCTTTCCTTTGGTTAATCTTGGACCCCACGTATCGTTACCACCAACTGCCCCTATCTCATCTCTCTTTCAGACCACTCCATTCATGACTTACTCTCTGCCACCTATTCACACGAGCTTTCCTTCTCAAGCTCCGCCTACCTTTTCATTCCCATACACGTATCCAGTAACCTCAACACCTTATATGGGACATCCCTATTCTATGGCACCATCATCTCATCCAACCACAGATTTCATCAAACAAATGATGGACAAAATGCAAAACCTGGAGGCTTCCGTTTCAGGAAGTCGTAGCGCCTTGACATACGAGCAAGTTTGTCGGGAGCCCATCACCCTTCTTGTCCCCCTTCATTCATATCCTCCTCAATGGGAGTTGCCAAAGTTTACTCGTTTTAACAGTAAAGAGGATCCTCAACAACACTTGCGATCATTTAGACATGCTTGTTATTTGATTGCCCATGATGACGCTTGTTACTCCACACCTTCCCATGTCCTTATCAGGACCCACCTTGGAGTGGTACAGTGCTTTAACCCAGCACTCGATCTTCTCTTTTAACCAACTAGCCCAATCTTTCTTGGATCATTTCTCCATTAACATTGCCAAGAAAGTATCTATCACTGACCTCTATGCCATCCGACAATTTGAAGACGAATCTATCGCAGATTTCATTGGACGATGGCGGGGCCTTATCAACCAACTTACGTATGCCTTGCCTCAAACCGAACTCATCGAACTATTTACGCGGGCCTGCGCTAAGCACATCTCCCCTACCCTCCAAATTCAAACTTTCCGCACATTCGACGAGGCCTTTACCATGGCTCGGAAACTTGAAATTCGAGCCTTAGAAGAAGAGAAATTGCGGTTGCGTAACAAAAACCCCAATTTCCGAACTCCTGATTCTACCAACAAGCCAAACACCACCACTCCTCACGCGTCCACTTCTTCTAAATCAAAAGGAGTTGTCCACGCGGTAATGGTCAAATCTCAAACACCGTCCAATACTCCGCCGAAAACCACTTATAAGTACAAAGCCGAGCCCACCAATTACACTCCCTTGGGAGAAACTTATGGCGTCATCCTGGAGAAATTGCTCAAAGCTGGGGCTATCACCTTGCCCCCTGTTAAACCTCACTCTGGGTTTGACTCCACCCGCGCAATACCTTCCTGGTACAAAGAAAATGACTTTTGTAACTTTCACCGCGTAAAAGGACATAGTCATGAAAACTGCAAGATGTTGAAAAACATAGTGCAGGAAATGGTTGACGCAGGGGATATAACCCTCGATAATCCTAACGCCCCTGCTAACCGAAATCTGAAAATTTTCAACAAGCCATTCCCGAATCACTCGTCCAACAGTAACGTGAACCAAGATATCTTAGCCGAGGAGAGTGTTCATGAGATCCATGCAGTCTTCGATTCTCAGCCAAAAGCCTCTATTGAAAAATTTTTAAATCAAGCCTCTCCACCAACACAGGAGTTTGAACCTCCTTCACCACCATCAAGCCAAAGTGAAATCATTCCTTTACCCATAGAAGAGTTAACTGCCCGGACTTCTCTTCTCATCGACGAGTCTTCTTACACCACATCCCTACAAGACTGTGAGCGGATGCTATCTAATTTATCTATTTCCCAAACGTCCCCTTCTACCACTCTTGCTACACAAGAGGAAGGCTCGCCACTCCTTTTGACATCCTTAGACGAGAAATCTCTTACACTAACATCACCACATTCTTTAAACGTGACAGATCCCCTCGAACACGCCCTCCTACCTATTAGTCCCTCATCGCCTAAATCTTTTCAACGACCGGTTGACCTCTTAACATCTATTGATACAGTGCCTCATCTACCTCCTGTGTCACACCCGCAGTGGACTGGAATTACAACCCACCTTTCTTCCGTACAAAAATTACAAATCACACCTGGAGACTGTCATTCCACAGAAGATAGACAGGCCCTATGGGAACGTTTGAGTACCCCTTTTTCTACTCAAATGCAAATGACTGATCCTGATGTCTCCACCATATACCCGAAGTGCTTACAGAAGCTTAAAATGCCCCTGTTCTCACCTTCACCCCCCTCACCTCTACCAAATGCCCCGTCCACTTCTATCAACTTAACCAGATCTTCCCCTACGCTTGGGACCTCACCAATGCCCAGTCTAACGCACCCGCCTAAGCGACTCGATCTATCCAAAAATAAATCCGCTCCGCCACCTAGGAGACAAACTCAATCCGTGCCCCTATCACAATCAAAACCATCATCGTCATACCTACCTTCCATATTGGGACCCCATCCCTCTACCTTACATCAATATATCATACCTCCTGCGTTTTCTTCAAAACAACCTACGCCTTCCGCACCTATACAGAAATTCCAGGGTATAGCAACACCGTCACTCCGCGTATCCTATCCACCTATCAACCCTAAACAAATTCCATCATCAAAAGATTTGTTTTCGGTCACTCCTATTTCCCCGTGGTTGTTTTCTGATACCACATCATCTGCGGCCTCATCATCCCACATAGCTTCTGCGCCAAAGAAATCACGTTTAGTAAAAACCATGTATCAACACCCCTCGGCTAAACCACCACCCGTGCGAACCAATCATGCCCAAACATTACCAAAACCCGCACAACCAATACCCTCATCCTCTTCCGATTTTGACCCACTCAAAGGATCTTACGCCAAAATCCTTGCTATGTTGGTGGAGAATGCGACCATTTCCCTACCTCCACTTAGACCTTATGACCCGTCTAAACCCCGACCTATGGGTTACGATGAGTCTAAAATCTGCGCTTATCACCGCACACCAGGACATGATGTGGAGGGATGCAAAGCTCTAAAAACCATCCTTCGTCAGTCACCTCTCCCGGATAGAAAGATTAAGAAAGACAACTTACGAAGGGAGAGACCTTTAGTTTCCATTCCCTCTCCTATACCATCTGTCCCCGCCTCACCAAGATCTATCATTATTACAACCCCACCTCTTGAAGACCATGAGTTATCCCAACCATCTTCCTCATCTCAGGTCTACGAGATTAATATGATTAGTGTCGCTACTCGAGGGCAGAAAAACAATGGGAAAGCAAAAGAAAACACACCTGCGGCATCTCTTTCTCCGTCAAACATCCCGATTGCACCACCACCTAAAGTGGTCATTCGCGGACCCGCCTATCCCGTCTCTAATGGCATTGCCCACCGAAATATGATTAAACAGCTTCACCAATCGCAGTAAAAATGACATTGTATGATCTCATTCGGACTTCGAATCTCATCGACAAGCTCTCGTTGAGATCCTTGAGGATAGAGGTTTTACCTAATGAAACCACACTGTCACCTCCATTCTAACACCCAATCACGTTGCTTCTCTCACCAAACAACCCACTGCCCCAACCACTTCTGTCTCTGTACAACAAGCTGCTGCAGTCAGTTTCTCTGAAGATGAAATTGTTGACTTTGGTACAGAAGACCCTGACCCTGCCCTTTTCATTTCCGCTTACGTCCGAGACATTCGAGTACGTCGGGTTATGATTGACGGGGGCGCTAGCCTAAACATCATCTCTTCAAAATCCTTCCAACAAATGAACATCCCTTCTAGTTGCATGTGTGCCAACCCCATCATGTTGCGGTCATTCAATGACGCTATTACTTCTACCTTAGGCACCGTGATCCTCAACATTCGCGTAGGACCACGTACTTTACCCGAACTCTTCTATGTCTTGGAGGGAGAGTTCCAATATAATATATTGCTGGGTCGTCCTTGGATCCGAGCCATGGGATGCGTTCCCTCAACATTACATAGATGCATAAAATTTGAGTACGAGGGGAAGTTCTACACCATAAAAGCTGACCCTCCCCCCTTTAAAACCTGCAATATGTTATACCGCCCTAACGATGTGCTTATACCAATCAAGACACCCATACATTCAACCCAACCATCCTCTTCAAATGTACCTCAACCATCCACCTCAACCGCACTTACGCCTTCAACTAATGAAACCACCATCGCAAAAACCACTTCCCTTCCCGCAGCTAACATTCCAACCTCCGACCCCTTAGTAGATGTTTTTCAGCACCTTACGTTGGGGGAGTACCGCCTATATAACGTTAGTTCTTTCCCTACCCCGCAGGAGTATGGACAATTACATGCACATCCCACCTACGACCGTCGCGTGGGGGAGATAATCTCTTACGGACCACCCCATTGCCGCACTAACCTAACATATGGGGGTGTTGACGCATCCTCCATTACCCCTGAACCTCCTCTTGGTGTGGTTCCCTTCCAATCCGATTTTCAATACTTGACAAATCGTCGTTTCGCCCTCACCTTCTTGACTCGCTGTGCTTGGAAAGGCTTTGGTTTTGGCCTTTACGAACAAGGCCGACATACACTCATTCCCGTGACTACCCGTAAACACAATGATCGCAGTGGTCTCGGTTTTCCCAAAACACCTACACAGGAGACACCTCCTGTCAGCTGTATCCTGGAAGAAGAAGACGTCGCCCCTACCAAACCATCATCACCCACTTTGCCATCATCACCCACAGAATCTATAGACCCTGAATCCATCCCTCCTAACTTTTTTTTTTCATAAATGCTATCTTCATAGGTCCTCTCACTTATCAACGCGATAATGACGACCCATCTTCTTTGCCCCTTCTTTATCCAGACATGATCGAAGAGGATTCGCCTTTGATTAATGTTGTTGAATGCCAGGATGACGACTCCATCCTCACTTACCTTGGCGCGGATGATTCTTATATTCAACGAGCCTTACCATCTGAAACCCAAACTATGCTGAACGAATCTACCATAGAAATCAATATCCACACGGAGAAGGATCCTCACATTGTGAAGATTGGACAATCCCTTAACACATCAGAACAAGCCGCCTTTACTACCTTTCTCCGTGCTCATGCACCAAGCTTTCGCATGGTCTTACGCTGACATGCCAGGAATTGATCCTACCATCGCCGTCCATAACATCACCCTAAACCCCGATTCCAAACCAGTCAAACAGAAATTGAGAAAAATGCATCCACGCATTGCTCTCTTGGTCAAAGAGGAGCTCCAACGACTCCTTTCTGTTTCCTTCATCTTGCCTATTGACTATCCTCAATGGATTTCTAACATCGTACCTGTCACTAAAGCGACAGGGGGACTTCGGATATGCACAGATTTCTGGGATCTTAACCTCGCTTGCCCTAAGGATGACTTCCCCTTACCTAGCATTGACCAACTTGTTGATCTAACTGCAGGTCATGAGATGCTCTCTCTCATGGATGGCTTTTCAGGATACAACCAAATTTTGGTTGCCCCTGCCGATCAACACAAAACTGCCTTCATAACTCCTTGGGGAACCTTCTGTTATCGTGTCATGCCATTTGGCCTTAAGAATGCTGGTGCTACCTATCAGTGGGCTATGACCTACATTTTTCATGACATTATGCACACTATCCTTGAAGACTATGTCGACGATCTTCTCGGCAAGTCTAAACATCGTAGTGAACATCTCGATGTTTTAACCATTATTTTTGATCGCCTGTTACAATATTCAGTCCGCCTTCAACCGAAGAAATGTGTCTTTGGTGTTCTTTTGGGAAAACTTCTTGGCTTTATCGTCTCTTTGCGTGGCATTGAGGTCGATCCATCTAAAGTCAAAGCTATCCTAGAAATGCCCCCACCCAAAAATCTCAAACAATTGCGTAGTTTACAAGGTAAGCTTCAATCTATCCGACGTTTCATCTCCCAACTCTCGGATCGGTGTCAACCTTTCCATCACCTCCTTAAAAAGGATATTGCATTCCAATGGAGCGAAGAATGTCACCAAGCCTTCGAAGCTCTCAAATCCTATCTCTTGCAGCCACCCGTGCTTATCCCACCCCAAGACGACCGCCCTTTCTACCTTTACCTTTCTTCACCACCGACCACGCTTTGGAGGAGCCATGCTTGCACATCGTGACTCTGAGAATCGCGAACAAGCCGTTTATTATATAAGTCGTACTTTGGTGGACTATGAGACTAGGTACACACATGTAGAAAAATTGTGCCTTGCCCTATCATTCGTGGCCACCAAACTCCGACACTACCTTCTAAATCACAAGACTTTCGTCATCACCAATACGGACCCCATCCATTACATGTATGCCAAACCTCATCTGAACCAACGCATTGCTAGATGGCTCATGCTTCTCGCCGACCTCGACCTTGAGTTTGTCCACCAGAAATCAATCAAAGGACAAACCATCGCAGACCAACTTGCGGAAGCTCCTTTACCGGGAACAATTTACCAATTTCACATTTCCTGACGAACTCATCACTACTCTTTCCCTCACGGAGGAGTCGTACCCAATGACCCTCTTCTTCGATGGATCTAAATGCTAGCGCGGCGGAGGAGCCGCGTTGTTCTCATTCCTCTCAACGCTTTGAACCTATGCCTCTTTCATTCGACTTGATTTCCCTTGCACTAATAATACGGTGGAATACGAGGCCCTTGTTACGGGTCTCAGTTGCGTTACACTTAGGTATCAAATCTATCAACATTTTTGGCGACTCTCAATTGGTAGTCAATCAAGTTATGGGCGTCTACCAATGCAAAAACAAGGAACTTCAAAAATACAAACACTACGTGGATTCACTTCTAGCCTTATTTACCCACTATTCTATACAAACCATTCCCGCTCCACTAACAAATTTGCGGATACTATGGCTTGCTTAGCCTCATAAATTCCACCGCGCCAACTGACTCTGAATTATTCATCGTGGTCCAACAACTTTTTGCCCCATCCTATTCAACCCCGGTAGTTTGTATGATAAATACTGTGTCTACTAATTCACAGGATACCTGGTACCACCAATTTCACGACTACCTTACAATCTCTGTCCTCCCACCTGACCTTACTAGTAACGGCAAACGTGCTTTTCTTAAAAGTGTTTCACATTATGTTGTCATGGGGGGACTCCTCTATAAACGTGGCTTTGATGGCATCCTCCTTCGCTGTCTAACTGGCGCGGAGGCCACTCATACCATCCAACAGGTCCATGACGGTATTTGTGGTGGACATTTTAGCGGCCTTGCCGTGGCCAAACGAATCCTTCGCCTTGGTTATTATTGGCCTACTCTCAATAACGACTGCTACGAATATGTTAAGCGTTGTGTTATGTGTCAGCAACATGCCAACCTTCAACATACTCCTAGCCACCCGCTCCAGATCGCTCGAGATCTTTGGCCCTTCTCACAATGGGGTTTAGACCTTATTGGTGAGATTCACCCAACCTCTTCACAACGTCACCGTTGGATAATCACAGCGACCGAATATTACACAAAATGGGTGGAGGCTATTCCACTCATTTCAATCAAAAAAGAAAAAATTGTCGAGTTCATTAACCACCACATTATCTGTCGTTTTGGTGTTCCTCATCGCCTGATAACAGATAATGGAAAATCTTTCAAAAACAAGTTGTTGCAAGACCTTTGTGACAACTTTGGTATCAAACTTAGTTTCTCATCACCTTACTATCCACAAGCCAATGGGCAAGCCGAGTCCTCTAATAAAACACTAACCAAAATCCTCATGAAAGTTGTCAATGAATCCGGAAGAAATTGGCACGATCACATTCCCTTTGCCCTTTGGGCTTATCGTACTAGCATTAGCATTCGTACCTCTACTAATGCCACACCTTTTCTTTGGTATACGGTGCAGAGGCTGTTTTGCCTCTCGAAATACAAATACCCTCCCTTAGAATATCTCTTGGGATATTCTCACCAACGATGATTTCCGCCAAGAGCGGTTAGCCCAATTGGAGCTTATTGACGAACGCCGTCTTACTTCTGACTCTTGATCACCTTCAAATCTATCAAAAACGCATTAAACGTGCTTATGATAAGCGACTTCATGAGCGTACCTTTAAGGTTGGTGATCTTGTTCTCAAAGAGAATCAACATGTAACCAAACTAGAAAAGAGCAAACGTGGAAAATTTGCTCCCAATTGGATTGGGCCTTATATAATCACTCATACCTATGGATCTGGTACTTATCGTTTAGCTTCGCTTAATGGTAAACCTGAGCCTGAACCCCTTAATGCCTTGCATCTTCGACCATTCTACTGTTGAAATTAGTGTTATATCACTTCTTATCTACCTACCGCTCGTCCCTTGAGCTCACTTACCACTACATACACTCTGTTTCCTACACCTCATAATAACAATCAAGCTCACATAGTTTGATCCTCACCTCCCCTTGATGATGCCTTCCCCTTTTTAGTCTAGTCCATGACTTCAAAGTATTAAAATAAGCCGTATTCTTATGGGATTTTCTTGAGTCAAACTTCCTACTAAACTAGATGCTTCACGCCAAATGAACATCTAGTCATCTAAATTAAATATAGACTGCTCCCTCGAAGGACAGCTATATGCTGAACTATTGCTGCTATTATATATAGACTGCTCCCCCGAAGGACAGCTATGCATTACAATCATATATGCTACTATAAATAGACTGCTCCCTCGAAGGACAGCTATACACAGTCAGCCTTTATCAGAAGCTTCTCGCATTGATCAGCTTCGTGAAGACCTCAAGAATAATACAATCAATATCCCTTGTAGACTTCCCGCATCGATCAGTCTACATTCAATAAAAGAAAAGCCTCATTCAAAAGGACTTTTGAGTCATGGACTTGTCTATTTAGGGTAGGTTCTCTTTCGTCAGAACACTCACTTTGTAATAAGTTCTCCGTACCTCAGCTATATCATCCACCTCACCTCACCATTTGTTTCAACTCAAGGGACGTAATGTACGCTCGATATATTGTGATCACACAACTCTTTTCACCTATTGACTTCTCGTCTATGCACGGTACCTAGGGCTCCAAGCTCGTTCTACGTGGTGTGGTTTGTTTAGCTCTCTTCATCTACGGAGCACTCTTTCTGCTTTGCCTCGCATCTAGGATTGTGTGTTGACCTTAATCAGGACCCGATTCCCTACTACTTGGGTAGGCTAACTTTCGCTTCCCTCATACCTTTTACAGCATCACCAATTCATTACCAACACCATCCACCTTACCTTTACTAATCTTAATATTTTTACCAACCAACCAATTACCTAAACCGTACCCAATTGCCTGAATTCACCTCTCCCTGATCCTAAGGGAGAACTACATCGGTCTGAGGCCCCTCCTTGCTTTGTGCAATGGGCTATGTAGGCAGCACTTCGGAGACATGGGGTCTCCCAAGGTTAGCTCGACCATCCCCTACCATAACCTATCCTGTGTGGTGAATATAAATATTTTTGTGTATTTCTATTTAATCACAGTCCTCTTTATCCTTTTTCAAAACACCGAAAATCAAAACACAAACAATCTTATTATTATCGTAACTCAAATCAACATACATATTCAGTTTTATTTAGATGTTAAACAAATACATCTTCTCTATCATCGACACGCAGGTCGGCATCCTTATTTATTCTTATACCTTGCTAACATTTACTCAGACCCTCACGCCTCATCCCGAACTAGGTGATGATCGTGATCGTCGACCCCTCTCGCCGGGCCTCTCTGTCCTCAAAGGTACCACGGCTATTGGTACCGCCCACTGATCTGCCAATCTCTCCTGTAACATATGAATACGCCCTCTCGCATGGAGGACTCCAGCCTCTAGTCTCCCCGCCCGTGACTCCGCAACCACTAACAATCCTCTTGTCTCATTCACCTGCGTTTGGAGCTGCTGAACCAAACGCTGCAGATGATCCCTCTCTGCTGTAATCACCGCTATGTCAGGGCGCTCACGTACACCTCGCAGTTCTGCTACCCACCATAATCTATAGGCCTCTGTCGTTCCCGCATCCATTACCCTGCGATCGGCTGCTACCTCTTCAGGCCCTTCTGGAGGTGTTGGCCGGGGAGGTGAGAATGCTGCCTCGGCGTCGATCCTCATATATGGTCTATAAGCCAGGGGTATATCCTGCACAAATCCAAATTGTCACCGCACGCGATCTATAGGAATCCTCTCATACTCACCCGGCCTGTGCCCTGCGATCCACCTCAATCGCTCTACACCCCTCAACTCCTCAGCTATGTTCTCTGTTACCATATAGTTTCCGTATGGCCTCCAACAGATATCCGCAACCGTCACTCTCTCCCATACACGCTAATACTCAATATCACCCGTCACGGCCTGGGATCTGGCCTCTTGTTCTGTCTGGACCCATCGTCTGAATCCCAACCTCTGCACTCCGGTTTCTCCCGACTGGATGGGTCGGCCTATTGGTCGCACACAAACAATGTGCTCATAGGCCCAACAGTGTAATAAGTATGAACTATCCAGTGTCGTCCTGTGATTTCACCTACAAGCCCATAAACCCCTGTATAGCTCCGCCAAATATGCAGGTGCCCATGCAAAAGTCACGTTCCTTTCTATCATCTCCCAAAATAACACACATCAATGCCTTTGGAAATCTTCCCCTTCCGCCTCGGTAACGCATAATACCCTACCGCTATCATTAATATCACTGCTAACCTTGTCTCCTCGGGGTGTCTTTGCTATACATTACCCCATATGTAAAAGATAAACCTCGTGTGTCAAATCTCGTGCGTATGGACCAAATCTTTGCTTGTTATCGCTCCCAGTGCCACGCTAGGTAGTGCACGATATCTTTGGTTCTCCTGTAATAGGGAGTCTCAAAATCCAAACACATCTTCGATATTCTTACTGTCATCTCCTGTTGGCGATAAAGGTATTTGTCTCGGGATTCCATCTCTCAATCAATGCTGCGAACATAGCATGATTACGTGCGATTAAGTGAATAATAGCGGATTCCACTTAACCCCAAACGATTTATCAATGTCCATTCAGCTGGTGTTACATCCGCTCGGATTCGTGACAACAGCGCTGGCACACTATCATTCATCCTCAATCCTGCCTCTGCCTGCATACACCAAAACAACAAACAACCATTCAATCCGTCAGGGTTTTTCAAACATTCTGGAAATTCCTCCAGTAACCGGTATCGGTTATACATAACCGATATCGGTTGAGTAACCGATACCGGTTCTTTCTAACCGCTACCGGTCACTGTCAATTACATACATCTTGCCTAAAACAACCACCTACGACAATAAATTGCTCGTTTATTCCTCTCTGTATACACAGACATACCCGAAACCCGTGATTACCTACCACGTAACACTTACCTCACTTATAACCCTTGCTATCATGTTTTCTTCTTCATATCTACCCACTTAATCTCTTATTCATAACACATGCAAAAATCAAATCACAACCAAAACATTTACCTCTGGGGTTGCAGTAGCTTGAGGTGGCCCTTGTCTTCCCTCTTGTCCCTGCCTGCTGGATGTTTCTCCTCGTCCTGCCATTATCACCACTCTTTTCAAATTCACCTTTCTACTTTCTGAATCTCCGATCGCATTCACCTTCCCAGTCTCTTTTCTTATCACCCAAATCTCTCATACAAATTCCTGTCTCTCTTCTCCTTATCACTCAAATCTCTCATGCAAATACCTGTCTCAGTCGTCAAAAAGCGTCGCGTTCACGTATTTAACCTCTTGCATGGCTCTAAAATTAAAACTTAAGTTGCCACCCTAGCTTTTCTATTTTTAGAAAAGCTCATACCTAAATAACCGGTATCGGTTACTTAACCGATATCGGTCTATCAGCTACCGATATCGGTTCCTTAACCGATATCGGTTACACACCTATCTTTTCTCAACAACGTTCTTTTCTTCATTTCTCACCTAAATTTTTGTCGCGCCCGCCTCTTTTCCTGCATAAACAACACAATTTACCACATTTGTTCATCCACCACACATAGCATTACAATTTCATTAACATCATTTATTTTATACAAATACACAAACCATCAACTACGGATATCAAGAAACTATCAATCTATACATCATTTGGATCCAACTCATCAGTTACATATATCACAATGTCACAAAACCACCAATTCATCACATAACCTGACATTCATATATACGTGCAAAAACAAAAACATCAACATCATCCATCTATCAACATGTCAACTAAAACTTATCATACATTACATATTACCAACCATTAACAAAATATTTAAACACATTTTGAACACTGCATGTGGATCAAAACATCGTCTCTATATATATACAAATTTTCAAAAATACAATGTGCCCTACATCGGGGCCTCTGTGATCTCATAATCCACCAAAGCCGGCACGCAGGCCGCAATAACTATCAAAAAATCTCGACTCGGCTCATGCAGGCCGTCCTCGTATCGTATCAAAAATAGATATATACTCGGCTCGCGAGGCCGGTATCCACTATCTGACCCCTACTCGGCTCGCAGGCCGGTATACAATAAATGAATAAATGAATACATGAATAATACATAGGCACGCAGGCCTCTATCAATACACCCGGTTCGCAGACCGGTGCCCATCTCTAAATACAAAAGTCATGTCTGGGATCCCTCAGCTCTCCCAACCGCCCTCGGCACCTCTCCCCGCTGGTCCCTGTGGTGCCTCTCGCCTCCTGCCTGTGACGGACCCACCGGTGTGTTGCTCGCACTCTCCCGAGACCTCGCGGCTCCGAGAGGTCTCTGCTCTATGTGCCGCATAGGGCTGATAATCAGCCCCGGTACCATCAAGAATATCCTGATAGTATCGGGCCTCCGCTCTAGCCTCCATGTAACGCTCTCGAGCCACCGTAGGTACTGGGGCTGGTCCCCTGACACCTCTTACCAGGTGCCCCCATTGCTGTCTTTGGTGCTGCTTTGGTGGTGCTGTGGTGTGGTACTGCACTGTGCACACTGTGCTGCAATGTCGGGCCGTGGTGTACTGCTTCTTTGGTGGTGGTCTGTTAATACTGTCTTCTGCTCTTGCACTGCACTGCACTTTGTGGTACATGGTCTTTGGTGGTGGTCTTTACTTGTTGTGCTCGTGCTGAGCTCAAGCTAGCCCCTGTAAGACACCTATCATTCTGTGCTGTCTTTGCTATAAGCTTTTACCCTGTAAGAGCTGTAAGAGCTATGCGACCCACTGAGCTGATCTCTCTCTCCTATCACTGCAGCCAAGTCTGGCTGTGCAGGCGGTACTATCCTGGCTGCTCTCTGCCCAGCCCACCACACCCTGTATGCTCCCGTGCACCCAGCATCATCTACACCCTCACCTGCTGGCCTCTCTGCTACCCAATCTGGATCCAAAGGCTGTGGTGCAGGCAGTGGGGCCTCTACATCATCTCTCCTGTACTGAGGAACGGGAGGTGGCTCGTCCTGTCGCAGCCCCATCTGCCTGCGTACCCTCTCCAGGGGTATCCGCTCGTACTCTCCTGGCCTCCGTCCTGCTATCCAGAATGTGTACTGGATTAGGCGCAACTGTAAGCGGGCTCCTCTGCCAGGATGGTGACCTCTGTAGGGTCTCCATACAATGTCTACTGCTGTAAGGCCCTCTGCAGATGTCTATAGTATGCCACATCCCGACTGCCAATAACTGCCGTGGTGGCCCACGACCCCCACCACCTCCGAAAGCCATATCGGTATATGACCTATGTGGCACAGCTGCTTTGGGGTAACCCTCTATTGGCTTTGATGCATACGATGTGCTCGTATGCCCAACAATCTGAACAAAAATGTAGAACAAATACCAAATCGCCTCCTCCGTGATAGCCCCATAACTCCTGTATAATTGCACCGGATATCTGGTGCCCAGCGTAACAGTGTGCTCCTCCACCATCTCCAGCGGTACCCCCATCAATGCTCATGGGAAGCGGCCTCCCTCTCAATCCGGGAGGCGAAGCGGTGATCCCTATCCATCATCAACACGGCAGCCGTGTCTCATGTCTCGTGATGATGCGCACGGTACATGTCACCATATCCCGATATCGTGCAATGCTACTGCTATGGTAGGTCGTAAGTAAGCGCGCTGCATCCCCAAAACTGCAGTATGCTTTGTCCATCGCATCTCGAATCTACCGGAAGATCGCCTCTCCTCGATAGGCGAAGGATGCGATACACATCCTCTAATGTGACGGTCATCTCCCCGGTCGGCAGATGGAACACATTGGCCGCCGGATCCCATCTCTCGATGAGGGCGACCATCAGACTGTGATCTCTCTCTATCGCTCTGTACCTCTGGACCCCGCCGAGTCCCACCTCGCGCATGATGGCCCAATGCGCCGCAGATATGTGTGGCCTCATCCGACTCAATAGTGGAGGCATCCTATCACGCATCGTCAAACTGCCGACGTGCTGTGCAAAACCAACCCACATCCTTAGACCTACTCTTTATTATAACATCTACTTTGTCATCTAAACACCCCTTTTTATCCCCAGGCCACCACCCCCGACTCTCTACCCCCCCTAAACAACCACCAAAACCCACAACCCAACCCAAAACCCACAAACCCAACCCTAACCCCACACCCAACCACACCCTAATACCCAACAAGCTTCCCAAACCCAACCTAAACCCAAAACCCTAACCCCACACCCAACCCTTCTCCACCCCTAACCAACCCTTCTCCACCCTAACCCCTAACCCCCACACTAACCCACCCACAACCCAAACCCATCCTAAACCCAAACACACTAACCCACCACAAACCACCCAACCCACCTAACCCACCACCAAACCCTCAACCCATCCCCTAACGCCACCGACAATGAGCCGCCGATATGCATGACCGACGCGGTCCCTCTCCAACTCAACCCTTTCCCTAAAATTGTGCGACCGATGCGCCGTCACTTAGTGACCGACATCGGTCATCGTCCTTTCTTTCCGAGCCGAACCCCAGCGCGGCCCCCAAAACCCATTTTTTCCTATTTCTACCCATTTACCCACCCAAACACCCTCCAATTTTACCCACCTACCCACATTACCTATTTTACCTATCTACCCTCTCCCTTTTCAAATCATTTCCATTTACTCTCATTATTTCCTAAAAATACAAATTCTACCCAAACCCCCATTTAGCATAATAACCATTTCAATGCATAAAATCACGAGTTTAGAATCTACACGACGACGACACATCGTCGTGGTGGGATGGGTGGTGGCGGTCCCGGTCCTGGTCCATCCCCTCCAGCTCCTCTGCTGCTGTACATGGCTCCAATCCCGATCTGCTTTGGGTCCCGGCCAATCAATCTCGCCGCCTCCTCCTCAATCGGGCCCACTATCAACTCTCTCCCGCCAATCAAATAGCTCCACCTCACTCAATAACCCTCCAAATCAACTCTCCACATCGAGACAAGTCGCTTTGGATTGCAAATAACAAAAGTGACAATGACAATGAGCCGTATTTTTCTTTTTTATAGGTTTTTCGACCTTTCAACCGATGTCGGTTTCATTTTGCCCTAAGGAACCGGTATCGGTCCTCTTAACCGATATCGGTCATGTAGAATCGACATCGGTTCGTATCCCAACTTTCCCCCAATTTTTGCCCTTCTTTACCATTTGCCTCTTTTTCACCAACATCCATCTCTATTCACCTTTGCTTCGTGAACACCATTTGTTCACTTGTCCGACCCGACCCAAGACCTCAACTCTGCCATTCGGCCCGACCCAAGGCCTCGCCTAACCATTTGGCCCGACCCAAGGCCTCGCCTACCATTTGGCCCGACCCAAGGCCTCAACCTAACCATTTGGCCCAACCCAAGGCCTCAACCTAACCATTTGGCCCGACCCAAGGCCGCAACCCTAACTATTCGGCCCGACCCAAGGCCTCGCCCTACCTATTCGCCCGACCCAAGGCCTCAACCTACCTATTCTACCCGACCCAAGGCCTCGCCTACCTATTCGGCCCGACCCAAGGCCTCGCCTACCCATTTGGCCCGACCCAAGGCCTCGCCTACTATTTGGCCCGACCCAAGGCCTCACCCCTACCATTTGGCCCGACCCAAGGCCTCAACCTAACATTTGGCCCGACTTGGCCTCGCCTAACAATTTGACTGACCCACGGCCTCACTCTACCCATCAACACCCGGGGCCCTACCCAAGGCCACTTGGCTTCCATACCTTACCCAAAACCATACCCACCATCACACTTTATCCATCCATCATGTACCTTTTGTTCAATCGAGCTCACCTGTTCGTGTTTTAGCATGATTAGGGTCCTTGACTTGATCTGTCGACCAACTTTGCCTAGACCTAGACCGTGACGTTTATCTCAACCAAACCAACCATTTGGTACTGCCGAACATGCCTAAACGTTCCTGTACCTCACCTGTTATATACCCTGGAGCTACTTCCTATGCCTTGGATACCAGGATTATATCACCCTTGTTTGGATAAACTATCGACCTTTGCCTACACATTGCTGGTTTGCTTGTCAAATCATGTACCCTCATCGTACTATTGCATTTCAACATGCGTCTGCTTCCTTGGACCTACCCCACCACCTTACCATCCTCTCTACAACATATACCCTTTATCAACCCTATCCCTGATTTCTCGCGATCTCAATCGTGATAGATTTGAGGGGGATTACCTATATCCTTAACATGAGAAACCACTTCATATTATTGTCCGCGCAGCTTTACAAAACAAGCTACACGACAATAAGGGGCTAATGTAGACACCAAATTCATGTCTTACGACCCCTTGTGACCCGCATCCCATTTCGCAACCTAACCTCATTACCTAAACTTTACACAATTATTTATTAATTACCTTGTAATTGATAAATCCACATCACCTTACCCGCCACCTCACTTTGCCACCTCATCATGACCTAGCCCTAACCCTAAACTAACCTAATTAAGACCCATGACTTGGTCTAGACTCACATCCATAACTAATGCCTCCTTACTTCGCACTCCAAAGCCGACCTTCTAGCCATTTGACCAAGCCCGCAACCGATCTCTCGGAAAATCGGGGAAGGTGGGCTATTTTACTAAAAATAGCCTACTTTTTCCTTACCGATGCCGGTTCTACTGACCGCCGTCGGTTATGAAACCGCCATCGGTTCCTGTAAATGGGCTCCCAAACCAAAACAACGGATCGGAATTTCATTTTGGAGATCATCAATGATTTTGGATCAACAGAGAGCATTGCGAGCGAGGAACGAGTCCGATCTTCACTTGACGAGAGAGATGAGTAAAGAAACCGAAGTGTCTACAACCAAGGAGATCAACTTGCATCTTGGTCAAAACCAAGAAGTCACATCTTGCATGTCCTTTGTTATAAGATTTCTTATGCTTCTTGAATCTCGGTCCTCTAAATCCGTTTACGAATCCACTACCCAACGTGCCATTGCATTGCATCTAATCTTGTCATTCTTTTGTTTTTAATCATCCCATTTCCTAATACCATCCAAAAACCAGCCATTACAAACACCATAGCTACCAAGAAGATCCTAGAACCCACCGGTATTTTATCGATGAACCGCATCGGTTATCAGATGAATCGGCATCGGTTCCTCTGATCAAAACCAGAAAACCAGCCTTTCCCCCTACCCAGTTTAACGAAACAATTTAATTGATATTTTGCAAGTCTTTTGTGTTAATTCATATTAGCAGGGGAACTGACCACCTTCGAAAGGAAGTTTTATATTTCCTGGGCCCAAGGCAGTTTCCTCATTTATTGTTTAATCAAAATCTTGTGGTCTTGTGTTCTTATTTGCAGGTAGTCCTTCCAAGACAAAAAGGAGTTCTCCGCATGATCGGCTGATCTTTCTCTACGATGCACGCGCACACCATCTCGACATTCAATGTATTCCTCCTAACCCTAACCTCATCTGCTTCTAAAAGGAATGAAAGGATAGAAGCAACTCTATTCCCGTGCCAAACATTCCGAGCGAAACACCTCCCATTCGTGCATGCAACCTAATTCTTACGCTCTCTTTCCACATGAGCACGTCATTTCCCTTACCCATCTCGGTGAGTCATTCATGTGACTCACTAGATTATTCAAACTTACCATGCAGTTCACCAATTTCACTCATCACCCAACTCGCCACCCATCTCGCCTACTAGCTAGTCTCAGCAACTTGCTTACCAGCTTGCCCTACTTGCTCCTAGCCCTCCTATAACTCGTCTAGATCAAACTTCCCACATCTCATTTCTCCCACTCATCACATCCACCTCACCCAGCTCTCCATGTAGCCCGTGTTGTGTCGCTCATGATTCACCTGCCTAGCTCATTCATCATCAACCTCAACTAACTCATTAAAATTTCTCAACACTTATATGCTCTCTTATACATGTTCATCATCACTTTTTCACTTACACATGAGTGGGGAAACAATGTCTCCATTTTTCATCTTGTACATATTCCAAGGATCGGTTTCTATCATCTTTAAGCGCCACTTTTTGTCTTGCATCACGCTGGGGCAACCTACAGTTTCCAAAAACTATCACTTGAGTGGGGAATCATGCACAACCCTTCTTATTTGATTCTATGACAACCAATCAACATTCATCAAGAAAATTAAATCTATAGTCTCCACATAATGAAATCAACCTATTGATCCCTTCATAGACTTCGGATGAAGTGGCTCATCAATTGCATTTCCAAGTTCTTGTCTATCTAGTCAACCATCTAAGCCTCGTGACTACACCAATAACCATTTAAGCCCGCGACTACACAGTAACCACCATCATAAGGTTAAACGATCCCTTCATAGACTTTGGATGAAGTGGCCCATCGATCGCATTTCCAAGTTCTTATCTATCTAGTTAACCATCTAAGCCCGTGACTACACCAATAACCATCTAAGCCCGTAATCGCAGCAACCACCATCATAGGGTTAGACGACCCCCATCTTGTCTTTAGTTTTTATGTTTCATCTTTCTTGTTGCAACATACAACCCAAAATTGGGAAAAATGTAGACACTAGAAAATGCACCTTGCGCATAAGGTCCCTTATTCAAAACACAAAAATATTATAAAACACAAAAAGACCAAAAAAACCATAAAATCCCACAAAATGGGGATAAAAGACACCTCACCACTCATTTACTAACCCTCACCCACTCACATTTAATTATGTCCCATCACACCTACCCATGTGCATGCCCAATGCACTATGGACCCTAACATTACACCCATGTGTGTCTCACTCCCCTATGCACTCCAAATCTATAAAAGCACCCTCACCCCCCTCATTCCAACCCCTGAATGGCTCTTAGTGCACAAATACTATACTTGAGTTTTCTTGCTCTCTTGCTCACATATCTTGATTTTTCAGTCTTGAAGAAGGAAAATCAAAGTTCAAAGGATAGATATTGCTTGCACTGCAAAGATTGTTTTGGTGACATTTTAACACAAAGGGAATCAAAATTTTGATTAACTTGCGATCTTTGTGTGATTCTTAGTGAAATGTAGATGTGATTGTCTTGTGATCTGAGTCAGGTATAATTGTCATTTCATTTATTGTTTTGTCATTTTACATCAATAAAATGTATTTTATCTCCTTAAAAGGGTTAGGGATCTGACCGAGGTAGGTCCCCTAACCACAAAAAAAAAATAACATTTTTCAAGTGCATTTGTGTACATGCTTAGATTCAGATATGAAGAATTTTACCCACTTTATTCAATGAAATAAATCACAATTGTACCTCTCTTAACGATGTCATCATAATCCCATTTTATTTGAGTAACAATGATTAGGTTATTATTATATAACTAATCCATCTTGCAGGTGATCCAAATCTAGGCATACACTAATACGCAAGAAATGGATCCTAGTTTAGGTTAAGGGTTTGATCAAAAGTAAGTTCACAAAATGTTTAATCCTAAATTAAATGTATAGCTCAATGTAATTAGGTGTATGAGATATTAGAGTTGATTATTGATCTAATAAAAATAATGTAATATAAACACTAAATCAAATTTACAACTCAGATTAGATAAGAGAGATTACAACACACCACTTAACTAAACATCCAATTGAAAGTATAAAACAAAGGTATAAAGGGACTTAACTTTCCACAATTGATCTTTGGACATATATGAGAATGTACAACATAGAAAGCAGGAGAAATGAACCTAAGAAACCCTCATAAACTAAATTGGAAATCTACCTAGATTAAGACTATATAACACAATCAAGATTGTATCAAATGGTCTTGGACCTACTTTGAGACAACTTCTACAACTTTTGGGTTGCTCACCTTCATGGAATTTTTCTTCGCCATCAAACCCTAGTTGTCACCATTGGTGTGGGTGGTATTTTTCACCTTTTATTTATTTACTAGGTGTATTGCCACCTCACTATGTGATTCATCTCACTTAGGTGTGAGCATGGATCATAGGTGTCATATTAGTTATGACATATTCCCTCATGGAATTTTTCATATGTGTAAGTGTGTGTCATAGGAGTTACTTTCCTTTTTGGAAGTAATTCCTCTTCTCCATCATGAAGGCATCATTATCTCTACATGGGAGTTACTTAGCACTCCCCTATATTTATGCATCTCTTATTGATCTATGAACATGGATTGGAGTCTTGTTTTTTCTTAATGCATGTGCATTGATTTTATGGTTGACTGCTTGTTTATTTTCTTGAAGCTACTTCATCTCAATTGAGTGCAACTCTTGATGTACATGGATTCTCTCTAGGTCTTCATCCTTCCTCCATCTATCACCATACATGCAATAAAACTCTCTAAATGGAATGATCATCATCTCAAATATTAACCACGGGTGAAGAGTCATGCAAAATAAACATCGAAGGATTTTGGGAACCTAGTACAACACCAACATTGGCATTACTCCAAAGAGGCCTCAAACCACACATCATTCTCCACCTAACATGTGATATCTAGATAGATCAATCAGATTTGACACTTTCTTTGACCATGTTTTCTTTGTCTTGCTCTTGTTAAAACACTCAGAGAGAGGATTTTTGGATGCTTTTAGATAAGAGAAATGACTAAATTAGCTTGGTTTGTAGCTTAAGACTTGATTTGGATGTTTCCTAATGATTGTAGATATGTAATTCTAAGATTTATGGAGTTGTGGATGCCTTTTGAAAGTCTATGAAGTAAGTTCTCTAGTGCATTGCCTTAACAAATGAGGTAGTGTTGAATTGCTTATATATGGTTTTGTGGATGATTTATCTAAGAAAGGCTTACCAAAAGGAAGTATACCCCTTATATATCTATATGGTGAGGGCCTCCTACTTTATATAGATGTGGCCCCCTCTCTATATTTCGGGAATCTCTATGAGGGAGGAAGGGAACGAAAGATTTGAAATTGGTAGTGTAATTAGAAAATATGTCATTCTAAGACCATACAAAAGGTCGGGACCATATGGTATGGTGTTGACCAATCTGTGAGATCCTAGATAGAAACATGGAACATGATGAATAAGATTAGGAAATGACTAACTGATATTTCTATATGAATCTTATGTGTTGAATTATTGGGATGTCTCAAAGATATCAATGTGCAAGGATAAACAAACTAAATAATGGACCTTAAAAAGTGCTAATTGGGAATGGGGAATTTGTGTTTAGCATAGCAAGAGTGCATGGTCAATCAAGGGTTCCCAAAGTGCAATACCAAATTTTAGTGGCTACAATATTTATATTCTTGCCTAAATGGTGAATTGGTAAACCGAATATATATCATATTTCTAACCTTGATACGAAATTGAATTGAGTAAGAAGAATTAAGCCCCTTTCCTTTACTTAAATCATTTATGGGTTAAATCATTTAGTGAACCCACTTAGTGATAAAATCCTTAACCTAGTTTGCCTTAGGTTTCCTACCCTAACTAGGCCTTTTGTTGAAAAACCCCTAATGCCCCGGGTTTCTCATTGGTTGCACAGGTACATGATTATTTCCCTAATATTATATTAATTATATTTTTTATTTTCATGACTTCCTTTACTTATGATTGGCTTCGTCAATTACAAAATATCAATGCCAAAGTTTTCGTGCTTAAGTTACTTCAACACATCCTCGCATATAAAGATATTCTCTATGCGAAGTTGTTATAAGCAATGCTCCCTACTAGTGTGAAACCAAAATCTGTGGCATCTATCACCAATATTCTATTCCTAAGAATTTTATTGATACATAGCCCCCATACCCATATTATAACTCATACCTATTACTATGAGGAAATCGACATGCTCACCCCCTAAAATTGGTTCTTCTTTGTTAGAGGAAACTAACTCATTTTATCATACTTGTGACTAAGCAATTGTACCTAGCATTGAGGATACACATTATGTATATTCTAAAGATATTCATAGTGATTGTGATTATATTGTATCTAGTTAAAATTCTAATGATAATGGAAATGATGCTCAATTAAATGTTACTTCTCCTCCTGTTGTATATGATAATGTGGAATATGTTTGCAATGAATCGGTTTCTCATATTGAAATGGAAAATATTAAAAATGCATCATCTACTTTTGCTCCTATTTCAAATATCGCACATACTTCTTCTCTTGATAGTATAAATAAATCACATGTTAATATCAACGATGATTCTATACACATTATATGTAATGATATGCATTTATTCCATGATGTCACACCCTTGCATACCTTTGATGTTCCCATTGAGTATTTATCTTCTCTTACTTATTCATCCACCATTTCTTCATTATTTCTCTTCTTCCATTCTATTAGAGTTACTTACAATTTCCAAGGGGAGCATTCCCATGATGATTCCAATCCCCTTCATGAAATATTTGTCAATCTCAATGAGAAATAATGTTTAGATTCTATAAAGGATAATATCTACCACATTGATGCACTATTCTATATAGCTTAGGAAAACAAAAAAATTGGCCACTTCTAAAATCTTTATATCTAGTATTCCTAATTCTATTGTGTATTTGTCCTCTATCGCTACCTATGTTATTTCGCATCTATTGTTCCCTGTATATATGGAGGAATTTAGTACCACCTTAAAAATATTATAATATTTATTCTTGTTTCTACTACTAGTACTACATATTTTGTGATCACCTATATGGATTCACACTCTTCATCTACTACACATCCCCTTGAGCATCTTATACATGATTTGTAAGTTAAGGTTTTATAATTAAAGCAAGGTACATCTAGAGCTTCCAATGGTATGGATTTCAATCAATTCCTTCATAAACCACTTGTACTTGAGGGTTTGTGTCTCCCAAGATTCCTATCTATGAGGTTAAAGGGGATTTCAAGTGTAAGAAAAAAGTGGTGATAGTGTGCAACTTGCAAAACTAGGAAATAAAATGATTCAAATCCTAAACTAACATGAATATCTACCCGACTTAGATTGAGCAATGATAGAAAGAGGGAGACAATAATATATATGTGCTTACCTACAAGTGGAAATACTCCTTCTTTGATAGCTTGGATGTGCTCAAGTGGATGATTGTATTTGCTTCAGATTCATGGATTTGATGTCGCAACACTTCCCTTTCTTAAGATGATGAATTCTTAATTATTAGAATACTCGATGATTGATAGCTTGCTTGGAGATTTTGATAGCATATACTTGCAATTGTTCTAAGGTGGTGTGCATGGAGGGTGACACCACTATTTATAGCTAGAGAATAGATAAATGGAGGGTCAAGATTGATCCATCTAAGATATGGATCAATGGCGTAGAATGCATGAGAATGAAAAATTCTCTAGAATTATAAAATTCTAGAGTTTGGAAGAATCCTCCATTATATTTTTAATTCAATGGAGGAGGGGAATTATTTCAAATTTTTAAATTAAGAGTGAAAAATGGAGAGGCTTCTAGAAATAGAAGCCTATAGATTTGGAGGGTCATTTAGCTTGTAGTTAGGTGGAGTTAATTTTGCTTAGCAGAGTGATTAGATGGAGAAGCTAGGTGTAGAATAAGCATAGAGTAGGTGGTAGGTGGGTGATAATTTTAAATTCCTAGAAATATTTGTTAGTGTGAAATCACAACACCCCCAAATGAGCTCTAAAAATTTACTTTTCTAAGGCAGGGTCATTTGGTGTGATTTACATAACATTGGATCATTCCCCAAGCTGTGGGACTTGCAAATGGGAATGATCCTCCAGAGAAGGCTGGTTCCTCTTCCTAATCCTAGCACTAAACTACTTCTAAGGAAGGAAATGTGACTATCTACTCCTAATCTAACAATTCCAAGGGACCAAGGAGAGAGAGAGAGCATGAAAATAAAGAAATCCTACACTACATAGGTGATAGCATCGAGAAAAGGAAACTACTTATCACAAACCCAACTGCCTGAAATGGAGAGAGGTGAGCAATGGAGAGGATGGACAGATGCATCACAAACCAAGGATAAAGTTCACACATAACACCATTTCAAACCCCTTAAACACAACTCCCAAAACCTGCAATGGACATCAAAGATATGCACAATATACCCTGCAATGGTGAGAGGTGAGAAGAGACAACAAAATGAGCAAAGGATGGACAAAACACATCACAAAAAATTTTATTGCTCCAGGAGTTCACACAATACACCATTAATGGGCAAGAGGTGAGAAAATGCCATTACAAAGCCAAGGGAGGAGGCTTAAACTCCACATTCAACCCTGGAGAAGAAAGAGAGAGGGGGGGGAAGAAGAATGAACAACCCTTTACAATGAATCTTGCCCCTGTATTTATAGATTTGATCGGAGAGAAGAAAGAGAGGGAAGCGGGAGAAGTGGGTTGAAACTCAACCACTGCTATTAATGCTTCTAATAAAATATGCCCCAAATCCATCTTTACTGCATGATTCCTTGATTCGGCACCTTGAAAGAAGAGGAAATGGCGAAAACAGATCAAATCTGATCTGGTTGTTGAGACAGATGGATCCTACATTGAAGGCCCAAAGATGTTTCCTCCATTTCCTTCACCTAACCTCCTCAAAAATAAAGTCTCAGACCTCCATGGTGTGGGTGAGGCCGAGATCTTTCCAATGGTGTCAGATCTACAATATTTCGAGCCCTGAGTCGAAAGATATGCCCCTTCAAAGTTTGTATCAGGTCTGTATGAATGGACGGGAAAAAGAATTTGAAAATGGGCCCCCCTTTTGGTTTGGGACACGTGGTAGCCAGATTAGAACAAAAAATCGGTCTTGTGGGTCCGCAATTTATCTTTTTCCCTTTGAACAAAAGGAAAATTTTCACTTTTCCCTCCGACTCCCCACCTTGGCTTTGACTCGGGTTCTAACGCTGAATTTTTCCCCGACGGAGTTGCAGGCCATTTTGTAACTTTTACCCTTTTTGATAACAAGGGGCAAAGAATCAACTTTTCCCCGACGCCCCACTTTCCTCTAGGACAAGCGTCAGTCTGCACTCATTTGGTCTTCCCCTTTTTTTGCTTGGTTCCTCTACGGCACTGCCCCTTCTTCTCTGACCCTGCAATTCCATTGTTGAGTCCTCCCTCGACCCTTTAAATAGATTTAAGATATGGAAATGTTCAGAAGAATTGTTTCTTCTATTTCTTCTTGTGCAGGGTCAAATTTGACTTTCTCAGGCCTCTGTTTTCACTTTTCCTGGTTCTGGAACTCGAGCTCATGGGTCTGAGTCATTTCCTTCATAATTTCCTTATGTGCAGGAGTTTTCTTGACCAAATTTTCTTGGGGTGAATTTGGGATAACAATTTGGCGACTCACGGGGACATCTACCTGCTAGATGAAGAAACCAGTGGCCTTGAAGCATCCATTGGGCATGGAGTCTGCCTGATAAATATGAAACTAATTTGAACTTTTGAAGATCTGACCTCTGAGCCTCTTGGAAACCCACTAAACTTGGAGTTGAACTTCACCAAAAGCCAACTAAAATGGACTATGCAAGAGCAAAACAACAACACCAAAAACTATGTACAAACTAAAAATCATACATACCCCAAGTGGGATATGCAGAGTGTGCAAAAGCACTTCTTCTACTGAAAACAAACCTACCTACTCTACTCTAACCAAGAGAAAAGGGAACTCAAACAAAACCTACAACTGGCAGGGAGAAATAGCTTCCCTTCCTCAAAAATGGCAGCCATGCAACTGATTTGGCATTGAACATGGCTGGTTGGATGAGTGAAAAACTAACTACAAGTTGATCTTCCACCCAAATCACCAAAGTATCAACTAAGACAAAACAAATACCTCTTTTAGTTGCTCTGCATTTGGATTGAAGAGGTATGAAAATTGATCCTTGGTGCTTTGTAGCTCATCCTCATGCCCTGAAATGGGCATGACTAGTTTTTGTTTCTCCTTTGGCTCCAATGAAGCCAAGTACCTAATTGGGCACGGTATGATCTTTTGGATGTGCCCATTTCTACTGAAATTTAACTCTAAAATGGAGTCTTCTTGTGGACCTTCTTGGATGAATGGCATGGGAGAAATGGTGACATCCTCCTACCTTTTTCCTTCCTCCTCTTTTGAAGAACATGGAAGATCAAGATCTTCCAACCTTGGTTCCAGAGGGCCATTATGGAGTGTAGGATTTTGCACTTGAATATTCTCCTTCATGGTAGTAGGTTCATGTGTGTGGAAGATGGATGGAGGAGAAAATGATGTAATCTCCATGGGATCCTTTTCATCAAAGCAATCTCTCAAGTCTGACAGACAGTCTACCTCCTTGTTGTCTTGTTGCAAGTGCTCTACCTCCTTCATGGTGTCCTCTTGATCTGCAACTTGCTCACCATGGTTTCTCTCTTCCTCAAACATGAAGTTTGAGAGATCAAACTCTTCTTCAACATCAGAGCTTGAAGGGGATGAAGTGGGAGGAAGAACTGAAGGTTCCCCTATAGCCTGCTCCACACTTAGAGCCTCTGAAAACTGTATGGTCCTCCTCCATCATGGGTTCATCAATCAAATCAGGCCCTTGAAATGAAAGAAAAAATCTTCAATGATGCCTTCTTCATTGAGTGGCCTCAACACTAATCTGATCTCTCCCAACTGCTCCTCTTCAATGGGGCTTGGGACTGATTGTTCCTCCTCTTGTTCTTGCTCTTCTTCTTGCTACAAACTCAGCCTCAGCACCACCACTGTTCTTCAATCTTGACCTCCTCTATTGGCTTGACCATCAAGGGGATCTTTGTAAACCCAAATTTGGCAGCCCAACTCTTCAGATTGTCTGTCATTTCTTTTCTGTTGGGCTCCTCTTCTTGTTGTTCTCCTTGACTAGATTCTTGAGTCTCTTCCCAACATGGGCTTGGGAAAGCAAGAGGAGTGGCAGGTTGGGGTTCAACCATCTTTGCAATTGTTTGTGGTGGGAAGGGAGGTGCAACTTCTTATTTGTTTGGAGGGGATGACTATTTGGAAGGGAAAAGGACAGAAGAACTGAGATGAGGTGGAAGACTAGGAGATGGAGAAATGAAATCAACACTTGGGGCAGCAAGTGAGGGGCTTGACTCTTTCCTCTGCTGAAATGATAAAGATTGAGGGAGAGAAAATGAAAGGCAGGGAGCTGGTGATTGACTTACCCATTGACAAGGTTGTCTCGCACTTTGCTCATAAGCCCCAATGTCCTCAATCCACTATGTAAGTTGAGGCAACACTTCAACCATGAAGTCAAGCTTCTCTTGAGGGCTGTAATGTCTTGGAAAAGGGCCTTCCCATGGACAAGGTGCCCTACAACCAATCTCTAATGCCTTCATTCAAGTTGTAGCTCTTGATTGAACCATGCCAATCTCCATTTTTTGGATCTTCTCCAATAGACCAGCATCTTACATTTGATTTTCTTCATTGTTTGCATACCCCTGCTCTTGGAAAGCTCCATAGCCAAACTGATTTTGGCAAGACTGCTCATAGGGGTAACCATGCTGATTTTGGATTTTCTCAAAATGTTGATTTGAAGGATTTGTAAAGCTTATTGGAGTTGGAACGTACTGCTACTATTGTAGATGTGAATTCCATGGTGGGAATGAAGTCATGATTGCACAACCTCATGGAATGGGAGAAAATGAAAGAGATGGAAGAATAAAATGGATGAAATGAGTGGAAATGGATGGAAAAGGTTTGTAACTCAGAGAATGGGTTTTTGACCAGATGGAGTCACCAGATGTGCTTGAAAGTGCCTCCAAAGGCTGAAATCTTCACCAAGAGCACATCAAACTTGATGAAGTGAAGTGGTAAGGTGCTTCAACCTGTCCCACCGGCATGCCAAAAATATTAGTGCAAATCACAACACCCCAAATGAGTTATGGATCTACTTTTCTAAGGCAGGGTCATTTGGTGTGATTTGCATAACATTGGATCATTCCCAAGCTTGTGGGACTTACAAATGGGAATGATCCTCCAGAGAAGGTTGGTTCCTCTTCCTAATCCTAGCACTAAACTACTTCTAAGGAAGGAAATGTAACTATCTACTCCTAATCTAACAATTCCAAGGGACCAGGAGAGAGAGAGAGAGCATGAAAATAAAGAAATCCTACACTACAGAGGTGATAGCACCGAGAAAAGGGAACTGCTGATCACAAACCCAACTACCTGAAATGGAGAGAGGTGAGCAATGGAGAGGATGGATAGATGCATCACAGACCAAGGATAAATTTCACACATAAACACCATTTCAAACCCCTTAAACACATCTCCCAAAACCTGCAATGGACATCAGAGATATGCACAATATACCTGAAAGGTGAGAGATGAGAAGAGACAACAAAATGAGCAAAGGATGGACAAAACATCACGAAACAAATTTTATTGCTCCAGGAGTTCACACAGTACACCATTAATAGGAAAGAGGAAGAAAATGCCATTACAAAGCCAAGGGAGGAGGCTTAAACTCCACATTCGACCCTGGAGAAGAAAGAGAGAGGGGGGGGAAGAAGAATGAACAACCCTTTACAATGAATCTTGCCCCTATATTTATAGATTTGATCGGAGAGAAGAAAGAGAGAGGGAAGTGGGAGAAAGTGGGTTGAAACTCAACCACTGTTGTTAATGCTTCTGATAAAATATGCCCCAAATCCATCTTTACTGCATGATTCCTTGATTTGGTGCCTTGAAAGAAGAGGAAATGAGCGAGAAACAGATCGAATCCGATCTAGTTGTTGAGACAAATGGATCCTGCATTGAAGGCCTGAAGACATTTCCTCCATTTTCTTCACCTAACCTCCTCAAAAATAAAGTCTCAGACCTCCATGGCGTAGGTGAGGCCGAGATCTTTCCAATGGTGTCAGATTTGTAATATTTTGAGCCCTGAGTCGAAAGATATGCCCCTTTGAAGTTTGTATCGGGTCCGTATGAATGGATGGGGAAAACAATTTGAAAAATGGGCCCCCTTTTGGTTTGGGACATGTGGCAGCCAAATTAGAACAAAAATCGGTCTTGTGGGTCCGTAATTTATCTTTTGCCCTTTGAACGAAAGGCAATTTTTCACTTTTCCCTCCGACTCCCCTTTGCTTTGACTCGGGTTCTAATGCTGACTTTTTCCCCGATGGAGTTGCGGGCATTTTGTAACTTTTACCCTTTTTGTGATAACAAGGGGTAAAGAATCAACTTTTCCCCGACGCCCGATTTCCTCTGGGACAAGCATCAGTTTGGCGCTCGTTTGGTCTTCCCCTTTTTTGCTTGGTTCCTCTGTGGCACTGCCCCTTCTTCTTTGACCCTACAATTCCATTATTGAGTCCTCCCTCGACCCTTTAAATAGATTTAAGATATGGAAACGTTCAAAAGAACCGTTTCTTCTATTTCTTCTTGTGCAGGGTTGAATTTGACTTTCTCGGGCCTTTGTTTTCACTTTGCCTAGTTCTGGAACTCGAGCTCGTGGGTCTGAGTCATTTCCTTCATAATTTCCTTATGTGCAAGAGTTATCTTGACCAAATTTGCTTGGGGGTGAATTTGGGATAACATAAGTTAATAGAGATTAGTTAGTGGGATTTTGAAATATTAATGATGTATTAATATGACTAAGGGTAGGATAGGATTTTGGAATGGATAATAGAAATAGTTGGAACATAATAATTAAATAAATAAATAATTATTATATGATTAGCAATAGGAAATGGATTACTAATGTATGATGAGTATATTATTTTCTAGATGACCATGTTGAAATTTTACATGTCTACATTTTGCCCCTCTTTGAAGTGTTATTGTGGAGCAATGATAGTTCAAAGAAAAGAAGAGAAAATAGGATATATGATGAGGTGATGCCCCCTCGAGGGGTTAGGTGGGGAGGAATGAGTGAGGTAACCACTCAAAAAGAGGAGGTGCCTAAGTGAATAGAGAGTGAGGATGAGGGGATGAAAAGATTTGAGGGTGATTAGAAGAATAGGAGAGGAGAAGAATAGGAGAAAAGATTAGAGGAATAAAAGAATAGAAGAGAGGATTAGAGGAAGGAGAGATGTGATTAGAGGAATAAGAGATTAGAAAAATAGAAGAGAGTATTAGAGGAAGGGGCAGTAGGATTATAGGAATAGGGGATTAGAGGATATGGAGATAATGGATTTTGGATTAGAGGATGCCCGAGTCAAGGGTGACGATTTAGTATTGGTGGATTAAAATATGCCCCAGTGAGGGACCTAGTATTTGGGGAGTTGGGATTATAAGATGCCCAAGTCAAAAATGAGGGTAGTGTGGTGTGGATTGAAGAGGCCCCATTATGACAAGGGTAAATATTGTAGATGATTAAACGATGCCCCAGTCAGGGGGATAGAGTGAGGAGTTGGGAGGATATGATGCCCCATCAAGGGGTGTAGGATGGTGGATGTGAACAATGGATGATTGATTGGACAAAAATATGATGAGATTGGATGGTGAGTTAAATGATGACGTGGATGATGAGAGGATTAAATGTGATGATAGAAAGGGGGTGTGTTGATGGTAAAGTACCCACGGATATCATCATCAACATTGTGATAATTGGGGCATATAGCAAGAAGATGTAACAGGTATAAGACCCGTGGTGACATAAGTACCAAATTCCCATGTCCTCATATCATTGAACAAATAGTAGTAAACTAGAAAAAGTGGCCTTGTATCATTGGCCAAAATAGTACAAAAAGAGGGTCCTCATATAATTGGACCGTATAAAAGAAAAATAGGAAGAAAAAGGCCTCATATCATCGACAAAATTATTAAATGCGCATAAAAATAAAACTCGTGATAGTTGATTGTTTTTGGATTTGTAATTTTTTTAATGAATAATTGATTTGTTACGATTTTTCTATTTTTTATTTATATTTTTATGATTTTTTTAACGATTTTTGATTTTTTATTTTTTTTTTTACGATTTTAGGTGATAGGGGAGTAAATTTAACGGAAGTTAGGAAGAAACAACACAAAAACGAATGCACGGGGTGAGAGAACAGACTCTAGAAGTTTGTAGGGCATCGCAAATGAGTATAAAAGGAGTTTGGGGTCCACAAGATGGGTTAGTTTCACCGTGCATAGTTGAAGACAAGAGGGTTCAGAGAGCTTAATGGCATATGAGAGGATTTTGGACCACTAGCTGAGATACGGTACGTGAGTACATACCATCGGCCAATAGTGGACGTGGCAACAATATGTACCTTGTGATTAATTATTGTATTTAATGTTGTGTTTTTCGAAACTTTTAGGGTTTTTTGGGTAATTTTAGGTGCTTAGAGTTTAGAATCAGGATAAGCATACATTTTACTAAATATCTCATATTTTTAAGTGCCTTTTTCTTGTTTTAGTGCATTAGTAGTGGGTGGGGGATCAATTTTAGCGCGCATATGTTTTATTTTAATGCATTTGTTCCTATTGGGATCGTGGTTAGCACATATGCTCTAATTTAGCACATTTGTGTCTAGTTTAGCACATTTGTAATGGTGGGGTTCAAGTTTAGTGCATTTATATCTAGGATGGAGTGAAAAATAGTGCTTTCATTTCAAATTAACGCATATGTGCTATAGTGTAGCACTTTGTGTAGGATGGGTGGAATAGGCTAGAAAATAGCACATATGTTTGTGTATTAGCACATATGTTCTTAAAACGGAACTTATGTTAACAAAACGGAATTTATGTTGTAATTTTAGATGGGGAGGTTATGTGAAGTGGTAAATGACTAAAGAATGGGTTTTGATAGGATAGAGAATGAGATGTAGGGGTTAATATAGGTTTTATGTTGTGCGCAGGAGGAGTTGAGTGTCATACAGTCGACATCGTCGTCGGCCTGCCGCCCCGAGACATTTATTGGGGGCACATATATAGAGGTAGAGGAGGATGGGGCATCATTTTTGCACATCTTAGGATTTTTACATATGGTGAGGATGCCCCTGATGTGGGTGGATCACAGGTTTTTGGCAACATTAGCAGAGTAGTGGCATTTAGAGAAGAGTACCTTTTGGTTGCCTACGGGTGAGATGATGAAGTGACATTAGAGGATGTCTACCATATTTCTCATCTACCTGTAAAGGGGACCCAGTAATGTGGCATAGATCGAGGCCGGGAGCTAGAATGAGGTTGTTGATCGATGTGGAGGATGCACCCTGAGGGGATGCAGATAAACATGGGTGTATCCTTTAGAGAGGGGAACATGGAGCGTGTACCATTGTTGTTGTGTTCATTGATTCTACATTCTATCTCCAAATGGTGGAGGCTGGTATTTCAACATTAGGTTTTTCGATGTGGTGCATGCCATGTGACAAGAGGAGACAATGTTTATATGGGCTTTAGACGGTATTAGTGTAATTATATCGTGATCTACACAGAGTAGCCTACCGAGGAGGTGGTAGTATTGGAGCGGGATTTTATTACGAAATAGAGTTATGATCATATTATCATGGGTAGACCTATTAGGATCTAGGAGTAACGTCGGGTGGGGAGCCTTCATCAGTATGGATGGTGGATGATTAGAGGTAGGCGGGAGCACTTGGGTGAGGTGGATTGGTATAGGTGGGGTATTGATGAGTTACATGTAGGGGATATTACCCGACGGCCATATCAACACTATGAGGTGGGAGGGGGATCGGAGGCATTTGAGCAGGATCCAGCTTAATATTATTTGGTTGGGGGTCATCCTTATATAGTAGAGTGATATCGGTCAAATCATGTGCTACGATAATTTCGTTTATTATTCAGTATTCTACGAGCTGAAATATATTTGCTCGAACTACACGAGAGACAAAGGATCGGGTGTACAATGATTCTCGTAGTAGTAGTGAGAGCCATGTTTGATGATGTACTAGTTATTCCATAGGCACCATTACCAGTAGTGGAGGATCCAGGATTGTGTAGGGTTATGATTAGTGGTGGCACCATTTGGTAAGGGAGAGGTGGTGCACATGCCATACAGTGACAAGTGCAAGAGGAAGCACAAAGGGCTCCAATCATATCAGCATTAGGGAAAGTTCCAGTGCCAATAGCTAGTAGTGCACTCACCAAAGATGAGAGCCCGAGAGAGGTAGGATATAAATGTGATGCGAGGTGGATGGTGATACACATTGATCACGAGATAGTCATACCACCATAGGTGGATGTAGTAGGGTCAGTAAGGTATACGAGGATTGGGATCGGGGAGCCGGTAGATCGTGGTCGGGAGGAGCAAGTGGATCGGGGGATGGAGGTGCTGATCTCTGAGCATGAATAAACAAAGTTGGAGAGGGAGGCTTGTGCATGAGCCATGGAGATAGCATAATCGTAGGATAGAAGTGCATCTCATGTGGATATATATGAGATTTGAGATGAGTAGTGAGTGTGTTGACATTGGTAGTGAGACCGATAAAGGTGGATATTTCTCTATTATAAGGGGGAGTTGTCTCGATACAACCTGTGGAAAATCAACTAAGACAAGAGAGAGATCGAGTTATGTATCACCAAGATATATATCGTGGGTAAAGAGATACATATAGACCGAGATATGACCTATTAGATGTAATAGAAGAGGGGAGTGAGACACAAGGGTGCATCTTAGGGAGCAAGAGTAGTGGCTACCCCAAGTGCATCATAGAGATCAAGGTAGATGGGTCCTCCAGGTCATTAGAATCATTGCAGCAGATATCGTGGATTTAATGGAGGAGATGCATTATTATGAGGATATTGTGGCACATGAGTGGTCGATGTTAAGTGTTACGTAGAACATTTAACATGGCGGAGAGAGGATAGAGATCTAGACAGACCAGACAACACACAACCCTTGAGAGCACTACAAGTGTTGTAAAGCCTTCACTAGGTAGAGTAGGGGAGGATACTGGTAGCTCAACAAATTGATGAACACCATTTTTGTAGATGTGCACATATGATTATATGTATTTTATTGGACATTCAATGATGACCGAGTATGGTTGTATTGTTTTGTTGTATATATGTGGATGATTTGGGGTGTATGTTTACCATTTTTGGATGAGGTGTATGATGATGATGTATTATTTCATGTATATGTTATGGGATATTTTGTGATGACCAGGATGGTCATATTTTTTTAATGGATATTGATGATGTAGAATGTATTTCATGGTGATGTATATGATATTCTGTGTTAAGTTGTTTTGATGATATTGATGATGTGAGTTGAGATTGATGATGTTTATTGGTTAGATGATGTTATTTGATTTTATGTTGATGATATAATGTGAATGTGATGGATGTTATGATAATTTGTACTTTACTTTATTGCAATGATAATGATGTATGATGATTTAGTAGTTACCATGATGATTTTTTAAATGTGATATGATGATAGTGTGTTGTTTAGATGATATGATTGATGATGTGATGGTGACATATGATGTAGATGATAATAATGTTATGTTATTTTTAATGGTATATGATGATGATGTTATGGATGTGATGATGATTATTTACATTGCTTTTGTGATTAGGATGACATATAATGTGTAGGATGTTAGTTATGATGATGGTTTTGTCATATTTTGGATGTTATCTTATTTTATTGTTGGACATGGTTAGTTCTAGTTAGTGATATATGTTGATTTATGGGTAGTATTTGTTATTGATGAATTGATATGATTAGATGACCTGCAGTGTTGATTATGGGATATGGATGGGATTATGGTTTTGTTACATGTAAGTTATGGATTTTGTCATAGATTTTAATGTTTAAATAAATGAATGTATGATGACATTTAGATGGTAGTGTATTCGTCTATGTTATAGATGTAATGTTGGTATTTACATATGGGATGGATGCTAAATGTTTGCAAACTTGTGTGAATATGTACAGTCATGACCATTGTGCTAAACTTAGGTAGATAAAAAAAAAAGGGAAGTGATTGCAAAAGGTAACGAGTAACAATAATAGGTAATGGGGGGGAGAGAGAAATGAAGGCCTCGGGATCTTACAAGGGTTGCATTTCTCAAAGATTTGACTTAGGTTCCCTTTAAATTTGTTTCCTAGGATATGATTGTGGATAATGCAACCTTTGTTAGGGTGAGGATATGTATTCATAATCATGATAGATCCTTTACTTTGTAGGGAGGATCAGAAGAAGTCTATATTGATAAAATGGATAATGTGGATAGGGATGAAAATGTGAATAGGGATAAAAGGGGTATTTGTCCCCTGGTGTGTTGAATGTGTGTCATAGAGTGCTAATAGGTATAGGACATGATTTACCATAGCATCGAAACTAATTTTCACCATGGTACTTGCCCAAGGTGCCACCGAAGTGGTTTTCACCTTTTCCCGTATTTTTTAATTATTATTATGATATTAATTTTGAGCAATGGATATCTAGGCATAGAAGCACTGTAGATGCATGATATTCATGTGTTTGTCTAGCTCATACCCATCCAGAGTAGCAATATTATAAGCACTTGAGTTGAATTTGGCTGTAACAACATATGGTCTGACCTAATTAGGTTCAAATTTTCCCTTCTTTTCTCGATCGATATTAGTGTTGAACTGGTTTCCTTGAGGAATAGGTCACCAACTTCAAACTCGTGATCTTTTTATGTGCTTGTTATAGTGTCTATGGAGGTATTTTTGGTAGGATTTTAAATGATCCAAGGCTTGAAGGAATTTCTCATCTAGAATTTATAGTTCTTGAAGGTGATAGACGTGATAGTCTTTGTCATCAACAAGGTGTTGGAGGAAAACGGTAAGGATGGGAGCTCGATCTCAATGAGTAGGATTGTTTTGGTGCTAAACACAAGGGAGTAACAAGTGGAATTGGTGGGAGTGCGGATGGAGGTGCAATAAGCCCACAAGGTGGATATATTTGTGTGTGTCAATCTCATCTGCTTGATTCACTATTTTACCGTGATACACTTTAGCGCTTTATTAGATGCTTTTGATTGGCTATTGCCTTGTGGATAATAGGGAATGGAAAAAATGAGCTTCGATGGGAATGGTCACAAAGTTCATGAACCTCTTGATTTTTAAAGGACTTCTCGTTGTCCGTGATAAGGGCAGATGGAATACCATAGCAAAAAATGATGTGGTTAAGGATAAACTTGGATATTTGTTTGTCAATAACATAGGTAGGTGGAATAGATTTGACCCACTTAATGACATATTTTGTTGTTGTAACAATAAACTTGTGATCATTAGAGGAAGTGGGATTTAATTTTCCCATGAGATCGAGACACCGTAGAAAAACAACCATGGGGTATTGATGGGTTACAAGGCTTGGGATGTCACATGGATGAGGTTGGAATGATTTTGACATGGAACACATTTGCGGACATATGAACATGCATCTTTTTCCATGTTGGGCTAATAATAATCGGTTTGTAGAAGTTTCTTGGCTAGGACCATACCACTGGTGTGAGCACTATAAATTCCCGCATGGACTTCCTTAACTGTTGATTCAGATTCTTGGGAATTTAAGCATCGTAACATAGTTTCATCAAAGTTTCTACGATACAGGGTATCACCAAGGATAGTGATATGAGAGGGACATTGGATGAAGGATTCACAATGGTTATGAGGGAGGTTCAGTGGAAGAGTGTGATCATGGAGGTAGGTATAAATATCGTGGTACCAGGGAGAGTTGGGACCAACAATCTCACATACCATCTTAGACTCAGGAATGTCATATGTTGGGACCATTAGCTTGTTCGATTAAGAATTGAGAATTGGGGGCATACGAAGGCATAACCAATAGAGAACCAATGGTGGCCATTGTGTCGACTAATTTGTTGCTTATACGAGGGACTTGCTCGAATTGAATTTTTGGAAGTAGGCCTTGAAACTGTCAACCATTCGTTTGTAGGGAACTAATTTTTTGTCCTTGGTAGCATATTCATCATTAACTTGTTTAATTATTAATTGTGAGTCACCAAATACATTGATATGTTTGATATTCCATTGAATGGCCATTTTTAAACCGGCAATGAGTGCTTCATATTCAACTATGTTGTTGGTGCAAGGAAAAGCGAGTCGAAAGCTTTAGGAATTAGGTCACCTTGAGGAGTGATAAATAGAATGCCTACTCCTGAGCCACGTGTGAAAGATCCATCAAAGTATAATGTCCATGTATTTGACTCTGCAATGGTACATATGGATTCATCTAGAAACCAAGTAGTGAGTGGTGTAGAATCAGAAAATGGAGCTTCTAATAACTAGTCACCTAAAACTTGTCCTTTGATATATTTTTTATTAACATATTCGATGTCGAATTTGCTCAAGAGCATGATCCATTTAGCCATTCATCCTATTAAATCCAATTTAGAGAGTAGATATTTGAGTGGATCTACTTTGGCTATGAGCTTGATGGTATTGTTGAGAATGTAATGACATAGCTTTTTAGATGAAAAGACTACGGAAAGACAAAAATTTTCCATAGGAGTATAATTAATCTCATAATCTATTAGTGTTCGGCTTAAATAATAAATGACATGTTCTTTTCCATGGATATCATGTTGCGCTATAGAGAGCTCCCGATGCGTCTTGAGTAGCTGAAATGTATAGGAGCAGAGGCATTCCCAAGGTAGAAGATACTAACACCGGAGGGTGTAGTAGATATTCCTTGAGATTTTCAAAGGAGGCCTGACATTCCTCATTCCAATGGAATTTTGTTCCTTTCTTGAGTAGGTGATGAAATGGATGGCATTTATCAGCAAGTTGTGTAATAAATCTTCTGATGGCTTGTATTTTTCTCTGTAGGAATCTCAATTGTTTTAGATTTTTTTCAGCGGAGGCATTTCAACCACAACTTTAACTTTATCTCGGGTCTATTTTGATTCCACGTCTAGAGACAATAAAGCCAAGGAGCTTGCCAAATGTGACACCGAAAACACATTTCTTGGGATTGAGGTGAACCTTATATTTGTAGAGTCTTTCAAAGATTCAGTAAAGAACCATGGTATGTTCTTTGTGGGTTTTTTATTTTCCTAAAATGTTGTCAACTTAGTCTTTAACTATGTCATGTATCATATCATGGAGAATGATAGTCATGGCACATTGGTAGGTGTCTCTAGTGTTTTTGAGTCCAAAGGGCGTGACATGATATCAAAACATACCCCAAGGCATAGTGAAAGCTATTTTATGTTGATATTCTTCTATAATTTTAATCTGATTATAGCCAGAGAAACCGTCCACGAGGGACAACATTTTGTGCCCTACTATAGAGTTGACGATCATGTCAATGTTTGGTAATGGTAAATCATCCTTTGGGAAATCTTTATTGATGTCGTAGAAGTCGGTACAAAGGTGAATGCCCCCATTTTTCTTTCCTACTAGGACAATATTGGAGATCCAATTAGAGTAATCAATGGGTCGATGATGTCGATGTCCAGTAGCTTCTGTAATTCTTCTTTGATAAACAACATGACTTTTGGATGCATCTTTTGGAGCTTTTGTTTGACTAGCTTGGCATCTTTACACACTACAAGATTGTGGACCACTAGGGAAGGATCCAAACCAGACATATCCACATAGGACCATGCAAATACATCTAAAAATTCTTTTAGAAGTGTTGTAAAGGTGGCATGTTAATCTATAGATAAGGATGCCCCTAGTTTGAGGATCTTGGGCTCT
This sequence comes from Taxus wallichiana var. yunnanensis, assembly GCA_018340775.1. NCBI lineage: Eukaryota > Viridiplantae > Streptophyta > Pinopsida > Cupressales > Taxaceae > Taxus > Taxus wallichiana. Next base: position 924,879,559 of record CM031242.1, read on the forward strand.
TCCTTTGTGTCGATGTTAATGTCAATGGTTTCCTTAATTAATGACATTGAGTTGTCTTGCAACATTTTAGGAGCAGGAAGAAGTTGATCCATAACTGGATCATGTTCAGGATTTGGGGATTCTTAGAATAATTCAATGAAGAGGATCTTCCTTGTCAAGATGACAAGAGAAATTGGGATGAGGGATATTAGATTGGGATTGAAGGGAAAGGGGAGACTCCTATTTTCCAAAGTAGGCATCAGCGTTTAAACATATTTGGAAACCTTTCTTATGATCTCCAATAGGTATATTGTCACGAGTTCCCATGAACTCAATAATTTCTTCATTGTTCTGAAATGAGTCAATAGGGGCATGCTCTGATTGTTGGTCCCATTGAATGAGTTATGGATAAGTGAGAGCAAGATTGATGGTGATAACATTGGTGTCATGGAAAAGGTTAGTAGTTATGGACTCATCAATTGGTTAGGTTTAAGGGAAAATGACCATATTATCAACAACTAGTTTGTCAAGGATCGCTTCCATAGACTCGCAGAGGGGGCGTACGTTCTTCATTTGGAGTCTTTGGTGGACCTAGGTGGACCCTTAGGGATAGAGATGGTAGTTTTTATATGGACATGTTGGATATGATTAGTTTTATTACTCTGTTGTCGACAACATTTTTATTCTTATTAAAGTACCTAGGCTTATCAGACATGGAGGGTTGACTAGACTGGTTGTAATTTTCTTGGGAATATAACTTAATAAGGCCTTTGACAACAAGGAATTTTTCAATTTGCATTCATTTCTCAATGATGTCGTTGAATGTATTGGCATGATGGAATTATAAGTAGAAAGCTAGTTCTTAATGGAGATTGGAGACAAAGATGGTGACTAGCTTTTTTTCAAGGATAGGCCATGGAATTCGACTAGTAAAGGGATCGACAACGCTGTAGGAAGGATGAAAAGCTTTCTCCATTACGTTGTTTGGTATTACACAAGTTGATCATTGTGATGTCATGTTCCACGTTATACTGATAAGCGCTTGACAAATTATTTAGATAGGTTAGAGAATGTAGTATGTAACCTTTGGGTAGATGAAGGAACCATTCTAGGGCTGGACCGCCTAGGCTTTGTGAAAACAGTCTTAGCAATTACGAGTCATCATAAGCAACCTTTTGACAAAGCATATAAAATTCCTTAATATGCTCACAAGGATCACCTTTTCCCTTCTATTTTTTGAATTTGGGTGGTTTAGAATATGGTGGAAAAGGGACTTGTAAAATATTACGATTAAAAGGGTATGGGAAAAATTCCTCAAATTTATATTATTGTCCATGTGTGCTAAGTTGCAACACTTAAAGTGTTTCCTTAGTGGACTTTACTTCTTGCTCCAATGTGGGTTCTTGAGGACCTGACGGGTGGTGGATTGAATTTTGGTTGGGAATTTTGGGATATGTGGTCATTAGATGGTTGTGGATCGAGTTGAGAAGTGTTGTCATATAAATGTGTAACAAGGAAATTGACAATATCGAAGCATGACAACTATACCCCTGCGTAAAAAAATCAATTTTTACCCTCCAAAGACACCACGGGTCTACCCAATTAGTCTAGTGACCTTCTAATTTATGTTAAACTAGTCCCTAGGTGATTTGAGGAGTTTATTAAAAATGTAAACTTGAGCACTGTGTGGGAAGGGCTATCACTAACCTTCCTAGGACTGGGCAACCTGTGGAGAGGAACAGATAAGAAAAAGTAGAAATGAGTTGAATCAAAGGCATAGGAACATCATGGAAGTGATTTAGAAATGTTCTAGAAATATTCGAAAAAGTTAGGCAAGCCACCAAAATTAGGGTTCACAAGTCCGAGCGGCACGAGGTCAAAAGAGTTGTCGATCTTCGGAAGTGATTTTAGGATCTCTAGATGGAATTAAGATTGAAATAAGACATATTCAGAAATATAATTCCAAGACCTACAATATGGTGAAATTATTTTTTTCACAACACTTTAGCGCAATATGTTTTACGCAAGCGGTTTTTCTCATGCATATGTAGAGGACCATATAAAAAAATTGATTTTTAGGGACCAAATGGAGGAATCAAGACCTAATACCCCAACCATTGGATTCAGAAGGCCATTTTAAATCAATATCATATAAAATTTCATTAATAAATTCCATCGGGAGCTCGAGATGTTGTCGTTTCAAGTTACCCTCTAGGAGCGAGTTCGGGAGTTAGTCAAATTTCAGGGTGGACACGTGTCATCCCTAGGAGCCTGGAACAATTTCATGTCCCTTTATCCCTCAATAAAAGGTACATGAGGGAAAATAAAATTTATCCAGCCCCTATAAGCCCTTTGGACCCTCATACAACCTCTTAGACCACCAGTTCATCTCACAGGTGCTTGCAGGAGCACAAACCCTCAATCATCGATCTCGTGACAAGTGGCGGCTTCGCGCGCCATGTAATTTGATGTCCTTCATTTACCTTTATGTTGGGGAACATCAAGGATAATAAAATGCACCCATCCCCAAGGGATTCTTTTGGTCATCCATGTGACCCCTTCAAGAAGAGTTTTCCAACCCCAGAGCTAGTGGAGCTTAAATCCTCAACTGTCATATCGTTGCCACATGTCATCACCAAAGTGCTATGTAATTTTATGTCCCTCGTGTCCCTTTTTTTGGGGGTACATGAGGGACCAAAAAATGTGCCCATCCCCCAGGAATCCTCAAGGTTCCTCATATGACCAGCCTCCAAATTTCCCCAAAGTGCTTTAAAGCTACATTTTTGCTCAAATCCCCAGCAATTAGATCTCCGCCATGTGTCGCAACCAAGCACCGCATGAAAATTGATTTTCCTCTCATCACTTAATGATTAAAGGACATGATTGAAATTTTTCAAATATTTCAAATTCTTCCAGCTTTCCACTTCTAACTTCTAACTTCTTACTCTCATGTGCACAACTTCACTCTACAACTTGCTTTGTAACTTATCCCCACCACTCCACCATTGTTGAACCTAAAACCAGCTCCACCACATCAACAATATCCTCCACTCCATGATAGTTCACAAGTCTCAGAATAAGGTTTGGTCAAATGAAGAAGAAGAAAAGAAGAACGGAGAAGAAGAAGCATGAAAACTCCATTGTCAAAAGAAAAAATTGAAGAGATATTGAAAACTAATGCATGGATTGATAAACAATTTTTTAATTTTTCTTCATTCTCAAATGCCATAAAAACCCCACTTTCAAATCTCCCATTCACGGCGGTAAGTGTTCGCGGTGAAGAAATCCATTTATTTGCACAACAGAGAAAAAGCTCGTTTTCTGTCAAACCAAGAGTCGAATCGAAGAGAGATTTCACCAAAAGCACAAGGAGAAAAAACCCATAATGAAAATATGATTCTCATTGAAAACAGAGAAGAAAACAAGACCTGTAATTTTTAGGTCCATTTATGGCCACCGTGTTAAGAAGTGTTGTCAGTCAAAAATTAAAAACTTTAAAATCTCTCAAATTGTTGATCAAGTAGGTCCAAATTTCGAGGGACAATATTGGGGAAAAACCATATCGAAAAACTTTGGTCCACATAAATCTAACCTCCGAAACCCACTTTATAAAAATATCGGTCTTCTACATAGAAGACTCATATTTCGATAAAGTCATCAACCAAAGAACCTGCGAAGGAGATGATGAACACATAGGATGTATTGCAGCTTGAAAATTAGTTGAAATGGCTGCCTTGGTCCAAAATTAACACATACTAAAAATAGTGAATGGTCTCATGAGTACCTTCCAAACATATAAAATTTATCTCGAAGGTGGGAGAAATGCAGAAGAAAAGGAAATTTGGGTTGTAACATCCAGTTGAGGTTCGAGAAAATTGATTTTTCATACTTACTAAAAATAGTAAGTTACTTTTTCTGAATAAATTATGAGGCATAAGTGGACGGGGATAGAAGCCAACACAACCTTTTTGCTACAGAAAATGAGATAGAAGACAATGATGTCTCATACATGGACCTAAATGACCTAAGGGCTCACATGACATCCAAGGAACGAGGGAAGATTGAAGATTAGGTATTCACGAGTGGCTTGTTCGTGATTGTAGGACACCCCATGTCTATGCAAAGCCTTGAGTTTGTCCTAGCTTGCTCTCACCACTATGAGCCCAAAACATGAACAATCCGAGCCGAAATGGTACAATGATGGTGGTCATTAGTCCTAAAACCATCTCACTCTCTCTAAAAATCCCGACATCACCTAGTATGGTTGTCATCTCAAAGGACAGGGCCTTACGATTGGGAAACGATGGATGCATATGTGTAAGGGGTTACACTTGGTTCATGGTTGAAGACAAGGATAAATCCTCAAGGATGCCCAAGAACCTTCCAAGGTGTGAGTTTCGTGAAGGATATTCAAATGCCATCACTCTCCTCAGCAGAGTTATGGGTGAGGAAAACACAAGAGACTTCTAAGACTGGATGGGACTTTTCATCTTGATGGTGATAGAAGGAAAAAAGAGAATTGGTGGGGCGATCATCAATGACAATCTCTATTTGTAACTGCTCTGGTACCCATGACAAATAAGTTTCACATGACTTCTTACTTAGTCTATCTATTCACTAGCTCAAGATCTTTCAAAGGATTGGCTCTCACAAAAGGCATTGCTTCCAAGGTGATCGTACATGAGAAAATTCCACATCTAGTGATGGAGGAAAGCCATAGGCACTTCACTCACGTGAATGATGTGTTCACAATGTATGTGGTCCAAACCTTGGAAGGTGATTTGGAGGCCAGGATGTCACCACAAGTGACATCCTTGATCAAGAAGTATGGCTCTTAATTCATCCAGTTCTTGACCTTCTCCTACCTATGAGTTATCAGCTTTGACCAAGCTCCACTAAGGTTGCCCAAGTACCTTAGCAACCAAATCATACTATTCTAGCTCTATAGGCAGATCATTCAGGTGAACAACAAGCTCAGGAGTAGGAAGAAGAAGTTGATCTCATTTCCTATCTCTCTTAGGGTATTCACGTGCAAGAGATCAAATGATGCATCTCATCTAGAGGCCGCCTTCACTCATTTGACTTTGTATTCCTACATTATATGACCTAATTTTGGCATTTAAGATGATCCCTACTATTTCCACATCCAATTACAACATGAGCCACAAGTTGAGGATTACTGGACCAATTGTGTTGATGAATTTAAAGATCATGAAAAGGACCATATGAGGATGAAAGTCAATGAGATGAAGAAATTCAAGTTCTCTTGGTACAAAGATATTTTACACAATGATGGGACAAAAATGTGCAACCCTAAATACTCGGCACTCAAAATGTCTTCATTGTCCCAAGTCAACTGGTACGTTTGTGAATCAGGGGATATAAAGGAGCGGACTAAGAAGGTGGTGAGGAGAATGAATATTTGGTTTTAGAAGAATAGAACCATGATCATCCAACCATGAGGTATTCCTCCAACCTAGAAGCAAGCCTCTCATCATTCATATTCAAAAGTCATAGAGGTGACTTCCAGTTCTAAACACTCTATAGCAAGTTTGAAAAGAAACACCATAGAAATGGAGACTTCTCCTCACAAAAATTTACCAAAGAAAGAAAAGGGAAAAGAAGACTCATTTGTGTCACTGCAAGAGGAAGACTTGATCACAGAAATGTAAGAAGAAGATCCCATGGCATAAGCACAAATGGAAGGAGAACGCATGGTTTAAGACCTAGTCTTCAAACCACCACATGAGGTCTCACCTCTTGTCAACACTCATACCTCCCTCATCCAGGATTTTCCTCCTCCTCCATAACAGGGAACTGATGATGTGCCTATCGTAGAACTTGAGTATGATGAGATGTTCCCTTGGATTCAGAAACAATGGCCCCGACACTTGCATTGTTCAATATGTGACAGCCCCGACCTATCAAAGAATCATCTCACTGCTAAAGAAAAGAAAAGAAATTCCACCAACACAATCTTGTGGTTCTAGTGTGGGGAAATAGGTAATCAATACATTGAAGTATCTTGGCTTACTCAAGCCGAAGTGTTTAAAATGAAACCAACTACTTATGAGATGATCACGATACAATAGGGACCGTTCTACTCATGAAGGGATTTGCACATGTATCAACAATCTTCTACTCACATGGTGGCAAGGAATAAGGAATATAAGAATAAGATTGATGAACTAAAGGAACATGTGCGAACTCTGTCATCCTACGTGCAACATCTAGTTGAGCCAAATGCCATGAAAATCACCATTGAAGAAGTTGCACGCATCAACAGCTTTAATCCAGAATCTATCAAAAGGATGCATGAGTTCATAATTAGGGGTGAGTGAATAATGAATGGATCGATTCAATTTTTGAAAAATGGAAATCAGTGCTCCAAGTAGCGGTCAAAATATCCACTTACATGTGTGTGACAACAAACATGATGCGAGGCACTCAAGGAAGACTTGGAGAAAGAAAGGGACTACTGGGATATTCTAGGTCTAGTAGTGAATGAAATGAGTAGCACACGTCCTCGAGGATGATCAACAAGAATATTTTTGAAAATCCTTCAGAAGATTTGTCACGTGTATGGGCGAGGTCTTTAGAAATCATATTTGAAGCAATCAATCGGGCCATCACTGAACTAGAGGAAAAAGAGGGACAAGTGTACAAGTTGTAGGATAGTATAAATCATCGAGTTCAAACCTGAGTACCTGTTATGGGAGAAAACACAACTGCAATGAGCTAATTGGTCCATTCGAGGAATATGTCAAGAAAGAGGAAAGCAATCCATTTTCTTTCACCAAGAATACCATGGAATTCCTCTCGAGAGATTCAAGCCACCTTTGCACTTATTGCACAAAAACACCCATCAAGGTTTGGAAAGTGCAAAGACATCAATAGTGTGTCTAATGGATGGATAGAGACCATGAGCAATATTCCTATTCCTCATGCTGACAAAGTGGAATGTGCAAAGCTGACTTGTTTGATAAGGAATTTGGAGAGACAAAGATCTTCTCAGGAGCACGATATGGAAACCAGTCAGGGAGAAAGATCAAATCCACCATAGCGGCTCATTCTTCTACATAATGCTTCTTCCTCCTTCCTTCTTCTTCCTCCTCTTTCTCTCTCTTCTCTTCTCACCCAACACACTCTCTCTCTCTCTCTAATTTTATAATTTTGTGTTGGGGTGTGCACTTTTTTATCTATCTTTAAGTGACTTTAGAAACATAATGTAAACTTTAAGTTGCCTTGTTTTTATAAAGGGGACTTAAATATTTAATTGGAATATGAACAATCTAAAGTCAAAATATGGTATTTGAAAAGTCACCGGAATATGAAGAGTTTCCTTCTCTTCTATAAATTGTAGTAAGCTCCTCATTTGAGGGTCTTCTTAGACTCCTTAGATCTTCATATACTTTTGAGCTATTTTTTGTGAATTCATGAGAGAGATATCCTTGTGAAGAGAACAAAGAGATAGCAAATTTCTTCCATTTCCCTTATTCTAAAATGTCTTCCATTTCTATGTTATGTACAATTTCTTCTTGAGCATCAATACAAGAAGAAGGAATTTTAGCCTTTTTTGACTAAGGAGTTTAGTGATACTTTGTGCTCATTAAATGCTATTTGGTCTTGTTGTTGTTATGCATATTTGTTTCTTCTTAATTTCAGTGCATGTGATGTAATTTCTAACTGGTGTATGCAAGTCTTTGATTTTCTACTTGCAGCATTAGTTTCTCTTTTCTAACTTTCTCACTCCCTCTCCCACTCTTCTAGAAAATTCTTCCTTTACAGAAATCTATAATATTTTTCCAGGGTCAATGGAGTGCCCCTGTTGGATCTCCAGTCGAAAGGCCAACCCAAAAATCCACCATTTTACTCGCACATGCATATATGGTAGTTGCATCGGTTAAGTAGAGGGACTTAGATTCCCATAGCGTTGGAAATATATCCAACAATTTGTCTCCAACAAATTTTCTCTCCAATGAGAAGCCGTTGAGTAATTTGGTTATTCAATTGTTGTAGTTGGGACAACACGACTTCTTTGAATATGTGTGGGTCATTCTCTTTGCTATCATGTTTTTGTATACAAGGTGACGGTTGTTTATATGATGGCAAAGATGTAGATGGTGGTCATTGGCCAATGGTATCACTTTCATCATGGATGATATTTTGGAATTGGTCATGGGTGTAATCGGGAGGAAGATTTTCCCCCATATGATATAGGTGGAGCAAGACAAAGATCTTTATTTTTGGATGAAGTGGTTAAGCATTTTCCGTGTTCTTCAAGCACCACAAAGAAGAGCATAAATATCCAAGCTAGTAGATAAAAGATACACTTGGAAACAGAGACAAGGAGGACAAACCGACCCCACTTTTGAAGAGCTTCAAAGAAGACAAGAGTTACTCTGAATTCAAAGGTCTCATTTTCATCACACAATTGGTTCTACTAGAAGTCCAAGTATAGCCAATCCATTAGACGTTGAGTTTCCATACATCAATGAGAACCTTGAAGATTTCACTGATGTAGAGACCAAAGAAGAAGCTAGAGAAAGAGAAGCAAGAGAGGAAGTGGAATTGAGAGCCCAAATTGAAGAGATTGAAAGACTTTAAGTTGAAGTAGAAGCAAGAGCAGCAAACAGTGAAGCTGCAACCTTAGAAAGGTTGGAAGCTCAAGTCAGAAACAGAATGAAGGACCGTGAACGTGAAGCACGTAGGCCTAATGTACCATGGGGTGGAAACATCGGTCCACTTTCCCTTTCTCAACCCCTCCATGAGCTGCCAAAAGGTTCAAGAAAAAACTTTCCAAAATTTAAAGGTGATGGTTCTCAACTCCCCGAAGAACATGTAGCAACATTCATCACTATTTGTGATGTGTTGGGTGTGGAGCACGAAGATGTATCAGTTTGGATTTTTGTGGAATCACTCCAAGAGAAAACTACGAAATGGTTCTACATGTTGCCCCTAAGGTCTATCACTCTTGGGAGGATATTAGAAGTGCATTTGAACATAGGTTTAAATCCATAGAAGACTGTCAAGATCTTTTGGTTCAGTTGGTACAAATGAAGAAAGAAGCTTCTGAATCAATGAGATATTTCATCACCAAATATAACAGAATGATAAGAATAATTTCTAAAGATGTCATGCCTCTTAAGAATAATTTGAAGATATTCTTCATTAGTGCCTTGCCACGAAAGTTGGTTTCTTCCTCAGAAGATCCCAACCTAGAGATTTGAAAGAAGCACAGGATTTCACGATTGAGACAGAAGATGATCTAATCTTGTATGGAAAAGTAAAAGATCTGAATGGAAAGTAAAAGGGTCAGATTTCGGGCTCAGTTACCACAGACCCAATGTTCCAAAAAATGTCCAATGACTTGATTGTTGTGAAGAAACAATTGTCTCAGATCACTATGTAAAATACTCCAAGGAAGCCAAATCCTCCTAATAGACCAAGAATTTTTCCACCTCCTCGTCGGCTCACTCTTGAAGCACCACCAGTCAATGCCACTTGTGACATCGAGGAGCCAAAGGAAGAAGTAGAAATAGAAGAACTGAGGAGGAGGAGGATGCGGGGAGATGATGATAACTATCTCGAGGTTGAAGAAGTTGATGGTGATACACATAATGGCCTAATTGAGTACATTGATGGAGATGAAGATGATGATGATGAAGATGCCCCAAGCTTCTCATGTGTGGTATTCACCCATGCACAATCCCAAAAAGGATCCTCATCCTAAACGGTTGTGGTGAAAGAAAAGAAGAAAGAATATCCTCCTGAAGAAACTCCTCAAAACAAAATCATCAGCAGAGGATCACCACTACCGCCTTCATGGAGTTGAATAAAGAAAAACTAGACCCACTGGTTAGTAAGAACCATGTTGTCATACCAAGTAATTCATCTAGTCCTTCTCCTAATCCTAAAAATGCTAAAAATAATTCTTCTTTGAATGTTATTCATGCAAAATCACCTAAAGTACCATCAAAATCTACATCTCCATCTCCTTCCAAGCCAATTGTTACACCGGTAAAAGAAAATCCAACCCCCAAAGTAGAAAAACCTTCACCATGTAAACCTTTTGTCATTCCTAGAATTGTTGCCTTGCCAACCATAACCCCATTTGACTTTGTGGAACACGTAAGAAAAACCAAGGTCCATATCATAGAGCTAGAGTACTTACAAATGCATCCCACTCAACTTGATAGGTTCATTGACGTAGTCCATGGTGGTAACCCTATAGTATCAAATGTAAATTCCAAAGGTCTACTTCCCACACCATCCACCCCACCTTCTCAAAACATGCTAGCCCTCAGTGCCTCCAAAGCCAACAAGTTTGAACCTTTTTACTGTCACTTCTCATCAAAGGTTTCCAACTCAACAATTGCATCATTGATTCTAGAGCCTCAAGATAATGTGATGCCCATAAAAGTTACAAATTCCCTAGGCCTCACCTTGACCCAAGTAAATGGCTCATGTTATTCAATGGAATCCAAACAAGTGCCATTGGTGGGAAGAATAAAAGATGCACATGTAGCACTAGCAAATTTTCTAGAGAAGAAGGTACTTCTTACCATTTTGGTGGTGGACATTTCAGCATCCTTTGAGATGCTACTGAGATGAATATTTTGCATATATTTTGGCAAAGAAATCAAAATGGATTGGTCATCTGCAACTATTCTAGTGAAAGGTGAGATGAATAAATTGCTATTGGTCAGGAAGATGAAGTACACAGTACGAAAATATGATGATCCAAGGGAAAACATTATATTTCAGGACAATGGGTTAGGCAACTACTTCCTCACATCATAAAAATGAGAAATTTCCACTTCTTATGGAGGAGGAAGAAGACCAAGTCTGGACAATGGAATTTGATGGTAGTCACTCTAGTGTAGGTTCGGGAGTAGGTGTGGTGTTGTACTCTCCTTCTAGAAAATTGTACCCATTTACCTACAAGCTATAATTTGATAATACAAATAACACGGTGGAGTATGAAGCTCTCCTTTTGGGCATGGGCATAGCAAAAGATATGGGAATCAAGAAGCTAAAATTTCAAGGTGATGCAGAGGTGATAGTAAAGCAAGTATGACAGTAATACCAGGTAAAAAACCAAGACTCTGTCATTATAGAAACAGAGTATGGGATTGCATTGAGTCTTTTGATGCATTTTCCATTGATTATTTTCCATGAGAATGAAATGAAAAGTTTGATTCCATTATAGTGTCAACTTCCCTAGTGATGCCTCACCCTTCTTTTGGCAAAGACAAAGTGACCATTGAAACAATGTCCGGGCCTAGTGTGCCAAATAATGAAAATCATTGGAAAGTCTTTAATGAAATCAACTTCTGGTATTCTTGGAGCAAAGAGACAATTTTAATAATATCTTCTTTGAGGAAGTGAGAATCCACACCGAGAAGTAGTGGCCGAAGAGGATAAAGAAGGAATTAAAGGAGTTGATGAAGAGGGAGTGATCAAATTGAAAGGAAACAAGATTCCTAAAGGTCTAGTTTCTCTGGAGGACCTCTTTGATAAACACAATAGGTTCATTCAAGAGAAGGAAAAATAGTATTCAAAGTGTCTAGCTGATTTGGATAAAGAAAACATCGGTACTCTGGAGAACCCAGAATGGTCAACATTAGAAATTGTTGTTTTCCTGAGGAGAAAAGAAGGTTTGTTTTGTTTCTCAAAAAATATTCGGATGTCTTGGCTCTTATGATGAGCTCAAATCCTTCCAACCAAAGGAAATACATCACTCGATCCCCTTGAAGTTGGATGCCAAGTCATTCAGGAAAAAAAAAGGTCGTATAATACAAAAATTTCTGATACCATCAAGGAGGAAATGATGAAGATGCTCAATGTGAGGATCATCTTTCCCATCCATCATTCAACATGGGTGGCCAACATTTTTTTAGTGCGGAAGAAGAATGGAAATTTGAACTAGGTGTCAATAAAAGACAATTACCCCCTCACGGTTATGGACCACATTTTATAGATGGTCATGAGATCTGAAATTTTCTTATTGGTCAATGGATTCTCGTGGTACAAACAAATCAAGGTGGCAAAGGAAGATCGTACCAAGATAGCCTTCACAACACCTTGCGGCACTTTTACATACAACAGAATGCCTTTTGGCTTGATCAATGCATGAGCTACATTCTAAAGGGGATGGACCTAAAGTTCAAATATTTGAAGCATTGTACTATCATATATTTGGATGATCTCACAGTTTTCTCTAAAAAGAGAGGAGATCATATTCACCATATGGAAAATTTAGAAAGCTTGGTATATCTTTGAACCAAAAAAGTGCATTTTTGGAGTTATGGAAGGCAAGTTGTTGGGACACATCGTGAATAAGCATGGAGCACACATTGACCCGAAAGAGTGAAGGCCATTCAAGCACTATCTTTTCCCACAAGTAAGAAAGGAGTTCATTCCTTCTTTGGCAAGGTGAATTTTCTATGTCGCTTCATTCTAGAATTTGTAGAATTAATAAAGCACATCACCACCATGATGAAACCTCAAACAAGCTTCAAGTGGAATAAAAGGGAAATAATCTTTTTAAGAGATCAAGAAAGCCATTGTAAAATCTCTGACTCTTGTGTCCCCAAATTTTAATAAAGAATTCATCATGTATTGTTATGCATCGGAACACATGCTCTCTATTTTCAAGTACAAAAGAATGATCAAGATGTGGAAGCACCTATTACTTTCATGAGCTACCCATTGAAGAAGCATGAAGTAAACTACAACCAATTGGAGAAACATGCTTATGTGGCGGTCAAGGCTATAAAGAGTTTCAAATTCTACATACTCAATTCTCATACGGTGGTGATGGTCCTCGGTAGTACAATCAAGTCTATCTTGACACAACAAGATCTTGGAGCTAAAAGAGGAAACTAGGTTAAGAAATATTCAAGAGTATGATTTAGAGATCTAACCCTCCAATTTGGTATGGGGAAATATCCTGTGTAGATTGATTGCTGAAGATGAAGCTCTCAAAGCTCAATATGGTGCGAGATATCTGTGCTTTCTCAACTTGTTTTGAAGATAATCCACAAGTTATTTTCGTAACCACTACTGATGAGTGGTATGCTGACATTGCATATTATCTAACCTATGGAGAATTCCCTCCTCATCTCGATTACAAATAAAGAAGAACACTCAAACTAAAAGCAACAAAGTTCGTAATCTGGAACCACGCGCTCTATAAGAGAGGCCTAGATGGATGCTTTCTCAAATGTGTAGACAAATAGCAATAGGAGAAAGTTACTTAAATCATACCATGACCAAGCGTGTGGTGGGAATTTTTTGGCAATGGTGACTATGCACAAGATTCTCCAAGGAAGGTATTATTATCCCACCCTCTTTGTAGACGCTCAAGAATGGGTTTCCAAATGTGAAGCATGTTAGCAATTTGATAGGAGACCACAACTTGCAACACTCCCACTTAGGCCAGTTGTCATTGAAAAACCATTTCAGAAGTGGGGGCTAGATTTCATTGGTGTTTTGAATCCTCATTCAAGCATAGGGCACACCTACATACTCACCGCAAAAAATTACTTCACAAAGTGAGTGGAAGCCATCCCGACCAAGCAAGCTAATACTGAAACAGTATGTAATTTCAACAAAGAAAATATCATAGTACGCTTCAAATTACCAAAGAAGATTGTAGCAGATAATGCTACCTATTTCTCTTCAAGAGAGTTGATTGAGTTTTGCTATGGCTATGGAATCTCCTTGTCTCATTCATCGGACTACTATCTATAAGGAAATGGGTAGGTGAATCAAGTAACAAGAACATCATGACCATTTTCCACAAGCTCGTGGATGAAAACCAAAGGAATTGGCACAAAAAGTTGTATGATGCATTGTGGGTGGACAAGATCACTCCCAAGAAGGCAATATGTATGTCACCATTCCAATTAATGTATGGAGTTGAAAAAATTCCCATCACGGTTGAAATGCTAGCTCTCAAGTTTCTCCATGGAATAGAAGATGGACAATACAAGGATTCCATTAATAAGAGGATCCTTTTTATTGAGAAGATAGAAGAAAATAGACTCCAAGTGATGGATCGTATTAGAGAGAATCAACTCAAGGTGAAGAATATTTTTGACAAGATGGCCAAGGCAAGAGAATTCAAAGTTGGAGACCTTGTCTGTTATGGGACAAAAGGAGGGAACCAAAAGGTAGCCATGGAAATTTTGATTCATTATGGCTCAGGCCCATTCCATATTCATGAAGCTTGCGGTGAGAACATTTTTCTACTCTCATATCTGGATGGAACACCGCTAGAATTACCTCGTAGTGGGAAATATTTGAAATTACATCATCAATGAAAGAAGGTTGTCCCCTACCCCGTAATATAGGTGATTGATTTTAAGTGTGTTTCCCTTTCTATTGTGTGTTTCCTTTCTTTTCTATGTGTGTTGTGTGTTTCCTTTACTCATTGCGTTTTTTGTGTGTGTGTGTTTCTTCTCTCTCTCTCTCTTGTAGATTGTACATGACTGTTGTAGGGCCTAATGGATAAGGAATTGGTCAAAAGTTGAGATTATAGATTCTCCATGTCATGTCTTTTATTCTACACTTAGTCCATGTCATTTACCCAAGCTAGATTCAACTATTTTCATGAAAATGTGCAACAGAAATTGACAATTTCCAAGCATGACAATTATACCCCTGTGTCAAAAAAATTACAAGTTTTACCCTCCCAAGACACCTCGAGTCTACCCAATCAGTCCAGTGACCTTCCAATTTATGTTAACCTAATCCCCTAGGTGATTTAGGAAATTCAATTCAAAACCCCTAGGTGATTTTAGGAGTTTATTGAAAAATGCAAACTTCGACGATTGTGGGAAGGGCTATCACTAGCCTTCCTAGGACTGGAGCAACCCCATGGAGTGGAACGGAGAAGAAAAATCAAACACGATCAAAGGATTAGGAACATCATGGAAGTGATTTAGAAATATTTAGGAAATATTTGGAGAAGTTGGGGCAGTTTCACCAAAAATAGGGTTCACAAGTCTGAGCAGTGCACAAGGTCAAAAGAGTTGTTGAGCTTCAGAAAGTGATTTTAGAATATCTGGATGGAGTTAAGATCCAAAAAATACATCGTTGAAAAGGGAATTCCAAGCCCTACAAGATGGTGAAATTATTTTTTCACAACACTTTGGCATAATAGGTCTACAAGTAGTTTTTCTCATGCATAAGTGGAGGACCAGATCAAAACTCCACTTTTTCAGGGATAAAATGGAGGAATAAATACCTAATACTCCCACCATTGGATTCATAATTCCATTTTTAGTCAATATCATATAAAATTTCAACAACAAATTTCATCTTGAGTTGGAGATATCATTGTTTCAAGTAGCCATCTAGGGAGCGAGTTCGGGAGTTAGTCAAATTTCAGGGTGGACACGTGTCAACTCCAAGAACCTGGTGAAATTTCATGCCCCTTTCATCCCTCAAGAAAAGGGACACAAGGGAAAAAAATTGCACCCTACCCCTATAATCCCTTTGGACCCTCATACAATCTTTTGGACCGCCAGATTCGGCTCTCATGTGCTTGCAGAGCTCAAACTCTCAATTGTCAAATCTGTGACAAGTGGCAAACCCTTCTAGCATGCCATGTGAAATTTTATGTCCCTCATGTACCTTTGTGTTTGGGGACATCAAGGAAAATAAAATGCACCCAGCCCTAAGGGAGTCTTCTAGTCACCCATGTGACCCCTTCAAGAATAGTTTTCCAACCCCCGAGAGCTAGTGGAGCTTGAATCCTCAACCTCCAGATCATTACCACATGTCATCGCCAGGTGTGATGTGTAATTTTATGTCCCTCATTTCCCTTTGTGTTGGGGGATATGAAGGACACAAAAATTCACCCAACACCCGAGAATCCTCAAGGTTCCTCATATGACCAGTTTCCAGCTCCCTAGTGCTTTAAAGTTGTTTTTTTACTCAAATCCCCAACCGTTAGATCTCCGCCATGTGTCGCAACCAGGTGCCACATGTAAATTGATGTCCCTCTCATACCTTAATGCTTAAAGGACATGAGGGACATGAAAATTCACCCCACTCCCTACTTTTAAATTTTTCAAATCCTTCCTACTTCCCGCTTCTAACTTCTTACTCTCATGTGCACAACTTCACTCTGCAACTTACTTTGTAACTTCTCCTCACCAATCCATCATTACTGAACCTTGAACCAGATATACCACATCAAAATATCCTCCACTCAATGATATTTCACAAGTCTTAGAATTAGGATTGGTCAAACGAAGCAGAAAAAAATGAAGAACAGAGAAGAAAGAAGTCCTAAAAACTCCATTGCCGTAAAGTGAAAATTCAAAGAGATCTTAAAACCAAAGGTGCATGGATTTATAAACCATTTTTGTTGTGTTATTTTTTCTCGGAGGAAATAAAATTTCCACCTTTAGATCTCCCATTCATGGTAAGAAGTGTTCGCAACGAAGAAATCCATTTCTTTGCACAACGGAGAAAAAAGCTTGTTTTCCCGTCAAACCAATAGTCGGATCGAAGAGGGATTTCACCAAAATCACAAGGAGAAAAAACCCATAATGAAAAGATGATTCTCATCACAAATGGAGAAGAAAACCAGACCTGCAATTTTTGATGTCCATTAATGGTCACCGTGTTTAGAAGTGTTGCCAGGTCGAAAATTTAAAACTTTAAAATCTCCCAAACTATTGATCGGGTAGGTCCAAGATTTCAGAGGGATGATATTGGGCAAAAACCCATATCGAAAACTTGGGTCCACATCAAACCGACCTCCAGAAGCCCACTTTCTAAAAATAGCAGGTCTTCTACATAGGAGACTACTATTTTGAGAAATTCATCAACCAAAGAACTTGCGAAGGAGACGGCGAACACAAAAGAAATATTGCAGTTGAAAATTCATCGAAATTGTCACCTTGGTCTAAAATTGACACTTACTAAAAATAGTAAGTGGTCTCACGAGCACCTTCTAAAAATATAAAATTGATCCAGAAGGTGGGAGAAATACAAGGAGAAAAGGAAATCTGAGTTCAACATCCATTGAGGTTCGAGACAATTAATTTTTCATGCTTACTAAAAATAGTAAGTTGTTTTTCTAAAGAAATCATGAAGCATAAGTGGACGGGATAGAAGTCACACATCCTTTCGCTACAAAATATGAGATAGAAGACAAAGATGTCTCATATATGGACCTAAATGACCTAAGGGCTTATATGACAACCAAGGAACGAGGGAAGATTGAAGATCAAGTATTCATGAGTGGCTTGTTCGTTGTTGTAGGACACCTCATGTCTATCAAAGCCTTGAGTTGGTCTGGCTTGCTCTCACCACTATGAGCCCAAAACATGAACAATCTGAGCCAACAATGGTATAGTGATGGCGGTCATTAGTCCTAGAACCATCTCACTCTCTCTACAAATCCTAACATCACCTAGTATGGTTATCATCTCAAAGGACATGGCCTTGCATGATTGGGAAATGATGGATGCATATGTGTAAGGGGTTGCACTTGGTTCGTGGTTTAAGACATGGAGAAAGCTCTCACGGATGCCCAAGAACCTTCCAGGTGTGATTTACTCAAAGGATATACATATTTCATGACTCTCCTCGGTAGAGTTATGAGCAAGGCAAACACAAGATACTTCCAAGACTAGATGAGCCTTTTCCTCTTGACGATAAAAGGAAAGTAAAGAATTGACTAGGGAAAATTATCAGTGATAATATCCATTTGCAACTACTCCAGAACCCATGATGAAGAATTTTCACATGAAATTTTACTTGGTCTATCTATTCGCTAGCTCAAAATCTTTCAAAGGATTGGCTCTCACACAAAAAAAAATGCTACCAAGGTGCTGCACACACAGAAACTTCCACAGTTAGTGATGGAGGAAAGCCATAGGCACTTAGCTCACGTAAACGATGTGTTCATAATGTATGTGGTCTGAACCTTGGAAACTAATTTGGAGGCTAGGATGTTGCCACAAGCAACATCCTTGATCAAGAATGTATGGCTCTTACTTCATCCAATTCTCAACCTTCTCCTACCTGCAAGTTGGTGGCTTCAACCAAGCTCCACTAACGTTACCCAAGTACCTTAGCAATCAAATCATACTATTCTAGCTCTACATGCAGATCATTCAGGTGAACAATTGGCTCAAGAGAAGGAAGAAGATGTTGATCTCATTTCTATCTCTCTCAGGGTATTCACGTGCAATAGCTCAAATGATGCATCTCATATGGAGGCCACCTTCACTCATTTGACTTTGCATTCCTACATTGTCAAGCCTAATTTTGACATTCGAGATGATCCCAACTCTTTCCATGTCCCAGACTTGCAACATGAGCCACAAGTTGAGGATTATTGGGCCAATTGTGCTGATGAATTTTAAGTGCGTGAAAAGGACCATATGAGGATGATAGTCAATGAGATGAATAAATTCAAGTTCTCTTGGTATGAAGATATTTTACATGATGATGGGATAGAAATGTACGACCCTAAATACACGGCACTCAAAATGTCTCCATTTCCCCAAGTCAACTGGTACATTCATGAATCAGGGGATATAAAGGAGCGGACTAAGAAGGTGGTGAGGAGAATGAGGAATTGGTTTTAGAAGAAGAGAACCATGATCATCCAGTCATGAGGTATTCCTCCAAGCCAGAAGCAAGCCTCTCATCAGTCATCTTCAAAATTTGTAGAGGTGACTTCCAGTTCTAAAAACTCTAGAGGAAGTTTGAAAATAAATGCCACAGAAATGGAGACTTCTCATGAAAATTCATCAAAGAAAGCTAGGGAAGAAGAAGACTCATTTGCAGTCACTACAAGAGGAAGACTTGATCGTAGAAATGTAGGAAGAAGATCCAGTGGCAGAAGCACAAATGGAAGGAGAACACATGGTTTAAGACCTAGTCTTCGAACCACCACAGAGAGTCTCACCTCTTATCGACACTCATACCTCCCTCATCCAGGATTTTCCTCCTCCTCCAGAATAGGGAATTGATGATGCACCTGTCATAGAACTTGAGTTTGATGAGATGTTCCCTTGGATGCAAGAAATAATTGCCCCTGACACTCACACTATTCAACAAGTGGAAGCCCCTAACCTATCAACAATTGTCTCACTGTCTAAAGAAAAGGAAGTCCACTGACATATCCTCACAGTTCTATAGTGGGGAAATAGATAATAAATACATTGAAGTAGCTCAGCCAAAGGTAATCAAGCCAATGGATGAGATGACACCGTTGATTATGAGATGAGCATGATCAACTGGGATCGGCTACTCATGAAGGGGATTTGCACATGTATCAACAATATTTTGCTCGTATGGTGGAAAGGAATAAGGAATATAAGAAGAATATTAATGAAATAAAGGAACAAGTGTGAACTTGTTGTCCTACGTGCAACATCTAGTTGAGCCAAATGCCATGATAATCCCCATTGAAGAAGTTACACCCATCAGTAGCTTTAATCCATAATCTATTAAGAGGATGCATGAGTTCACAATACGAGGGGTGAGAAAATAACGAATGGATCGATTCAATTTCTGAAAAAGGGAAGTTAGTTCTCTAAGAGGTGTTTAAAATCTTCACTTACATGTGTGCGACAACAAACGTGATGCGGAACTTAAGGAGGACTTGGAAAAGAAAGGGACTACTAGGATCCTCTAGGTCCAGTAGTGAATGAAATGAGTAGCACTCATCCTCGGACGATCAACATGAATATTTTTAAAATCCTTCATAAGATTTGTCACGTGTATGGGTGAGGTCTTTTGAAATCAGATTTGAAGCAGTCAATCGGGCCATCACTAAACTAGAGAAAAAAGAGGGACAAGTGTACAAGTTGCAGGACAGTATAAATCTTTAAGTTTAGAACCTCGAGTACCTGCTATGGGAGAAAACAAAACTGTCGATGAGCTAATTGGTCCATTTGAGGAATATGTCAAGAAAGAGGAAAGCAATCCATTGTCTTTCACTAAGAATACCCTAGAATTCCTCTCAAGAGATTCAAGCCACCTTTGCACTTATTGCAGAGAAACACCCATCATGGTTCGGGAAGTGCAAAGACATCAATAGTGTGTCTAATATATGGATAGAGACCATGAGCAGTATTCGTATTCCTCATGCTGACAAAGTGGAACCTGCAGTAGCTCATTTCAGTAAGGAATTTGGAGAGACAAAGATCTTCTCAGGAGCACGAGATGGAAACCAATCAGGGAGCAAGATCAAATCCACCACAGTGGCTCATTCTTCTACATAATGCTTCTTCCTCCTTCCTTCTTCTTCCTCCTCTTTCTCTCTCTTCTCTTCTCACCCAACACTCTCTCTCTCTTTTAATGTTATAATTTTGTGTTGGGTTTGCACTTTTTGATATATCTTTAAGTGACTTTAGAAACATAATGTAAACTTTAAGTTGCCTTGTTTTTATAAAAGGGACTTAAATATTTAATTGGAATATGAACAATCTAAAGTCAAAATATGGTATTTGAAAATTCACCGAGAAGATGAAGAGTTTCCTTCTCTTTTATAAATTGTAGTAAGCTCCTCATTTGAGGGTCTTCTTAGACTCCTTAGATCTTCACATACTTTAGAGATTTTTTTATGAATTCATGAGAGAGATATCCTTGTGAAAAGAACAAGAGATAGCAAATTCCTTCCATTTCCCTTATTCTAAAATATCTTCCATTTCTATGCTATGTACAATTTCTTATTGAGCATCAATACAAGAAAGGAATTTTAGCCTTTTTGAGTGAGAGTTTAGTGATACTTTGTGCTCATTAAATGTTATTTGGTCTTGTTGATGTGCATATTTGTTTCTTCTTAATTTCAGTGTATGTGATGTAATTTCTAACTGGTATATGCAAGTCTCTAATTTTCTACTTGCAGCATTAGTTTGCGGCGGTGGTCATGAAGTGCCCCGCTGGATCCCGATCGAAAGGCCAACCCAAAATCCACCATTTTACTCACACATGCATATACGGTAGTTGCACCAATTAAGTAGAGGGACTTAGATTCCCATAGCATTGGTAAGATATCCACCAATTTGTCCCCGACAAATTTTCTTTCCAACAAGAAGCCAATCGAGCAATTTGGTTACTCATTTGTTGTAGTTGGGACAACACGACTTCTTTGGATATGTGTGGGTTGTTCTCTCTACTATCCCGTCTTATATACAACATGGTGTTTGTTTATATGATGGCGGTGTGTGGATGGTGGTTGTTGGCCAATGTTATCACTTTCATCATGGATGAGACTTTGGAGTTAGTCATGGGTGTAATCAGGAGGAATCTTTGCCCCCATATGATATAGTTGGAGCAAGAGAGCATCTTTATTTTTACGAAGTGGTTAAGCATTTACCATCTTCTTCCTCCTATAAAACATGTACTTGATTCATCATCACTACTGGTATTGACCATAGTTTCCTCATCTTCTCCATGGGTACGGTTTTTGTCAGCATTTGCATCATAATAGTTATGGTTAAATAGATCATGTCCTATAGTTTGGTGATCATTTTCATCGTCGTTTCCTGATTGGGATCGAGTATTCATTCTCCTAGGTACCATTTAGACTCTAGTGATTTTAGGATGTACTAATTAAAATGAGGGTGTGTTGAATTGATAAAGGATGTGTTGATGAAAGAGGGTTTGATTTCTTAGTCGACTTAACATATAATCTTAGTAATCAGATCCTACTAGTAGGACAAAAGAAATTTGGAAGGAGATAGAAGAAGGATTTGCCTCAGTAGTAGAGGGCTTAGGGTGTGCCTTGTTGTAAGGGATTAGAAGAATAGGATAGGTGATAAGTATATTTTGTTTGTTCGCAAGATGTCGATTATCAAGATTAGATGGTCTTGTCTATAAGAAATCATAGGAAGAGTGAAAGTGTTTTGTGTATAGGTGTGGATGAAGGTGTAAGGTTATGACGATTGTTGTGATCAAGAGAGTTATGTGATATGTCAAGTTTTAGAGTCTTATGGGCCTAGGTGTAGTTTTGAGGTACCGATAGGAAACGTTAAGTGATTAGGAAAGAATTTGAGTGATGATGAGCAAGGGGTGATTGTTTGAATCGAGAAAGTGGATTGGAATGAATTTTGTGGATTGGGATGGAGGGTATAATATTTGTTTATAGAATGGAAAGGGGATGTTTTATTATTTTTTATTTTTTGTTATTAATAGGACAAAACGGTTTATTATTGAGTTTATATTTATCATGGGGAAGGATAAATGGTGTATGGTTTGGTTGATGTTTATTTAATTTGGTGAAAAGGTTTATTATTTATTTGGATTTTTATTAATAAGGGCGATGAAGAAGAGGATAGCTAACGATAGATGAATGAAGGATGTGTAGTAAAGTTTATTAGCTATGTGTAAAAGTGGGTTATTTATTTGAATTTTAGATTAGGGTAATGTGGGAAGCGCGAATGATAGTAAGTGTGAGATGGGTGGTATGTGGTCAAGGTTTTTGCTATGGTAAAATTTGTTGATTAGGAAAAAGGGTTTATTATTTGTGAAAGGTGTGTATAATGGTAAGGGGACGATGTGTGGTCAAAATTTATAGACTAGGTGGAAAAAGATGGTTATTTGGATTTTATTTATGTGATGGGGAAAATTATGGTTAAAGGTTGTTGATGTATAGTCAAAGATTGAGGTCAAAAAGGTTGTGGTCAAAATGGATGATGGATGATGGGTATATGGTTTAATTATAAGGATTAATGTGGGGGTTATTTACTAGTTTCGACAAGAACACTCAAATAATTACAATCATGTAAGCAAAATCCTAGCTAGTCAAGTGGGATTACAACCAAACTATAGCTCACTTTCAATACCACACAAATGGTGGTGCCACAATTGGCTCTCCACCTATGTGCCAATGTGTGATCAAATGAGTAATCTTGGGAAGTGTGGCCTCCTTGCACTATAGTTTGATATGCGGCCAAAAGGGTTACCTAATCTAGGATAACAAGCTCTCCAGGAATCCCCCATATACCTTATGGTATGTGGGGCCCAAGTCTATGTTGTAAGTATGGTGTTTGAAGCTTTGGGTTTGGGACATGGAATCCCTTCGCTTCCAAGTCGCTCTTAAAACAAGCAAGCACTTAGCTAATAACGATAACTCTCCTTGAATTTATATACCCCACTAGAACACGAGGTGTGTCTACGTGCGTGGAGGTGAATCCCACGGTCACGAGACCCCTAGGACTACAATAAGTGTGTGGATGTCACTTCCATGTCACGTTACCCCCTAAAAATGAAAATGAGAGGGAAGACTAGTCCTTTTTGATCCTCAAGATCGTCCTGGAACACGAGAGGAGAGCATACACGGTGTCGTCTTTGGGTCAAAACAAGTAGCAACACGTAATACAAAAGGACAAAAATACACATAGAAAAATAAAAATTAATGATAAAGTTTATATGATGGGGGCCTTCAACAAGGGGACCTATAAGACAAAAGGATTAGTAGTTTATTTTATACCCCAATGTTCTTGGATTATTTGTGTTGTAAGACAAAGGGTTAGTAGTTTTAATTAATTAGTATCCTGCAACCACAATTTTTAGGAAAATACTAATCGAATATTGAATTTGATATAGTTTCCCCTTATTCCTGCAATATTCCTACAAAAATAGAATGTAAGAAGCTACAAAACACCACTAAAACACCAAAAGTGTGATTAAATTGGTTAGAACTAATGCAAATATGTTATCGAACAAAAGAGTTGTTTTATAGACAAAAGCACTATTTAAGGGAAAATGCACTTTGCACAGGATAAATGCACTAAATTGGAAACAAAAACGCTATGATAAAGACAAACCGCACAGAGCAAAGCCGAGGGACACATAGGTGCTAATCTAGTAAAAATGCGTTGAAGTATGAATAAAAGCACTACTATATGGACAAATGCGCCAAACTTGCTCGGTGAAAAGTTAATGCATACACAAAAGCAAGAAGTTGTTACAAAAGCGTTGATACAGCTGCAAATGTGTTGAATTATAAACAAAAATGCTATTGTGTGAACAAAAATGCTAATCCTACACGTACTAAGGTTAGTAGGCACAAAAGCGCTAAAACATCCACAAAAATGCTACTTCATATACAAAAGTGCTACTGATTTTACAAATGCACTAAAGTAAATCCATGCACCCACAGAAGTCAGTAATACATCCAAAACCATTGTTTTATGTACATAAGCAATGCTTGATGAGTCAAAAGCGTTGAAACGGATGACTCATTATGAAAATTTGAAATTTCAGGGTGCAAATCTCAATGAAAAATTTCCAAATTTGAACAACTTGTTTATAACACAAAATTATACTAAAAAAATTAAATTTTGGGGTAAGCCCCACTGTGGGCTCCAAAATGTAAGAAAAAATTGGTGTTAGTGTATAACTTTGAAACTAGGAAATAAACTGATTAAAATCCTAAACTAACACAACTATCTACCTACCTCAGACTGAGCAATGATAAAAAGAAGGAGAAGATCATATACATGTACTTACCTACAAGTGGAAATCCTCCTTCTTTAATAGATTGGATGTGCTCAAGTGGATGTTTATTTTTGCTTTAGATTCATGGATTTGATTTGGCAGCACTTCCCCTTCTTGAGATGATGAATTCTTTCTTATTAGAGTGCTTAGTGATTGATAGCTTGCTTGGATATTTTGACAACATATACTTGCAATTGTTCTAAGGTGGTGTGCATGGAGGGTGGCACCACTATTTATAGTTAGAGGATAGATAAATGGAGGGTTGAGATTGATCCATGTAGGATATGGATCAATGGTGTAGAATGCATGAGAATGAAGAATTCTCTAGAATTAGAAAATTCTAGAGTTTGGAAGAATCCTCCATTGAATTAAATTGAAGGGGAATTATTTGAAAATTTTGAATTAAGAGGGAAAAATGGAGAGGCTTCTAGAAATAGAAGCCTCTAGATTTGGAGGGTCATTTAGCTTGTGGTTAGGTGGAGTTAATTGTGCTTAGTAGGGTGATTAGATGGAGAGGCTAGGTGTAGAATAGGCATAGAGTAGGTGGTAGGTGGGCGATAATTTAAATTCCTAGAAATAGTTAATTGAGATTAGTTAGTGGGATTTTGAAATATTAATGACGTTTGATATGACTAAGGGTAGGATAGGATTTTGGAATGTATAATAGAAATAGTTGAAACATAATAATCAATTATTATATGGTTAGTGATAGGAAAGGGATTATTAATGTATAGTGAGTATATTATTTGCTAGATGACCACGTATACATTGAGCAACATCTCCATTATTTCTATGTTGCTTTCTTATACTATGCTTATAATGACAAACTTTTCGCTAAGTTTTTTCCTATAAATCTTTAGGATTATGCTTTACATGATTGTAGAATCTACACGTTCAATCCATGAGGGATTTCAACCGGCCAATCAATTTCTTACACACATCTCCATTAACATTATTAAATAGATAAAATGCAACAAAAACCAATGAACTTATCATTGATCATGTTTTGCATTATAAAACCATGCTTACTAAAATGAACAAAATAATTGCAAACAATGATCTTGAAGGTCTATTTACTCAACTTCTCCTATGTCCCTTGTAATAATCTATTATATTTGGAAATATTTGATCCTTTAATGAGCTATTTCATACTTGAAATAACGAGAGGTCAAGATCCTAGCATTGAACAAGCTTAAGTATGTGTCTACCCAACCTAATGCATCCACATCTAAATTCCAAGGAAAACCTAATTACAAAGGCAAATCCAATGACATCAAATTTGGAGCTAAAGTAATAACTAATGTCATGTCTCAACCTAAAATATTCAATTACAAGTGTCCCCTAACACGCATTCATACAGTGTCCCTCTCCTCCATATGTGATCTTAAAAAAGTCGTTTGAGTGTAACCTTATATTCCCATCCTGCTGTTAAGATTGATGTGAGAAATCCTTAAGGTATTTTTATATTCTAATTCTTATTACGACTATCATATGTGTATTGGAAACTCTACTAATAAATGCTTCAAGCTTGGACATGTTATCCAAAATCTAATTGATACAAATTCTATTGAATTCAATTATCTTCGTGAGCAATCCAAGCTACAAGTCAACAAAAATTCTAAGCTTAATATATTCAATGATCCACTTCATAACCATCACAATTCATAATCTAACAAAAAATTAGAGGCGTGTCATGCATATAAGGCCCAACCCCCTCCTAATACACATGATCACCCCCTTGATTCTCTTCTTGGTATAATTACTTCCTCTTTGCCTTCTAGGCCTATTGTTATGTTTGATGATAATTAAATACTTGATGATAATGATGTTATAATGTGCTTTACATTTGAGCCTTTTTCAATAAGTAGCTTATTGATAACATCTTGGTTGGCAGTGGGTGCTAATCACAATATGTGCATGCTTACATTTATTACCTCTTTGGTATATCCTAAGAACAAATCAATTTGATGCACATATCCTAAACCATGTATTCGAAATATTATTTTCCCTCTTACATTGGTTTCAACTACTATGGACACATCTTTCTTAGTTACTTAATGCTCTCGGTACATGTGACGTGCTTATAGTATGCCCTTGGATTCACAAGCTCGTGGCTATTCCTTTTATTATATATCAATGCATGAAATACAATTATTGAATTTAAGTTGTTATGGTTCAAAGCATTCCTTATTAGGATCCTTTACCTCTTCCCTCTTCAAAGGAAGCAATTGTTTTTAAACCCATGTTTATTAAGCATACCCATACTATATGTACAAGTTATCTCTCATGCAAGCCTTATCTTGGGGTTCCTCTTGCAAGAAAACATTATCTAGGCATTTCCCATAGCCTAAGATTAGTGTTGCATCCTAGTCCTATAGTGCATAGTGAAATTTTGAGGCCCAAGTCTCCCACACTCATGCAGATCCCTCTCATCATCCTCTAGATTATATCATAGGGAACCCCTTACTATAAATAAATTTCTAAAAATACAAAAACATTTAAATATATTCTAAAAATTCAAAAATAATAACATATGATAGCAATCTAAAAACCAACAAATATTTCAAAAATACAAATTTAGGACTTAACATGGCTTAATTTACTAGTTTCTCTACTTTGCATATTTGTTTGTAACATGATTTTATAAATAACATATTTTATACTCCTTACATATGAGTTTCAAAAGGTATATATGAGTATGATGCACGACATAAGAGACTCTACAATGCTTATAGATTTTGGATCTTTTCTCTTACCCACCAGCCATGCAATATTTGAGAGCATCTCGTATGCTTTATAGTGTGTTAATGTTTCATTACATAATTCTCTTTCACATCCTAGTTATGTTTTTATTATACATTGTGACGTATGTTATTAATTCAGATTTGTGGGACTAATACATGTGGTGTGTAGGATCGGTATATCATGTTTCATGTGTTTGTTGGCTATCATATACTTTTCACTATATTGTATTTAGTTTATTAGTCTCTTGGATAGTGTGTGCAACCTTTTCCCTTCTCTATGTGTGTGTGATACTTAGGTGTCATTTATTTATGACCTTAGTTACCTTTAAAAAAGTGATCATGCAACCTTTGCTTATGTGAGCAACATTATTATTTCCCTTATGTGTGGCTCTTAACCTTCTCTAGGACTAATTAATTGGTATTTATTATTGTATTTGTATGCTTTTATGTTTGTTATCTATGTTATTTATTCATGTCGTGGGTTCTACTATGCACTCTCTTGTAGGGCTTAGTTTTATATGATGGCCCCTGAAACATATTTTATGTGATATAACAATGATTATAGGTTATATTTTACATGGAGACACACCTCTATTCTTTTGAGGAAAGTGACCTATAAGAATTCTCACTTGCCTCAAAATATGGGTCATGAGTTGGGTTATCACATAAAAATCAATACAATTCACGAACACAAATATATCATACAATACATAATACATAGGCACATAGTACAAAAACATGGGAATAGGAACAAATAAAAATCAATACGAGAATCTCAACGGGGACAAAACCATCCAATAGGGATAGAATTGACACACATTACTATCTAAAATGGATGGCACCATCTTCAACATCTTTCTAGTAGCAAGAACAAATTTTTTTATAACATACAAACTTTTTTAGGTTTTGAAACAAATTTAGAGATAAATTACACAACTCAAAGAAGGATTTACTACATTTCATGTACAAAGTGTGGGGGCATGACTATTTCATTCTCCTCTTCCATAATCATCGGCACTTTTGCATTGCACACTTAGGGGCATAAGCATTGCTTCATTCCCTTCCAACTTGGCATATTTGGTACATAAAGCATTGTTACAATGCATGATGATAGGGACATCGACTATTTCACTCCTTGTTATTTTACACTAATTTACATGTTGCAACCTTGATATGTCTACAACGATGTGATTTCATGGGTGGAATATTTTGATTGTAGTTGAATCCCATGCTACACTCTTCCTCTCACTCTCTTAGAAAGATTTAAGGGGTGGATAGAAACCTCATGAATCTCTTCCTCTCTCTTTCAAGAAGGCTTTCAGGGGGTAATTAGATGCCTTATGGAACCCTTTTCTAGTGTGTTAGGAGATCATTTCTCTTCATGGTTCCAACTACTCCTCCAAATTAGGGACTGGTCACCCCCAATCCTCTCGTGGCTTAGTTCCAATCCCTCTCTCCAAGTGCTTGAACAAGGGATATTCTCCTTTGGTAAGGAAAATAAGTGTATTCCTTCCATCTTTTGTTCTCTCTCACTTTTTAAAAGTTTCATTCTTTCTATATGAACATTGACTACACTCTATGTTATAGGTTTTCACATTTAGGATCTTACAACCACCTTGAAGCAATCAAGAAAACAATCAAGCAAAGACAAAGTGTGTTTTAACACTTAGGTATTTGTTTCCTTTAAATAAGAAAATTTCATTATCTAGATTAAAGGGGGGTAAATATAGACACCTAAAATTGGTAATTAATCACTCGATAATGTCAATATTGGATTAATCCCTAATTCATTTCTTGTGCAGTTATTCCAAGCCTAATTTCTATATTCCTAAACTTGTTATAAAAATTTCTATTTCTAGTACATTGTTCACCACTCAAAAACATATTACATCAATCCATAACAGCTTTATTAGTTTTTAGCCTCATACACGCTTCCTAGACCAAAGCACCAAACATGGACTAACCTATCAAATGGTTTTGTCCAAAAGTAGTGGTTTCATCCAAGCCTCTCCAAAATCATTTTCTCGATTCAATATCTTTTAATGGTTGTTACTTTCCTCATGAGTCAACATTACTTTGCAAAATTACACCAATGAAACCCTATATAAACAAGTCAAACACACTCATTTACTTGATCGAGAACTTTCAATAACTCCTCAATAAAATATCTATTAAAAGGAACTCAAATGTCTCTTAAATATCTTTAAAGTAGTATCACACATTAAGAGCATCCCCTACACACATATGAAGCACTATAAACCAATTTTTAGAGTCAAAATTCCCAAGCTAAAGACCATCAAGATCTAAGCTAAGTACTAAGAAAATAAGCCATTGCACACGTTATCAAGTGATCAAATTATCAAATATAGTTGCATCCATACTAATATCACATCTATATGTAGAGAAATACATATGGGTTGAGGCCTCTATACAATAGTGCTAGTGTAGGTGGTTTACAAATTAGACTTCAACTCAAATGTTAACCATTTTTGGGAGTTTCACCGATGGATAGGGTTTGGGCCTTTTCAAATTATTACATAGTGTTTCACATTTGTAAGAGCTAGTTTATTAGATAAAAGCATGTCCCAATTAGTTGTAAGGGCATGTAAAGTTCCAAAACACTAACATCTTCCTTGATGGAACTGCCAGTTATAGATGGAAATGCTAAACAAAGTTGGAGGGTTTGGTCCAAGTTTAACAGATTTGGTTTCACTTCAGTCCACACTTCCAAAAATAGAGATGAAACATCTATAGGACATTTATAGCATATTCATCATTTTATCACACCCATGTCATCTTCCAAATCATCTAAATAGATAAGTATGTTTTCTTTCTCATGCTTTACTATCTTTAACACATGTTATGATTGATCATCTTACAAATTGGTATCTATTGATATTCTAGTCTAAATTATTAATTGATAAACTAAATATACATCATATTTCTAACCATGATATAAAATTGAATTAGTAAAAGTAATTAACCCCATTTCCCACATCTATACCATTTTTGGGTTAAATTGGTCAGTAAGGCGAGGTTTATTAGCCCTACACTCATTAGGTTCTTAATATTATCGTTCTAATTTCTTAGAGGCTTCTTGGTTTTGTTTTGTGAGCTTACTTTTATTCCTCTTCTTCCCACTAGTCAACTTGACCACATAAAGACCTAATCCAACATAGTCATATAGTTCTTGGTCTCGTTAAGGATAGTAATTTTTCCATCTAACTTAGCTAATTAGTTCCCAAGGTTGTTGTTGTCATCACCTGACATTGGATCTAGTGGAGAACATGGTGAGTTATTTCACATAAATTTAATTTTTCATCAAAGACCAAATGTTTGCAAATAGGCCCAAGTGTAGAACCCGAGATCTAATAGCATGATCTAACACCACAATCGTTCTTATGATAATACAATCACAATTTTTTTATTTACTAATTATTTAGATGATTTACTATATTACCAAAACAATAAGTTGAAAAATATACATTTAAATTAACAAAAAAATCATTTATTTCATTATCAAAACAATAGATATAGTTTTCCTCATGTTTGAATTAATTTCCCAAACAATTTCACACATTTCCAAAATTAGAACATGTTGAGTATAAACTAAATATAATAGAAAATATTATCTTAGCAAGTGATTTAATATAAATTGTAATTAAATCTGATTACAAATTAAATACTATAATAAATGATGTACAAGTGTTAATATATAGTGAAGACACAAGCAAACAAGCATATAAATGTGAAACCCTAAGCAAGAGAGGGAGATAAGGAGATTTAACTCGATTTTGGAGGAATCTAAAAGTGATCTAGACAAGTGAATTGTTGGAATAAATTGAGAAGAGTGTCACGAGGCTCACTGGAGGTTTTAAACTTTGAAATTACACAGACATGACTTTAGGAGAGAGGACAAGAGTGCCTATCACCGGTGTCTAGATATTGGTGCTTTGAGTGTCTAGATAAATGTTTTGGATATGGTTCTTTCAAGGCCGGATGATGTTCGTTGTACTTTCATGTTTGTCACTCTGCAGTCATTGTGCGATTTACTGAGATGTACCCGTAACCTACAAGAAAGAAATTCACATGCACATACCCACAAACCACATCAAACCTAAAAAGGAAAATGCATAATGGGAATCTGGAGTGACCCCAAAAGTCAACCAAAGAGTGAACTTATGACCGAGTGCGCTACACTACATCTCAGACTCCATGTATTTTTATGTGAGAGTGTGTGTAATGATGCCCTAGGATGCCCTTGTGCAAGTTACACAAATAATAACGGCTAGATATAGAATGTAGCAGATGTATATAATGTGTGGGATGAAATAGAATAAACTTCCCTCCTATGTTGTGTATGCAGAAGAATGCAACCCTTGTCCCTTGAATGAGTGTGCTAGATGGATTCCTTGAAGTTATTTTGTGCCTTTGGATGTAAGCTTAGGTGATAGTATGTAATGCTTAGTGTTTGGTCCTTTATTTTGAAAACATAATTGTGTATTTATATGATTCCCTTGTTTGAATTTCGTAATTGACAATTGAAAAGATGACCCAAAGTAGTAAAAAGTAATTAAGAAGCGAAAGGGGTCTAATAAGAAAAATATAAAGAGGGATAGGAGCCTTTGACGCTAATGTCCCAACTGGGCGCTAGTGTTTGAAGCCATAGAAAGATAAAATAGTCAAATGCCGATAAAAGTGCAAGATGTATGAAGCCAATAAAAGTGCAGAAGACAAAGTAAAAGGCTATAAGGAGTTTTCAATTATTAGTTGTCCTACTTAGGAATCATGTAAATGCTAACATGATTTTAAGACCTAGAAATGTACCTAAGTGCATAGATTTTGTGTCTACATTTTGCCCCCAATTTATGTTGTTGAGTGAATACTCGATATCATAAAGTAGATAGAAGATGCGTACCTTATAACCTTATAGAGAAGTGTGTAGTTGATGGCATGCTGAGTGTAAAAGTGAAGCATGAAATGATCGCAATGTGAAGCATGAATATTAGGAGAGGGGAGTGAACCCTGGGGTGAAGCGTATGTGTAACATGTTGTTAAAACATTTGTTCGATGATGTAAGTTGCTCCTTGTTGTGTATTAAGGAAGGACCTGTAAAAGAAGAACGAGAGAGTAGTCAAATTTTTATATATGAAAAATCTAAGTAAAGTATGTATAAGTATGTAAAAGTGTGAAAAGGTAGTAATAAAGGAAAGTGTGCACCTAATGTATAAGAGTGTAAAGGATAGAAATATGTCCTAAAATGTTGTGAAGGACGAGTTTTGGGTGATCTCACGCCAAGTGTGAGTTTTTTGGGCAATCTCATGCCATGGGAGAAGAGTGTTGGGGAAATAGGTCTGGCTTTTCTCTCCTTCTATGACACTTCTTGAATAAGCACCACTATAGATGGTACATCCCAATTTATTTTGATTGTTCTGATTAGTCCCGATTATTCCAATTGTAAGTGAAATGTATTGATAGACTTAATTTTGTAACTAGAGGCAAGTGTTTGCTACCGTAGAACTAATCTGAAAACTACCAAAGATCATGATGAACTATGAAATTAACTATGTTTTTCCCAGGACATTAGCACCTAAGGGAACACAAGCATTAGGCACTACTATCTGCTACTAGGCGCTAGTGTCCACTCTGTGTGTGAGGTCCATGTCTGATTCTTGACCGTTTCTTTGATTGTATTCATGTGTTAATTTTATACTGTGATCATTTGTATTATAGCTCTGATCAGATGTGGGGTTGATTTATTTACCCAATAGATACCCCCCTCATTTGGGGTGTGTATGTGACGACCGTAGGAGAATGTGGTTCAAAGGAGAGGACCCTAATCGATGTGTGTATCTAAAATGAAGATACCTACGGGGGTAGGGGATGTACATGGTAGAAAGTAAGGCACATAAAAACAAGAGAAGCTAGTACAAGTGTTAGTATAAAGGCTAACATGCAATAGAAGACAATGCAACAAATAGTCGAGAAAGACAAGATAAACCACAAAAAGTGGGTTTTATACATGGGACATCACTCACAATGTCACAAGACAATCAAGGCCGAAGCAACCAAAAGCATACAATGATCACACAAGATATATGGCATAGCCCACAAAAATAACAAACAATAGCAAGCAAAATGTATCAGATAACCACGGTTGTATATAGTTCTACAAGCCAAATGCTACACATGAAGCACTGTTAGCATGCTAGAAAGATAAATAGTATCTTAAAGCATGTATATAGCAGTGAAAAGTAAAGTGACAAATAATAAGAAGTAATAAAG
Organism: Taxus wallichiana var. yunnanensis; assembly: GCA_018340775.1. Lineage (NCBI taxonomy): Eukaryota > Viridiplantae > Streptophyta > Pinopsida > Cupressales > Taxaceae > Taxus > Taxus wallichiana. Next base: position 924,913,053 of record CM031242.1, read on the forward strand.
GATGTGACATAGAACATATAGTGTGTGAGAGAAGTCAATGTAGATGCCCCCAGAGCCACGGCAAGATTGGTAAGGGATTCAATGTCAAACATCATGTATCGTGTAAGGAGTTGTCCAAGATCTGCATTCACTTCCAGAGACCAAGTGAATGTGCATGTGTATATGATAAAGATAATGACATACTGAGTATCTGTCTAACATAGTAAGCAAAGTGCAACATGTAAGTAGTATAAGCTAGCAAAAATAAATGCAACCAAGATATGAAAATGTTGTATGAATGTGATGGTGTGATATACAAGGCGTGAAGATGGCGGGAGCAACATCGCCCCCAATGAATGTCTATGAGATGAGGTTCATTTATAAATTCTCCCTCAACAGTCATTAATGAACCATATAACAAGAGTGTGTCATCAGGAAATGCATATAGCGTGTGAGAACAGATGATAGAAATATATATCGTGAAGCACGAGCATGAAATGTGTAGGGTGTGAGGTTCATTGATGAAGTACACCCTCAACAAAAAGTGTGAACTCAGTAGCACTAGAGTGTGTCATCAGGTAATGATGGTACAATGTGTGTACCAAAGGTGTAGGAGTGCATAGAAGATATTAATCGTAAAGCATCGAGCGTGAAGTGTGGTAGTAGATACTAGAAACAACTTTATAACGATGGGAGGGGGAAGTGTGATGCCCCAAGTGTTTATATAAGGAGATGCTAGTAAATAAATATGATCATTGTGAGAAAGAATAGCCAGTATGTATAGTGCACTAAAGGATGTGTATCGTATATATGAATTAGTATCTATGCCATGAATATAAGGATCGATAAGCAAGCATGAGTGGAAAAGTGCATATGGATTAGTATAGGAGTGTAGAGAGATGTAGAAAGGTGTGCATGTAGATATGAGAAAGTGTTGTTAGAAATATTGATGTGAAGTGCAAAGAAAGAGTAATGTATAGATGCGAATGTGAATAATATGGATAGACAACTACTGATTAGAATATGTGACTATGAGGAGGGGAGAGTTTGATGCCCCCAAGTGTGTGAGTGATAGAGATCTATGATAGAGTTTGAAATGTGTCATAAGAAAATATATGGTTGCCAAAATGGTAGGTAGGAGCAAGGGTATGACCAGTATCAGATTGTGGATTGACACGAGGAAGTTTAGAGAGGTTAGCTATCACAAGGTGAATTGGTTGGTCTTACTTCATTGATGGTTGCTTATTTGGAATGGGGAATGCTCTAGAGGACCCGATAGGAGGAGAGGATGGGGTACAAATTTTGAGATGTGGTTGCTTAATTGAATTAGTAACGTTGTAGAATACTTGATTGGAGGAGAGGGTGGAGGGTGGATTTTTAGAGGTGCTATGTGTAGACATGTAAAATATCAACATGATTATTTAGCAAATAATATACTCATCATATATCAATAATAATTAATCATTGTTGTCCACTCAAAATTCCCCGCTCTGTCAAAAGTAAAAATTTCAAAATTTTGAGTTTAAATGTCTTTTCTGTCGAGCTGGTGGTGTGGAAAAAGTCTTGAAGTCGAAAAAATCTAAGTTCTGGGTCATTCTGTAAGTATTTCGGGCCTGTCGGACATTTTTGTCCCAACTGTCCCAAGTGCAAACGGGTCTTCTGTTCTCCGACCGGCCGAAATCCCCGAAGTTGTCCCATTTTCGGGCCCGTCGAAAGTTTTTGTCCCAAGTGTCCCAAAACTCAAAGTGCACTCTGTTCCCCGATCGGCCGAACCACCCGAACCACGTACTTCTTGAAGTTTTTGTCCCAACTATCCCAGTCAATTGTGCGAGTTGTTCCATTTTCGCCGATCCGCCCAACTGCAAGTGTGACTTTCGCGCTTTCTGTCCCATCTCGTCCCGGCCAAAAGTGCAAGTTGTTCCATTATCGGCCAAAGCACCCGAATCGCGTCCTTCGCATATTTTCGTCCCGAATGTCCCAAAGTCAAATCGGGCAAGTCATCCCATTTTCGGCCGAAACTCCCAACCGCAGACTTCAGCACATTTCTCCCCAAATGTCCCAAAATACATTTGTGTGTCTTCTCCTTATTTCGTCCGAACTCCGGCCGAGCCGCGTGTTTCGCGCGTCGCGTCTCACATGTCCCTAGTGAACCAAAAGCCATTCATACTTGCTTTTTCCCGCTCTACCCGAATATGTTGTTTTTTTCAAACTGGTATGAAGATCAAGTTTCGAACAGGAACAAATTTCACCCGCTCGAGTCCGCCATCAAAGAAGCCAATAATGATTATCATACTCACGCGAGTTTGATAAAGAGATAGAGGAACGCCTTGGATTTTGGACGCAGCCTTCGGCCAAAGACGTCGAGACCTCGTGGCGGACATAGCCGAGGCGTTAGAGAGATTCCCGACAATGTGGTTTTCGAAGTCGGTGGGTCCTCTCAAATGACCCGACTCGCCACCTATCTTCTTCTCCTTGTTCTTTTCTCCTCTTCCCTTTCTTTTCCGTTTTCTTTGTAATAGGTTGAGGTATTGCAGTTGGCAGTCCTTAACGGTTCTTGATTAAAGAAACGGTTACGAAGGGGGTAACTCGATTTGTAATCTATATAACGGCATTTCTACGCCATAGGTAAGGAGGAAGAACTTGGCATATTTTCTGCAAGTGTAAATAGATTATAGAGAAATCAATACGTAGGACTTTCCTTTCTTTGTCTATCTGATCTCTGTCTGTTCTAAGCTTTCATTTGTTTTCTTTGTGAAGATCATTTATCTCAAATTCGTTAGTCTCATCGATTGCATACTCTTCAACTTTGCAAGCACGGTGATCTTGCATAACCAAGAAGGAACTTTGTTTCCTTGATAACGAATCTGTGTTACGTTAAGAAACTTTGCGTTCTGGCAGATGTTATTTACAGAACTTTGTGTCTTTAAATTCCATCTTACTTGTTCTATACGAATGATCTTGTTTTCAATTCACGGTGACTTCGCATACATAAAGAATTACTCTGATATCTATAATTCTGCATGTTTGCCTTTCTGCTCTTTTCCATGCTCTCATTTCCTCAAATTTTTTGTAATTGATGACCTTTATAGAAAACACTTTCGTGGTATCCAAGTTTAACCAACAAATCATGTCCTGTACATTTGTAAATAGGTTTGTTTCTGAATAAGGGAACCTCTCCCATCAAAGAGGAGGGACTTCTTGTCCCCTGACTGTTGCTCTTCTAAAAATTCCTATTTGAAAACCAATAGTTTTTGGCGACTCCGCTGGGGAAAATCACATTCCAGTTCTGTAATTTTTGATCATCTTTTGATCTGGCGACTCCGCGTTTTACTCGAGGGAGAAGGACCCTTGGTATTGAAGACTCTCAGTTTCAACTTTTGGAGCAGCAGGGTTTTCCTTTCCCTTCAACAAGAAATAGAAGGACTCGTTCGACAAGCACACCACCTGTTCAAGAAAGAAGTCCTACGGGTGGTATTCCTTCAAAGCCTGCTAGTCCCAATCTACGAGCTTTGATCCTCGCTGGTGTTAAAGTTCCTCTCCAAGCCGTTTTTCCAAGAATGGCGGCGCCATTACCATGGGGTCATCGTGTCGGGCCCCTGGCCCTTACTCAGCCTTTGCATGAGTTACCTAGAGGTAACCGGAAGAACTTCCCCAAATTCAAAGGCGATGGCAAAGTGCATCCTGACGAACACATCGCAGCCTTCATTGTTGCATGTGGAGTTCTGGGAGTCGAACATGAAGACGTCTCCGTAAGGCTGTTCGTTGAGACGTTACAAGATAATGCCGCTATTGGTTCTACCACCTTCCGGGTAACGCTATAACACCGATCGGGACCACAATGAGAACTCAGTTCGAAAACCGTTTCAAGCCGGCAGAAGATGTGCATGCTTTGCTTGCCCAAATTTCTCAGATAAAGAAAGATTCGCAAGAACCTATGAGAGAGTTTGTGGCCCGATTCAACAGACTGATCAACAAAATTCCAACGCAACACTACTCGATGTTGATCAAATTCAAAAGTGTTTCTTCCTGAATGCTCAATCGCCCAAAGTTAGTTATGCACTAAGAAGGGCTAATCTCGGAACGTTAGCTCTGACCAAGAACTGGGTCATTAGTGTCGAGGATGACTTGATCATGTCGGGAAGTTGAGAAGAGACACTTCCAAATCAAAGTCTGCCGCTTCTTCCTCTTCCACCCTCGGACCTAACACTCGACCCATTAGTTCGTAAGCTGAAATGATCTTCTTGCTATAAAGAAACAACTGGCTCAGCACGCTCCTTATGCAGACGTTCCGAGGAGAAATTTCCAGCCCAGGAATCGTTTGCCTACTTCTCAAACAAGATTAGCACTTGAAGGACCTCCTGTTAGAGTCCCTGTCAATGCGACCTGCGAGGTGGAAGAACCAGATGATGATGAAGATAACGAAGCTTGCGAAGAGTTTGCGAGAGAATTTGATGATGAGGCAGAGGAACTTGAGGGATCTCGAGTGAATTTCTTTACCACTGAGGGCATTGATGATTATGATGAAGTGGTAGCAGACATGAACAATGAATCTTTTGCTGTCATGACTCGAGAATAGACAAAGCAGAGGGAGAAGGTGACCCAGCCACCTAAGAAATCCAAGGAGCAGTCGGCAACTATCCCTGTAATTGCAAGAAGAGGATCTCCTATCCCTACTTCGTCTACACCAAAGGTGAGTCCTATCAATCCAGTTACCAAAGTTGCTTCTTCTTTTTCTCCTAAAGTTGATAAGCCTAGAATTCCAAATGATGATGGCCCATCCACTTCTGGATCCTTTGATATTGTTGATCACCTGAAAAAGACCAAGGTACAAATCTCAGAAGCTGAATACTATCAAACCCATCCCAAAGCTTTTGCCAAGATGATTCAATTTGTTAATTCCCATTCCAAGACCACCTCTAAAGGTCTTTTGCCTACTCCTTCTTCTGCACCACAGCCTAGCCTGGTAGCTGCTGTCACCTCTCCTGGTGACAAAATTAAACCTTTTTATGTAACACTTCTTATAGCTGGCCATAGGCTCAGTAATTATGTCATTGACTCAGGAGCCTCAGATAATGTAATGCCTGCTAAAGTAGCTCATGCTTTAGGCCTGACCCTCACTCGCACTTATGGATCCTGTTACTCCATGGAAAGCAAAGAAGTGCCCCTGGTCGGGAGGATTAAAGATGCACAAGTGGCTTTTGCTGCCTTGCCTGAAAAGAAAGTGTTGGCTACTATCTTAGTAGCAGATATCCCTCCTTCATACGGGATGTTGCTAAGTAGGAACTTCTGCAAAGATGTGGGTGGAGAAATCCAAATGGACTGGTCGCATGCACTCGTGCCTGTCAATGGACAAATGAAGAAGTTGTTGCAAAAGAAGTCTGAGTATATTGTGCAGAAAACGGATGATCCTAGAGCACAAATACTCTATGAGGATATGGGTCATGGCAACTACATGATTATGTCCCCTGACGAAATCCCACCCCCCAAAGTGTCTCCTAGAGATCCTAACGGGGTTTGGATTTTAGAATTTGATGGAAGTTGTTCCTCACCGGTTTCGAGTGGCTGGTGTTCTACCGGTGTCACCGAAGGTGTCCTTCATCCTTTTTCATTTAAGTTGCAGTTCGAGAACACTAATAACACAGCAGAATACGAAGCTCTCATTCTCGGATTGCAGGTGGCCAAAGAACAAGGTATAAAGAATCTTCTGGCTCGTGGTGACGCAGAGTTGATTGTAAAGCAGGTCAGAAACCTTTTTCAAGTAAAAAATGGAAGGTTAAGGCATTACCGGAATCAGGTTTGGGATTCTATTGAGTTCCTTGATGCTTTCTCTATTGAAGCAGTACCTAGGGAAAAGAACAGCAGGGCTGATTCGTTGGCTGTCTCAGGGTCACTGCTGATTCCTCATCCTGACTTTTCTCGGGATAAATTCACCATTGAGATGGTCCATCGGCCTAGTGTACCTGATAATGCCAATAACTGGCAGGTTTTCAATAATGATCAGCATTTGCTTTCCTTCCTGGAACTCAAAGGTAATTTTGAACAACTGTATTTTGAGGGAAGTGACAACCTGCCTCGTGAAAGTGTGTCCTTTGGCCAAGCTGTCACCCAAGGAGAAGAAACAGATCAGGAAGGGTGCATTAAGCTCAAAGGAAACAAGATTCCTAAAGGGCTGGTGAGTTTGGAGGAACTATTTGATAAGCATGACAGGTATGTGAAATCTAGAGCTTCTTCTGGGCCTCAGCAATCAGCTGAGTATGATAAGATTGATATTGGGAGTCCTACTGACCCTAAGCTAGTGAACATTGGGAAATGTTGCACAGCAAATGAGAGGAGAAAAGCAATTGATCTTCTAAAAAGGTATAAAGATGTTCTCGCTTACTCTTATGAAGATTTGAAAGCTTTCAAACCAAAAGATATGCAGCACTCTATTCCCCTCAAGCCTGGAATTAAGCCTTTCAAGCAGAAACAGAGACAATACAACCCCAAAGTAGCTGACACCATCTTTCAGGAGATACAGAAGTTGTTGAAAGCTAAAATTATCTTTCCTATCCACCATTCAACATGGATTGCAAATATTGTGCCTGTTAGAAAGAAGAATGGTGAGATCCGCATCTGTGTTGATTTCAGGAACCTAAATCAGGCTTCTCTGAAAGATAATTATCCTTTGCCCATGATGGATCAAATATTGCAAGTAGTAACAGGCTCTGAAATGTTATCTATGCTTGATGGATTTTCTCGGATACAATCGTAGAGGTTGATACATCGTAGATCAACATAAAACAACTTTCACTACTCCTCGGGGCACCTTTGCTTACAAGAGAATGCCTTTTGGGCTGATTAATGCCGTGCCACTTTCCAGAGAGCTATGGATCCGGCCTTTGGGAGTTTGAAAGGGAAATGTATTGTCATATATCTTGATGACTGACAAGTTGTTTTCAAAGACAAGAGCGGATCATTTTGATCACCTGAAGCGCTTCATTGAGATGCGAGAGCATGGGATCTCTCTCGAACCCTAAAAATCCGTCTTTTGTGTCACTGAGGGAAAGTTATTAGGACACATCGTTTCCAGGGATGGTATTAAGATTGATCCTGAACGAGTTCAAGCCATCCAGCAAATTCCTCTTCCAACCAGTAAAAAAGGCGTGCACTCCTTCTTCGGTAAGATCAATTTCTTGAGAAGATTCATCCCTGATTTTGCAGAATTAACTTTGAATATTTCTCAGATGATGAAAGGGAAACAAACATTTGGTTGGTCTTCTGAAGGAAAGGAATCCTTTGAAGGTATCAAGAGAGCTATCGCTAAAACTCCAGTTTTGGCCTGTCCTGATTTTAGCAAAGATTTTATCATCTATTGCTATGCTACAGATAATACCCTGGCTGCTGTCTTAACTCAAGAAGACTCAAATGAGCATGAACTCCCAATTGCGTTCATGAGCTACATTCTAAAGGACCACGAGTTGAAATACACCATGATGGAGAAGCATGCGTTTGCAGTGGTCAAAGCTGTGAAGCAGTTTCGCTTTTACATCCTCAACTCTCATTCCATGGTGCTGGTTCCAGATACAACTGTTAAGTCAATCCTCACACAGCAAGAATTTGGATCCAAGAGAGGGAACTGGGTTGCTAAGGTCCAAGAGTACGACATTGACATTAAGCCGACCAAGCTGGTTCGTGGAAAAGGTCTTTGTGAGCTCATTGCTGAAGGAGCTAAACATGAGTTGCTGGAGGAGAAAACTGACATTCCTACTGTCCTGTTCCTTAGCTCAGTCGATGAATGGTATGCTGACATCACCCATTTTCTCACCTATGGGGAATGCCCCTCTCATTTAACTGCCAAGGAAAAGAGGACAGTTAAATTGAGGTCGCCGCAATATGTATTATGGGAAAATGCTTTGTTCAAGCGTGGCTTAGATGGGAGATTTTTGAAGTGTGTAGACAAGGAACAATGCAGAGAAAATTGCTCTCACTTTTCATGATCGTGCATGTGGAGGGCACTATTCATCGACGGTCATCACTTTGCTCACAAGATACTCCGTGGAGGATACTACCGCCTTCCTTGTTCGTAGATGCATCCAAGTGGGTGGATAAATGTGAGGCTTGTCGACTTTTGTGGGAAGACCTAAATTGGCTTCTTTGCCTCTCAAGCCGCTCATTGTGATTGAGGAACCATTTCAACAAAGGGGGTTTGACTTCATTGGTGCACTCAATCCTACTTCTAGTGCCGGTCACACTCATGTGCTAACTGCCACTGACTACTTCACCAAATGGGTGGAAGCTATTCCAGTTAAGAGCACTACTTCCGAAGTGGTTTGCAACTTCATCAAGGAGAATATCTTGGTAAGGTATGGTGTACCTAACAAGATTGTAACAGATAATGCCTCGAATTTCTCTTCAGCTGAGATAATGGACTTCTGCTACGGATATGGCATCTCCCTGGCTCATTCTTCAGATTACTACCCCCAGGGAAATGGGCAGGCAGAGTCCACTAACAAAAATCTGGTGACTATCATAAGGAAGTTGGTCAATGAGTCTCAACGAAACTGGCACAAGAAGCTCTATGATGCCCTTTGGGCAGACAGGATCACACCTAAAAGAGCCATTGGAATGTCCCCCTTTCAAGTGGTGTATGGAGTAGAGGCTCAATTGCCAGTGACAGTGGAACTACCAGCCTTGCACCTAATGAAGGCCATTGAAGATACTAGTTTCAGAGATGCCCTGGACAAGAGAATTATGTACCTGCACAAGCTGAATGAAGACAGATTGGTGGTTGCCGATAGGATATCTGTTCACCAGCAGAAGGTAAAGGTCCTGTTTGACAAGAAAGCTAGGTTCAGAGATTTCCAAGTTGGAGACACTGTATTGCTATGGGATAAAAGGCATGAACCTCGTGGCAGCCATGGAAAGTTCGATTCCCTGTGGCTCGGACCTTTCAAGATCAGGCACTTTGCTGGTGAGAACTCCTTTTATCTTGATTACATGGATGGTTCTTCTCTCCCACTTCCTTATAGTGGGCAGTATCTCAAGTTGTTCAAGTCCTAGGTGACTAGGAGTCCCTTTGATATTCCTGCATGTGTGTTTTCCTTCTCGTTGTTTTGGTGTGTTTCCCTTCCTCCTTTTGTTTTGGTGTGTTGCCCTCTGTATTGGTCTGTTTTTGACTCTGTTGCCCAATGGATAAGGCACTGGTCTGCTTCACCGAGTTTGTCTAAGTTCTTGCCTTGTCTCATTCCTTGAATTTATGCCAAGTCATCCCCAGAAGGAGCCAGCTGTTGTCCACTCAAAATTCCCCGCTCTGTCAAAAGTAAAAATTTCAAAATTTTGAGTTTAAATGTCTTTTCTGTCGAGCTGGTGGTGTGGAAAAAGTCTTGAAGTCAAAAAATCTAAGTTCTGGGTCATTCTGTAAGTATTTCGGGCTGCTTTACATTTTTGTCCCAACTGTCCCAAGTGCAAACGGGTCTTCTGTTCTCCGACCGGCCGAAATCCCCGAAGTTGTCCCATTTTCGGGCCCGTCGGAAGTTTTTGTCCCAAGTGTCCCAAAACTCAAAGTGCACTCTGTTCCCCGATCAACCACCCAACCGCATACAAGGAAGTTTTCGTCCCAACCGTCCCAAATCAAAAAGTGCGAGTTGTTCCATTTTCACCCGATCCGCCCTTCAACCGCGCAGACTTCGCGCTTTCTCGTCCCATCTCGTCCCGGCCAAAAGTGCAAGTTGTTCCACTATCGGCGAAGCACCCGAATCACGCCCTTCGCATATTTTCGTCCCGAATGTCCCAAAGTCAAATCGGGCAAGCTGTCCCATTTTCGGCCGAAACTCCCGAACCGCGTACTTCGCACATTTCTGTCCCAAATGTCCCAAAATACATTTGTGCGTCTTCTCCTTATTTCGTCCGAACCGGCCGAGCCGCGTGTTTCGCGCATTCGTGTCTCACATGTCCCTAGTGAACCAAAAGCCATTCATACTTGGTTTTTCCCGCTCTACCCGAATATGCTTTTTTTTCAAACTGGTATGAAGATCAAGTTTCAGGAACAGGAACAAATTTCACCGCTCGAGTCTACCATCGAAGAAGCCAATAATGATTATCATACTCACGCCGAGTTTGATAAAGAGATAGAGGAACGCCTTGGATTTTTTGACACAGCCTTTCGCCAAAGACGCCGACTCGTGGCGGGGACATAGCCGAGGCGTTAGAGAGATTCTCGACAATGGGCTTCAAGTCGTGGGTCCCTCTCAACGACCGCCACCGTCTTCTTCTCCTTGTTCTTTCTCCTCTTCCTTTCTTTTCTCGTTTTCTTTGTAATAGGTTGAGGTATCATGTCGCGCAGTCCTTAACGGTTCTTGATTAAAGAAACGGTTACAAAGGGTAACCGATTTGTAATCTATATAACGGCATTTCTACGCCATTGTGTAAGGAGGAAGAACTTGGCATATTTTCTCGCAAGTGTAAATAGATTATAGAGAAATCAATACGTATGACTTTCCTTTCTTTGTCTATCTCGATCTCCGTCTCTGCTCTAAGCTTTCATTTGTTTTCTTTGTGAAGATCATTTATCTCAAATTCGTTAGTCTCATCGATCGCATACTCTTCAACTTTGCAAGCACGGTGATCTTGCATAACCAAGAAGGAACTTTGTTTCCTTGATAACGAATCATGTTACGTTAAGAAACTTTGCATTCTCGCGTGTTATTTACAGAACTTTGTGTCTTTAAATTCCATCTTACTTGTTCTATACGAATGATCTTGTTTTCAATTCACGGTGACTTCGCATACATAAAGAATTACTCTGATATCTATAATTCTGCATGTTTGCCTTTCTCGCTCTTTCCATGCTCTCATTTCCTCACCTTTTGTAATTGATGACCTTCATAGAAAACACTTTCGTGGTATCCAAGTTTAACCAACAAATCATGTCCTATACATTTGTAAATAGGTTTGTTTCTAAATAAGGGAACCTCTCCCATCAAAGAGGAGGGACTTCTTGTCCCCCCGACCGTTGCTCTTCTAAAAAGTCCTATTTGAAAACCAACAATCATAAGATTAATTATTATCATTACTCACCCCATAATCCCATCTTATCCTTAATCATATTAATACATCATTAATATTTCCATTATCCCATTAACTAATATCTATTACCAATTTCTAAGAATTAAAAATGCCTACTCACCTACCACCTACCCTATACCTATCTTCTCCATCTAATCACCCCACTAAGCACATTTAATTTCACCTAATCCCAAGTTAAATGATCCTCTAAATCTATAGGTTTTTATTTCTAGAAGCCTCTCCTATTTTCCCTCTTTTATATTAAATTTTTTAAATATTTCTCTCCCTCCATTGAATTTTTAATTCAATGGAGGATTCTTCTAATCTCTAGAATTTTCTAATTCTATATCCTTCTCCATTCTCATCCATTTTCCACCATTGATCTACCACCAACATGGAAAAATCTCAACCCTCCATTTCTCCTTCCTCTAACTATAAATATAGGTGGCACCCTCCATGGCGAGCACCTTAGAAGTTTGCAAGTATATGCTGCCCAAATACTAAGAAAAGCTCTCAATCTCCATAGCATTCTATCAAGTAAGATCATCACTCAAAAGGGGAGGTGTTGCCAAATTTATCCCACAAATTCGAGAGCAATCCAAATTTCATCCAAGAGCACATCCAACATATCAAAGGAGGAGTGTTGCAATCTTGTAGGTAAGTGCAAGTATTATATTTTCCTCTATTTCCATCTATTGGTCTATCTAAGGTAGTGATAGAGAGTGTTAGATTAGGAATTGATCTAGTTTGGTTTCTAATTTGCATGTTGCACTAACATCTCTTTTTCATCTACATTTTGGCGCCCACCATGGGGCTTACCCCCAAAATTTTTGTTGTTTCTAATAACATTTTATATTTAAAACAAATTGTCCAAATTTGAAAAAAATCGTCTGGATTTGCGCCTTAAATTTTCAAATTTTTGTGACCATCTTATGTTTTAGAGCTTTTGACCTATCATTCAACGCCTATGCAGAAGAAACAATGCCTTTGACTGAAACAGTGTTTTTGGACGGAATACTAACTTTTGTGATCGCAGGGATCTACTTTGGCGCTTTTATAAAACCCATGGTGCTTTTGTCTAAACTTTAGTGCTTTTGTCTTCTGACCTTGTTTTGTGCAGGATCAACATGTTTGTTCACACTTTAGCGCTTTTGTCTATAATTTAGCATGTTTGTCACGATTTTAGTGCTTGTGTTTTTAATTTCGTTATGTGCACAATTAAATTGTTTATTCACACTTTAGCGTTTTTGTCTATACTTTAGCGCGTTTGTCGATTTTAGTGCTTTTTTTTTTCGATTTCATTCTATGTAGGATCAACGCGTTTGTTCACATTTTGCCATGTTTTTCTATAATTCAATGCATTTTTTAGTATTTTAGCACTTTTATTCTCTAGCTTTGTCATGTGCAGTTCGACACTTTTGTTTCAACTTTTGTGTGTTTGTCTCATTAATTAACACTTTTTCCTTTATATCACTACTTATGTTTAGATTTTAAAATTACATTCTGCTAATATTATCTATTTTTGTTTTGGCATTTCGATAATACATTAGCACTTTGTGTTTATATTTTAGCATTTTTGTAACTATTTTAGCACTTTTGTTGGCGCTTTAGTGCTTTTATTATGAAATAACGCTTTTGTTATAGTTTGGCTCGATTGACCAGAATAGCACTTTTGCATGTAAAACAACGTCTTTGTCATAATATAGTTTTGTATTAGTACTAACCAATTTAGCCACATTTTTGGTGCTTTTGTGGAATTTTGCAAGTCTAACATTTTGTTTTTGCAGGTTTATTACAGCAACAAGGGGATACTTCATCCATTTTGACATTTACCTAACCTTTTTATCGAAAACTACTAATCCATTTGTTTTGCAGCTCATTTAGTCCAAGACTTTTGGGGTTATCATCAAACTACTAATATTTTGTTTTGTAGGATCCTTTTCTGAAGACCCCATTACATAAAATTTGTTATTAATTTTATTATTATCTTGTGTTTATCGTATTACGTGTTTGCCTTTTTTTGACCCAAAGACGACACCATGTATGTTCTCCTCTCGTGTCCTAGGACGATCTTGAGGATCAAAAGTGGTTAGTCTTCCTTCCCTTTTTATTTTTAGGGGCTAACGTGACATGGAAGTGACATCCATGCACTTACCATAGTCCTAGGGGTATCGTGACCATGGGCTTCACCTCCACGCACATAGACACACCCCGTGTTCCAGTGGGTATATAAATTCAAGGAAAATTATCATTATTGGCTAAGCACTTACTTGTTTTAAGAGCGGCATGAAGTGATGGGATTTCACGTCCTAATACCCAAGCCTCATACAACATACTTCAGAACATGGACTTGGGCACCATGTACCGTAAGGTATATTAGGGACGCCCTAGTAAGCTCATCTAACCTAGACTAGGCAACCTATTGGTCACATATCAAACTATAGTGCAAGGAGGCATTAATTCCCAAGATTACTCACTAACCGTTCACCCATTGACACATAGGTGGAGAGCTAATTGTGGCACCACCATTGGTGTGTGGTATTGAAAGTGAGCTATAGTTCGGTTGCAATCCCACTTGACTATTTAGGCTTACGATTGCATGTTTGTACTTACTTGATTGTTTTTCTCGAAACCATTACATAATCCTCACACCTATCCTTCTAATTAAACCATACACCTATCATCCATCCATCTTGACTACAACCTTTGACCTCAATTTTTACCATACATCATCCACCATATACTTTTGACCATACTTTACCCATCACACATCTACTATCATTCACACTTTTCACGTTACCATAAATATCCAAATCCAAATAAATAACAACCTTTCCACCTAATTAAATAAATTTCATAATAACCAAAACTTTGACCATACACCGTTCACCCTTCACCTATCATCACCCTCTTAATAAAAATCAAATAAATAACAAACACCCTTCCATCCCATTAACAATAATTCATAGCAACCCTTCCCATTCCACAAACAAATATTACACATCCTCCATCCTAATCCATGTAAGTCATTTCATACCACCTTATCCAATCTAAATAATCACCCCTCTCTCATCATCACATAACTTCCTCCTAATCATTTAGCATTTCCTATTGGTATCTCAACACTAACCTAGGTCTATAAGACTCTAAAACTTATCATATCACATAACTCTTTTAATCACAACAATCATCACAACCTTACATCTTCACCCACATCCATACAAACACTTTCATCCCTAAACACCCTATCTACGATTTCTTGTTGACAAGACCATCTAATCTTGTTAATCGATACCTTGCGTATGGAAAAAAATCCTTATCACCTATCCTATTCTTCTAATCCCTTACAACAAGGCACATCCTAATCCCTCTACTACCAAGGTAAATCCTTCTTTTGTCTCCTTCTTCTCAAAATTCTTTTGTCCTACAAGCAAGATTTGATTATTGAGATTATATGTCAGTCGACTAAGAAATTGAAACTTTCCTCATCCACACATCCTTTATTAATTCAACATACCCCCTCTCATCAAGTGCATCTTAAAATCACTAGATTCTAATGGCACTTAGGAAAATACCTACTCGATCCCAATCAGAAACGAAGATGAAAAAAATTAGTAAGACATAAGACATGATATATTTAACCACAACTATTATGATGTCAATGCTGAAGAAAACCATATTCGAGGAGAATACGAGGAGACCATGGTTAATACCAGTAGTGATGATGATTAAAATACATACTTTATAGGAGGAAAAAGATGGGAAATTCTTAACCTTTTTGTCGATAAAAACAAAGATGCTCTTTTTGCTCCAATTATATCATATGGGAGAAAATCTTCCTCATGATTATACTCATGACCAACTCCAAAGTCTCCTCCATGATGAAAGTGATGGCATTGGCCAACGACCACCATCTACACATCGTCACAATCCAAATAACCATCATGTTGTATACAAACAGATAGCAGAGAAAACAACCGACACATATCCAAAGAATTCACGTTGTCCCAACCACAACAAATGAGTAACCAAATTGCTCAGTTAGCCTCACAGCTCAGCCCACAACCATCTAATGGATATGAATCCTAACATTCCCAACACCCAAACTTCAATCACCACCCTTTGGTCCTCAAGAACTTACCCTAGAGCAGGAAATAAAGTCTATGAAGGAAACGCTTCAAGGGTCAGTAACTCACCACATAAGAACGACAATACAAATTCGAGGAACTTTATCCCTACCCATTTGACCGTGATATTTTGTGGACCCTTTTCCACCATATTTTGAACCACCTAAATTTGAAAAATATAAGGGAAAAAGTGATCTCAATGAGCATGTTAAGGATTTCTACATGATATGCCAAGAAGTTGCCTATTATGACTCCTACTTGCTAAGACTTTTTTTCACAAAGCCTAGGCAGTCTTTCCCTTAAATGGTTCATTCGCCTACCCAAAGGTTATGTTACTACATTCGCCAACTTATCTGAAAAAAATTCAAGCACTTCTCATATAATGTGGAACATGATTTCATAATTATTGATCTATGTAATACCAACAATGCAATGGAAAAAGTTTTTAATCCTTCTTGCAATGATGGCAAGCCCTTCGCTAGTCGAATCCCATGACCATCCTAGAAAAGCACTTAGTCACCATATTTTTCTCCAACCTCCATCAAGAACTATATTTCCACTTACCAAGACATTATGCCAATACATTTGATGATATCTTAGAGAAGGGAATGCAAATTGAAAGGGCCCTTGTCATTAAAGGTATTATTAAGTTATATTCCTATAATAATCATAGTCAATCTAGTCAACCCTCCATGTCCAACAAGCCTAAGCATTTCAATAAGATTAAAAATGTTGTCGGTTATGAAGTAATAGAAACAAAACATGTTCGGCATGTACATAAAGTCGTTACTATATCACCCCTAAAGCTAAAACTCGGTCCACCCAAGACCCAAAATGATGAACATACACCCCTCTTAGTGAATATATTAAAGCAATCCTTGATAGATTATTCACCGATAATAGGTTGTTTTCCCCAAACTCAACCAATCAATGAGTCTCGACCTAAACCCCGTGGTTCAAAGACAATGAGTATCACAAATTCCATAAAATCAAGGGTCATGCTACCAATAGGTTTATGAAACTCAAAAATTATGTCCAATATCTAATCAACTGAGGTGAAATAAAAATCGAGAACAATACACCTTCTTCCTCTCAAAATTAAAAGCTTAAGATCTATCAATCCTCTTCCTAATCATGGTTTGACACATGCTTCAAATCGTGGTCAACCAAGTCCTGGAAAGAACCTCGAATCATCCACTCAACATTCTAACCACATCAAGAAAACTTTACATAGCTACCCCCAACAGAAGAGGAAAGAAATGAAAGCTAAGGTCCCTCTGCCATCTTCACAGAGGGTTTTAAGAAGCCATAAAGATCTGGAACTTGCAGAGAATTTACTTCACATAAGTAAACCGATGAAGGAATCTAAAGAAATGGACCTATTGGTCAGGGTTGAAAAGATGGAAAAGGAGATTCATGACCTAAAGAGTGCTATTAGGGATATGGATAAAACAAAGGGCAAAAGGAAGCTACAAAACTCTGAAGAAGATGATACCACTGCTGAAATATTCAAGAAGCTTCTCTCTCGGATGTCAGGCTTGGCAATGCAAAAGGGCGTAATGACTGTATCCTCTCAAATCTTAAAAGTATCTATAATTTTATAGAGCAACATGTGCGAAGTATATGTAGTCTCAGCGGCATTACTGAGGATATATGGGGATCAAAGGAGAACAGAGATCTTGCAATTGCCCAAGTGGATTTGAAAGATCCATCCTAGGCCACGGCCATTGCGTTCTTTGTCTCGCTCCAAACGATTAAGGCCAAGATTGACCGAGCTGTCAAGTGATGCGGTGCCCTGTTGTTGTTTACTGGCGGTGAAGTTGTTGTTGTTTGGTGATTTTGATGTTGTTTTTTGGCTGGGATGACCAGTGGTGGTTCCCTCTTGTTCATTTTTGTCTCTTTTGCTCTTATTCGGATCACTGTCTGTCTTGATCCTGTTTTGCTACCTATATTGTATTATCTGGCTGTTGAGCCTCCTAGTCTATGGTGTTTAGCATATCTAGGTTTGGTTTCTCTTCTTTTGATATCTGGATTTTGAGCCTTTTTGTACACAGGGTATAGTCCCTTCAAAACTATTTACCCATGATAAAAAAACATTCTAACCACATCAACTATCATTGTGTCCCCTTTCGGTATAAATATATTAGTGGCTACATCCACCACTCCCCACATCAAGTGACTACTATTAAATTCAAGGGCCCTTCACAAAACCCTCAATGTACAATCACCACCCAAAGGTGCCGTGTAGTGGTTTAACGAAATCTTCCATCCTCTTCAAATATACCACCGCAAGCTCAATACAATATCATTAAATAACTCAAGAAGACCCTTATACAAATATCCATAATGAATCTTCTCAAAACATCCTCCATACATAAATATATCCTCTATGCTACCCTCCATGAAACGTGTGTTCCAAATGATATTGATCCCACACAATTCCAAGATCTTGTTGCTCATCTTTATCCACATCCCTCATTATCACTCACCTTCACCCAACAAGACTTACCACTACACGACCCAACACACAATATTTCTCTATACATTGAGGTGCATATTGAACACAATCACATCAAAAGAATACTCGGTGGATAACGGATATGTAGTTAATCTTTGACCTTATATGTCATCCAATGATTATGGTACAATGAATTGGATCTCAGACAAGATATAATTACTATCAAAGCATATGATAATACTGAGTGAAAATCCGTGGGCACCTTATATCTTCCTATCAATGTAGGGCATGTTGTGCTCCCTACCCTAAGTACACGTTGGGCCATTCACTCCCATATAATCTCTTGTTTTGCACAACCATGAATCCATGAGATGAATGTTATACCATCTACATTTCACCAATGTCTCAAATTTAAGCATGTCGGCATAAAGGTCACCATCCATGGTGACCCTCAACCCTTCCAATATTGCTAAGCACTCGAAGCACAAAGTTATCAAGAATTGTATTGTCCTATTACCAAAATTGTGCCATCATAATCTCCATCAGTAGTCATCATCCGCCACTACCTAGGTTTTACCTAATAATCATCCATCCACGTCATATAATGCCTCATCGTCATCCACCCCTCTCTTACCCACTACATCCATATCCATTCCTCTTCTACCTACTCCGCCACTCAAGATGAAATCCATAGGGTGTAGGGAATATCAAACTTTTAGCATCAAAAAGCTACCACTCTCACCCAAACAACATGGTAGGCCCGACATGTGTCAAGTACGAAAGCAAAAATATTCACTAGGATCTTCCACTTTTATCCATTTTGGGTTTTTTTCTGATGAGTACCTCAAGCCATCCGACACCACATGGATCATCGATGAATCTATATTGTCCTACTTCTTAGAAAACAAATATTTGATCCCCAAGAGGATGATGACCCACATGGGTTATTCTAGAAGAGGACTAGGTCACAACGAGCAAGGCGTCCCCAAACCTATCACCATCATCCCCAACCTTAATGGTCATGGACTTGGGTATCAACCACCGGTGAGGGTATCCATGATGACCATAGTGACACAACTAAAACAACTGAGGAGGCCATAGACACCATCGAGACAAGTTCCGTCTATAGCCAATACAAAGACCTTGCGCCACCAATCTCTTTCTCGATACCATTATTTTTTCCATCAATGTCGCTCTCACCTACCCGCAACTTATCCAGTGGGACCAACAATCCGCACATGTCACCTTGGATACATTTCAAAATGATGAGGCAATTCTTGAGTTCATGGGAACTCAATGAGGAGGATCCCAATCCAATATCCCTATCTGCTTCAATCCCAATCCAATATCCCTCGTCCCACATCCTCTTGTCACCCCAATGAGGAGGATCCTCAAATAATTCTTCCAAGAGCCCCTAAATCCTGAACAAGATCCAGTTATGGATCGACTTCTTCTAGATCCTGAAATGCTACAGGATGGCTCCACATCATTAATTGAGGAAACCATTGACATTAACAACGACACTTAAGAGGACCCTAAGATCCTTAAACCAGGGGCATCCTTATCAATAAGAACAAGCCACCTTTAAAGCACTCCTAAAGGAATTCTTAGACATATTTGTATGGTCCTATGTGGATATGTTGTGTCTCGATCCATCTCTAGTGGTCCATAATCTTGTGGTGTATAAATATACAAAGCCACTTAAATAAAAACTACGCAAGATGTATCCAAAGGTTGCCCTTTTTGTCAAATAATAATTAAAAAGATACTCAATGTCGGTTCATTTGGACCATTGACTATTATGATTGGATTTCTAACATTGTCCCAATAGGCAAGAAGACCGGGGGCATCTGCATTTACACAGACTTTTGTGACATTAACAAGGCTTTCCCAAAAGATGACTTTCCCTTACCAAATATCGACATGATTATAGATTCCACAGTGGGGCACAAAATGTTATCTTTCATGGATGGCTTCTCTGGATACAATCCAATCAAAATATTTGAATAAGATCAACATAAGACTTTTTTCACCACGCCTTGGGGCATGTTTTGTTATCAAGTCATGCTTTTGGCCTTAAAAATGCCAGAGCTACTTACCAACGTGTCATGACCATTATATTTCATGATATGATGCACACATCATTGAAGATTATGTCAATGACATCTTGGGAAAATCCAAGCCTAGAGAAGAACATCCCATGGTTCTTCGCCACATCTTTGAACAACTCCAAGAATACAAAGTTCAACTTAATCCCAAGAAATGTGTTTTCGGTGTTACATCTGCAAAGCTACTTGGATTTATTGTCTCATGTTGCAGAATCAAAATTGACCTAGACAAAGTTAAAGTTGTGGTTGAAATGCCTCTGCCTACAAATCTCAAACAACTAAGGATCCTACAGGGTAAAATCCAAGCCATCAAAAGGTTCATAGCACAACTCGCCAACAAGTGCCTTCCATTTCATCATTTTCTCAAAAAAAGAACAATATTCCATTGGAATGAAAATTTTCAAACTTCTTTTGACAAACTAAAGGAATATTTAATGTATCCCCCAGTCTTAGTGCCTCCTACTCTAGGAATTCCTCTCCTCCTATACATTTCACCTACACAACACACCTTGGGGCTCTCTTAGCACAACATGATGATCATGGAAAAGAACAAGCCATATATTATCTCATCCGAACACTAGTCACCTATGAGATTAATTACTCTCCTATGGAAAAATCATGTCTTGTTGTTGTCTTTGCTTCTCAAAAGCTATGACATTATATGCTCAACAATACCATCAAGCTCATATCCAAGGTAGATCCACTCAAGTATCTACTATCCAAAATGGTTTTAACAGGGATGTATGGAAAAATGGATCATGTTATTGAGTGAATTTAACATCAAATATGTTAATCAAAAGGATATCAAAGGACATGTCCTAGTAGATTAGTTAGTAGAAGCTCCAATTTCTAATTATACACCCTTGAATACATGGTTCCCAGACATATCCATATTCATCATTGAAGAATCAGACACATGGACATTATACTTTAATGGATCATTTACACGTCACACTCAAGAGTGCAGGCATTCTCTTTCTTATGCCCCAAGGAGATATGATCCTATAGGCCTTTTGGATGGATTTTCCTCGCACCAATAATATAGTTGAATATGAGGCACTCATAGTTGGACTATGAATGACTATCTAATGGACTATCAAAACTCTCAAGGTCTTCGGTGAGTCACAACTAATAATTAAGCAAGTTAATGATGAATATTCCACCAAAGACAACAAATTGGTTCCTTACAAAGAATGGTGGATAATTTCAAGGCTTACTTCCAGCACATCCAATTTGAGCAAGTCCCTCGAGCAAGCAATAAATCGATAGATGCAATAGTAACCATTGGTTCTCTACTGGACATGCCTTCAGATGCCTTTAATTCACAATTCTTGGTCGAACAACTCATGGTATCGACCTATGAAATCCATGAATCTGAGATGGTATGTGAGATTTCTGGTCATGAATCCCTATGGTACCATGACATCTACACCTATCTCCATGACCACACCCTTCCACCTAACCTCCCATGTAACCATCATAAATCCTTCATCCAACGTGCCTCTTGCTTCACCATCCTCGGTGACACCCTTTATCATAGAAACTTTGACGTAACTTTGTTGAGATGCCTAAATTCCCAAGAGGCCAAATTAACACTTCAAGAAGTTCACACTAGCATTTGTGGTGCTCACACCAGTGGTGTGGTACTTGCTAAAAGATTTATGTGAAACGCTTTACTACTAGCCTACCATGGAAAAATATGCATGTTCATACGTCCGCAAATGTGTCCCATGTCAGAAACATGTCGACCTTATCCATGCATCATCCCAAGATTTGCAACCCATTACTACTCCATGGCCCTTTTCCACCTGGGGTATCGATCTCATGGGAAAGTTAAATCCCACTTCATCGATGGTCACAAATTTATTATCACTGCCACATAATAATTCACTAAATTGGTCGAAGCCATTCCACTTACCTATGTTACTGGAAAAAATATCCGAGTTCATCTTTACTCACATCATTTTTTGCTATGGTATTCCATCTACCCTTGTCACAGACAATGGAAAATCCTTCAAAATTGAGAAGTCCATGAGCTTTGCGACCAATTCCACATCAAGCTCAAATTCTCCACCCCATATTACCCATAAGGTAATGGCCAATCCAAAGCATCTAATAAAATTCTAAAGTGCATCCTTGGTAAAATTGTGAGTCAAGCAGGATGAGATTGGCATACACAAATTTATCCTACCTTGTGGGCCTATCGCACATCCATCTGCACTCCCACCGGTTCCACCCTATACTCCCTCATTTTCGCACTCAAGCAATCTTACATGTCGAGATCGAGATCCCTTCCCTTCGCGTTTCTCTCCAACACCTTATCGACGATGAGGAATATCGTGTCAATCGCCTATAAGAGCTTGAGGTTCTATATGAGAAACGCTTTCACGCTCTGGACAACCTCAAAGCTTACCAAAATCACCTTTGTAGACACTACAACAAGTACATTAAAACCCATGAATTTGAAATTGGTGACTTAGTCCTCATGGAGAACCAATGTAATACTAATGTTGATCATGAAAAGAAAGGAAAGTTTGAACCAAATTGCTCAGTCATATATTGTCATCGCTAATTTAGGCTTGGGTGCTTATAATTTGGCTACCCAAGATTGCTATGAGTTAGAAGATCCTATGAACATCATGCATTTAAAACGATTCTATGTCTAAGTTCCCATTTCTCCAACTAAAAAATAAAATTAAAAACTCAATCAAAAATAAAAATAATATGTTTAATGGTGAAAACTACTTTGGTGGCGCCTTGGGAAAGTATCGTGGTGAAAACCGGTTTCCAACACTATGGTAAATCATATCCTATCTCCACCAAGTACCTTACACATAACAACAACACACCTGGGGAAAGAACCCCTTCATCCCTACTCATATTCTCATCCCTATTCACATCCTATGCTCCTAAATCCAAACTTCTTCTGATCCTCACCACGAAGCAAAGGATCTATCATGACTAGTGTAAATGTTAAAAAGATTAGAATGAAAATGTAAGAAAACAAACAAGTTTGTCTTCCTACTCTAATCTTCCTAGCAAATACCTCAGATTGAGCTAGATGGAAAGGGAATTAGAGTGCAATACCTTCACTTACCAAAGTAGAGCTCCCTTTGATTTGTTTAATGTGCTCAAGATGTTGGTTTATAGTTGTTTGCTTCATATTTTTGGAGACACTTGGGCAACACCTCCCCTTGATTGTGCTTAGATTTCTTGATTTTTGATGATGATAGATTGATTGTAGATGACTGGATTGATTGAGTGATTGAAGATAAAATGGATGATTGATAAAAGTAGCAAAACTTTGTTATGGATTTGAGATATGGTTCTCATGGAGGAGGAGAGCTCAATTTATAGTTTTTGGGTGGAGGATTCAATGGCTAAGATGAAGCCATATTGGATTTGAATCAATGGTGGAGGATGCATGTGAGGATTAGAATTCTCTAGAATGGAGAATTCTATAATTTGAATTCAAAATTCTTGGAGGGAAGAAGCTTCCATTGAATTAAAAAGTCAATAGAAGGAGAAGGTTAGAGACCCTTCTAGATTTAAAAGCCTCTAGATTTAGAGGTGGGGATGTGATTAGGATTAGAATTATATTAGGTTAATAAATGATGATTAGGGGTGAGGTTACATGGAAAGGCTAGGTGTAGGGATGTGTAGGGTAGGTGGTAGGTGAGATGTAGGAATATTAAATTCCTAGAAAATGTTAATGAAGGATTAAAATAGGATAATAATAATTAATCTTGTGATTAATTATTATATAGTTGAAAATGGATAAAATAAAGGATTAAAGGGATAAATGATGAAATGGGATATTTAGATAAATGATAAAGGGATTAATGATAAAATGGATTAAATAATAATAATTAATCTTGTGATTA
The DNA here is from genome assembly GCA_018340775.1 of Taxus wallichiana var. yunnanensis. NCBI lineage: Eukaryota > Viridiplantae > Streptophyta > Pinopsida > Cupressales > Taxaceae > Taxus > Taxus wallichiana. Next base: position 924,936,652 of record CM031242.1, read on the forward strand.
ATTATTATATGGATGATGTTGGGATATTTACGGGACAGATTAATTGTAATTAATCATGTCGACATTTTAGATGTCTACAACTAGGAACACTATCCCGATCCTAGCCAAGGGTGCATTTTCCATGATCATATTTTTTTGGGAAACAACAACATTTGGTAGAATATCGGTCCAAATGTCGAGAATCTGCAACCCTTGTAAGATCCCGAGGCCTTCATTTCTCTCCATCTCCCCATCTACCTATTATTGTTTCTTAAACCCTTTTGAACTCACTTTCCTCTCTCTCTGTTATTTTTTCTTTTTCCTACCTTATATCATGTTTTCATTTATGTCTCGATCATCTTGTGTCATGAGTGTGTCTCTGCATGGTGTTGGTGTGTTCATGGTGCAAGAGGGTGTTGAGTCAAATTGATGTTGCTTATCTAACACATAGGTGCTATGTGAGTCATGCAAGGTGGTATAAGTAGTCTTTATATATGTATCAAGTATGCTCTCAAGCTTGTCGATATTGTCAAGGGTCTTGTAGGTCTCTATCCGGATCATAATATTGAGTATCTGAGAATCACCGCTATAAATATTCAAGTTTGAATACACATAGCTTTTCCTAAAGAGAAAAGTTAATGATAGTGACTACCCTACTTGGTCATAAGGAGTTTTAGAGATGGAAGAGGAATCTACTCAAATGATTCAAGCCAACTTCACGCTCCAACAGGAATCTAGCAAAATTAGCTCTAGTGCGTGCATAGGCATATTCCTTAGGGGTCTAGCAAACTGAAGCAGTGAAGGAGCCACAATGAGAAAAAATGATTAAAAAAATGTATTTAATATGGAAGAACTCAAAATAATGCTTAGAAGTTCAGAAAACATGCCTTGGAAGAAAAATACAAGTCCTAGCCAAATCTGCCTTTGAGAAATGAGTTGTACTTGCACCAAATGAGATGGACCAAAAATTCAAGAGTTTTCTTGACAAATAAATCATTTGAGATTGTGGAGGTATGTTTCCTTGAGCTCCATTCAAAATTTCAGGACTCAAAGAAGTCATTTGAGCAAGAAATTCAAATTCTACCAAGACTGGGCTTTGAGGAAACTCCATTTAAACCACTTAGAATTCTTAGGTATCAAACAAAATTATCCAACATTTCTTAGATAAATCATAGAAGAAAATTTTGGAGTAAATTCACATAGAAATAGGGTGTAAAAGTCGGTTTGTTAATTGATTGAGTTTTAGAGAAGTTCTCATCTTTTTCTAAGCCTATTCTTCTCTATATCAAACACCCTCTTGAATCGATAGAAGAAAAAAAAATTTGTTTGTCCTCAAATATTTTGTGTGAGTAATCTCAAAGCCTCCAAAGGTTCATTAATAATTTCTCCAAGTCCTAAAATGGGTGGAATAGGTTAAAACCTTTGATGAAGCATGTCAAATTAAGTTTTTGGTCTTGAAATAATGTGTTCTCCATGCACAAGCATGATTTGGTAATCAAGTGAAGTTCTATTGTTTGCAGATGTCCTCGAGCACCAAAATAATAGGTTTTATGTTTCATATGTCCTTTTAAACTCCTTAGAATGCTTTCCAAGACTCAAAATAACTCTCTTGTTTGAAAACAAGGCACAATCATGGGTATTGTCTCTTTTTATTGCCAAATCTTATTGTTAGAGATGTCTTTGTGTGTTGCAGGATAACACAAGGATTGAAATAGATGTCAAGACAATGTATAGACCTTTTGAGTTTAAATCTTTTAAATTTATCAAGAAATGACTAAGAAACCCTTAGTCTAGGGTTTCAAGTAATGTTTTACCTTGATTTCGAGTTCCAACTAGTGGAAGGACATGAAAAATCATTCTTACCTTTGTATGTTGGTCATCATCATATCTTCCAAGTCTCAAATCCTCTCATCAAATTCTCTTAGAGATTCTCATGATAAAAATTATGTGACAAAGTGTGTTAAGGGTTATGTAGTCTTGTAAGTAAATGAAATGCTTTCTTTGCCCTCAATCAAGGTCTAGGACTCCATACAAAAAAATATTACAGTGAAATATGAGTTAAATTAGCAAGGATTGGTCTTGAATAAACATGACAGAGTGATTAGAGCTCATGGCAGAAGCATGAAATTTGTTAAGTGGAAGTTGTTGGTCTTATCGCCAAATCACCGCACCCTCCGAATGGCCAGGATGTGAACAGGACGTTCGGTGTGATTGGTAAACAGATTACCATTTTATTTTACCTCGAGAAATAAATGCTTTGAAATCGATTAGATAAAAATTTTGAAATCCTTCACATGGAATTTTTCTTCAAAAATAAAATTCTCCAAAGTCATGAAAATCAAAAAAGCAGACTTGAGACTTGTGATTTTCCTTTCTGAGTTTAAATGACATGGAATTAAAATTATGATTTCCAAGTTCTGAAGTCTGAAACCCAAAAGTCTGAAATTTTGGACTTTCAGGTTTTTGGAGTTCAGAGTTTTCTTTGGAAATTATCAATTTTGAACTCAAATTTCAAAATTGAAACCCAAAGTCTAAAATTTTAGACTTTCAGGCTTTCGGGTTTCGGAACTCTAGGTCGCATCTTTGAAAAATTACTTTGGGATGTTCTGAGTCCAAAGCCCAAGAAGATCTAAAATTTCAGACTTTCAAGATTTTATGTTTAAGAACTCTCTTAACTATTTTGAGGTTTTTCACTTTCGGACTTAAAGTCCGAAAGTCTAAAATTTCAGACTTTCGAATTTTCGGGTTTCGAACTCTCCCATCGCCATTTCACGATTTTCATCTCTTGATCTCCAAAGTCCGAAACCTCAATTTTCATCTCTTGATTTTAGAGGTCGAAGCTTTTCTACGAACTTTAGACTTCTCGATTCGAAACTTTGAGCTTCTCCAATTTAGAACTTCAGACATCTCCACCCGAGCTTTTGGACTTCTCAAGTTTGGAACTTTCAACTTTGGCATTTTGGGAACCAGAAGGCCATCAGGTTCCAAAATTCAAAATTTGATGTCTACTTCTACATCCAAGGGCAAGGAAAAGATGAAATATCCACTCCTTGGTGTTGCTCCTCACTCTTGCTTGTCTTTTGACTTGAGGAGCATAGGAGACACCGATCTCAGAAAAAATGTTTTTCCAGACTTCTAGGCAAGGGTGAAGGCCCCAAATAAGAAATACTAGATGCAGGCCATATATGACAGTGGGCTTGCTCTTGATGCCAGTTTTCCCTCATCCATGCATTGCCCAAAGTTTGTTTTAGTTACCGCAGCCCACTTCGATGAAGAATCCATGGCAGTTAAGGATGTTGATGGCAAGGTTGTAATCTGCTTGGATCCAATTTTTTTGAGGATTTTCTCAAACTCCCGACGTCGAGGACTACGTGATGATTTCACCAGAGTCAGCGGTAGAACATTGGGACAAAGAAGTAGAGTTGTGCACGAGGGTCATGTTGAAAAGCTATCTGGCCAAGAGTGTTGCCAAATTTCCAAAGACCATGTATCGTCATACTTCATTCAGGAGGTCAATGACATTATTGTGCTACTAAGAAAAGTTTCAAGTCTTCCCTCTGCGAAGGAATTCTAGGAGTGGATGTTCTTATATATCACTACTATAAAGAAGAATAAGGAATTTATTAGATGGGGGAGCATATCAGTAGCTCCATTTGCTATCAGTTGAGTAGAGTGTTATCCTCAAAGAGTTTCTACATGACATATTTTTTGGTCTATGTTGTAGTTGTTATGGGAGACTTCACTGGGTTGAATACTAAGGGTATTTGAAGCACCTCCCAAATCTATGATTTCTATCCTCAGCTTACACTAGATGAGGGAAGGTGCACTTCCGCAAAATTAACAATGCTTTCTTTGCGGTTATTCTCTATTGTTTCGATAAGGAGTTGTATAATCGGAGGATTTCTGATGAAGCCTTCAAGGAAGTGCGTGAATGGGGAGATATCTACCTATAGTTCCCCACATTTACCTACATTTAGATCCCCGACTTCGTAGGTGCTCCCAACAAGCTGCCAAGATGTCCCACTGACAAGTGGGTCTTGTTAGAATTGGTTCAACAATTGCTAGATTACCACAAGATCCAAAATAAACAACACAAAGTGGGAGTTCAATTCCCTATTTCAATTGGTAGATACACTTGCCCAAATATTTATAAGGCTAAGAATGTGGATGTAGAAATGGTAGAAGTAACCTTGCGGACTTTTCATCCATGAACCAATTTTGACTATTGGGGTAAATTCAGTGAAACAGTCAATCTAGTTCCCATGTGCCCTAGTTGGAAGACATATGGATTCATTGTCAGATGAATTCATCATCCGAAAAAGAGACTATGAAAGGCTAACTTTGGATGAGGTTCGGCAGTTTGGTATAGCCAATGTCCCAAAATACATGCAAGATGATGATGAGGTTTTGGATGTAGCATATAAAAATGATAATGTTGTCAATCAACCATTGTCATGGATTGATTGGTATGTGGAAGAATGTTACAATACAAAGGAGAGGGTGGGGCCCATTCTCAGAGAACCTATAGTTGGTTGGTTACCTTGGGAATCTCACCCAAGGGGGTAGATCAACCTACAAATATAGAAGCCCCATCAACCATGAGCCAATCAACACCCACAAAGGGGAAAAGGTCAATTCAAAAGGCCCATACAGTTCCAAAAAGATTTCATTTGTTGTTGGGAGCTCATCTCTCTCCAAGGCTCCTGTTTCCAAAGCCATGTCTCCTACAGCACCCGTGATAGAAGTAGTTGAAGTCAGTGATTCTCCAAGTGTCCCATAAGACCCATCATCTCTTTTTCCTCTTCCATTATCAGTTCCTTCCACTTCTACGATCATTTCTTCTTTTCCATCTCCTTCCATGGCCCAAGTATTCTCATCCCTTCTAGTTCTCTCAGTTGGGAAACCATTGGGTCACCCATTTCTACTTCACTTCCCCTAACACTTCCATTTCCTTTTGTCTCATCTCCTAATATCATTATATCCACTCCTATGGAAGTCCTCACATCCACCCTATCCATTACTACCACTTCCATTCAAATGCCAACTAATGTTTCTAGTACTCTTGTTGTGACTAATGTTTCAGGTACTGAATCTACTATTCTATCCTCATCAACATCAACCATTCCAGAATGGTTGTTTTAGCAAACTCCAAAGAAAAAGAAGAAAGTGCCTTTGGGGATGTCATAGATCTAAGTATATTGAGCATACACCAAAAAGATAGGCCAAGAGGCCAAAGATTGTTTCTATCCTGATAGTAAATCCATATGGGGAACGAGTTGTAGAGGTTATTACTCCCATTGAGGGAAAAACTAAGGAAACAATTACAACTGCAAATTATCGATTTCTAGATTTTCACTAGGAAAAGCCACTCACAAAGGAGCTAAACAAGATGTACACACTGCTCTTGGAAATCTGGAGAAATATGATAAGGATAAAGTTTCTAAGGATGAGCTTAAAGCCAAAGTCAAGTAGCTCACTGCATTACTACGAAAAGTAACAAAGCCAACTCCATCTACTTGAAGTCTCAACTACTACGGCTATGACAGTTTCATCTACCATTGATGACATTTCTTATCACGAGATCGAGAAGATAGGCCAGAAAGGGAGATCGGTAGATGGATGGATGGAACATATACTGCAAGAAGCTAATCCTTTAATTAAAGAGGCTCTAGAAATATATAATGATTTGCAGGTTGGAAGAGATGTTATTTGTAAAATGGATGAATCATTTTCTGAGGATAATAATAATCTGAATTTGAATTTGGCAACATGGAGTGAAATTAGAGAAGAAGATTTAGATCTACTCCTTCAGGAGGATGTAATCAACGATGCTTCAAAGTTGTTTGAATATCAAAAAGCCATGGAATTCCTGGTGTCAGGTGCTGCAAGATTTGATTAAGAAGTTGGACGATAAACGAGTGGAAATTATGGATGCCTTGAATGATATATTAGAAGAATTTGATATTGTTAATTGTAAGTTATTCAACAAAAACATTGATGCTCTCCCAGAAGATCAAATCAAGGAAAATTTCAAAGATTTGGTGAAGCGCGACGATGAGGTTACCAAAACTTTCAGCAGTGAATCCATTGATAGATTGGTTTTATGCCAAAATTTCATAGGAAGACTAAAGAAATTTGTGAGTAAACTTAGAAGAATTCCAGCCAAGATCACAAGAGAAATTGAGACAGCAGATGTAGTGAATCACTATGCATGTGGGCCGGGAGACGAAGAAATTCAGGGAATCATCAAGCATTTCCTTGAATACAAACATCGAATGGTTGCATGGGAAGGAGCACAACAGAAACCTGTGGAAGGAGAAGGTGTTGCAGAACTAGGCCAAAGCTGAGCAACCATGAAAGGGCAGATCCAAGCTCTGGATTGGTCAAAATTGCAAGGTTGACTGAGTCAAACCCTTACAACAAACTTGTTATTTTTATGGGAGCATGTTCCCTTGAATTAATGACATTTCTATTTTTAGTAAAATGTTAGTTGAAGGCCCAAATTGTAATGGCTCAACCTAAAGAACTTATAAATAGTTAGGTGTATGGAGTCATTTGGGGGATAGAGATATAGATCATTTTTGGTGAAGTTGCTCTTCAAGCTTGGAAGAGTGCTTCAGATATTTTAAAACCTTTTAATTATATTCAGAGTGATATCTTTCCTTGAACTCCGATTTATTGTGTTGAATGGTTGATCAGTATATGCTTTGTGAATGCATAATTCCTTAGTGTGAATGATTAGCTTACCTTTATTTCAGATTATCTATTTTATGTTATGAGGAAGTAATGTAACCATATTTTATGTTAGTTGTGGAAATATTGTTTTCCTTCTATTGTTAAAAGTTACATTATCATTAGTTGTAATCAATGAAATGGATGTTTGACATGTGCATGTGCTCTATCCTCATGATTAGTTAATTGTGTGTTCAATCAAATTGATCTCTCTATTATGTATACTTTGAGTTTAACAAAGGAACACATGCTTTTGGTTTGTGGTATTTTGTGCCCTTTCTAAGTTGCAATAGGTGAAGGTGACTAACGGTGTTCACATCCTACTCACATTAACCCTTCCTGAGATTTAAAATATCCTTTTATTCAGTGCATCACCATCCCTAGTATAGTTTCTTTTTTTGCAAACCTCTTTCCTTAAAACCCACGACAATGTTAGTATAGGATTGGATAACCATTTTATTATACTAGGAGTAGTATAGCACTTAGTTTAGGAAAAGAAATCGGCCTTCTCCGGAGGTTCACCTCGAGCCCAAGTCCCACAACTTGAGAGGTGATCCCATGTGTCTCAATCACACCGAATGTCTTGCTTATAGTATGGCCATTCGGGGCTGCAATGATTTGGCAAAAATAGTTTTTGGCACGCCCGGTGGGAAAAAGTTGGTACTTCTCTTCTCACTTGCACAAGTCAAAGTACCTAGTGACTCTATATCTCTAGGTTCCAAATCTCAGTGCATTAACTTATGCGAATAATTTAGACAATATCTTCTTCAAAGCAAGGAAGTTATCAACATATTGAACTTTCCTTGTCTCCTCCAAAGAGAAGAAGCAGAGGTGTTTCAACTCCACCAGCTGCAACTTTATCTCGTAGGGGTCATTCAACTCCTCCATATAGAAGGTTTCCTCCACCAAAGAATAATCAACCTCTTGCTGCTATGGCATAGAACCAATTTTTTTCCTCCTTTCAATGCAAGCAATCCTCTTATGTTGGCTCAATGTGACCTTATACCAGTTGCAACACTTAAAAGTTTACCCTTTTACACAGGGGAAACTCATGTTACTCCAGTAGAACACATTCTTGATGTAGCCAACATTTACGTAGTACATAACATCATGAAGGATAATGTTGTTGTCAGACTTCTGGCCACTTATTTCAAGGGAAAAGCACTTCAATGGTTTCAAGGGTTACGTGTTGGCAGTATAACCACTTGGGACAAGTTAGGAGAGAATCTCTATAAATAGTTTGAAGACAAGAGTGATCACCTATCACTTTTGGAACAACTCACTACCATAAAGAGAGCTCCCCAAGAGTACATGAGCAATTTCAATTTCCAATTTCACAAAACTTGGAATAGGATTCCGACACTCATTAAGCCTTCTCTAAATAATGCATTCTTGTACTATTTGTGATATTTGAATAGTGATGTAGCAATTATGATCCAATCCATGGGAGGGGCTACATTACCTTGATGCCTACGACATAGCCATAAGTGTGGAAAATTCCTTAATTCAGCCGGAAAGATAGCTCCTCGACCACCAATGCCATTTTCTCCGGATCTTACAAATAATCAGCCTATCATTGCTCCTATTCTAGTAGCCTCTAATCAACCAACTCAATCTACCCCTACCTCTTCAAATGATCTATTTGAAGTCAAATCACTACTGCAGACCTTCGAAATGAGCTTGTAGCGATTAAAAGGTAGCAGTCCCAATATGCTTGACCGTTCCAATCCCAATATCGCAAGTCGTCCTCCTTTTCAAGGAAATAATCAGGCCCAAAACTAGGTCACTAGCCAAGCACAAGCGTGAAGCCTTTAAACTTCCATAACCCTTCGCGCCGATTCATTCAGAGCCATAGTACTAGGGTCCAGAATAACCTCATTCAATATTATGAATGGTGTTATCCTTTTTCTCAACCTCACAACCAAAATCTTTTCCCAAATGGAGTTTTGAGTCAAGACCCTTATGGTCCAAAGCATATCCACCCCACCTGAATCATCAGTGACCATCCACCCAAGAGAGCCAAGACCAACCTTCTGATGAAACTACACTACTAAATTGGCAAACAAATGATTTTTGTGGTTTGAATACTGATGCCTCTATTGTAGCATCAAACACACATTCCAAGAAGAGGGCAATAGATCCTCAATCTCCCAAAACTGATCAGGCATCTACTTCACAGCCTCAAGCACAAATATCAGCTGATAAGGGTATAGGAAAGAAATCACCAAAAGTATCTACGGATTAGTCTACAAAGAAAGGTGGAACTTCAAGTATCACAGTGCCCAATAGGCATTTCCCAAAAGAAGACTCTACGCCCAAAAAGGTATTAGCAAAGTTGGGGCAATTCTGTTCAGCATTGTGGAGCAAATGAAGAAGACCAATTTGAGCGTCACGATGTGGGATGCACTCTCAATTCCTTCTCATGAGGAACTTGCTACGGGAGGCTTTGAACAATTTTGGTACTACCGATAGATCATCAGGTCATGAAGCAGCAATATCAACTAGCTTGTGTCAACCAGAAACGAAAGTGATTTCTAAGGCCAACAAACCACCACCATTCTATATCTCTCTGATCATTGGTGATCATTTGGTGCACAATTATATGATCGATTCTAGAGCCAGTAGTTCCATGATGCCCAAGAAAATGTAGATGTGTTAGGAATCCCATATACTCCAATCTCAAAAGGAGTTGTCCAGTTAGACATGTCTGCAGTCCAAATGGTGGGAGTCATTAAGGGGCTTCAACTTACTATCCATGCATGTCCTAGCTTGGCATTCACACAAGACATATCTGTTATTGATCTCCCTCCCCTCTTTGCCATTTGCTTGTCACGTGATTTCACTACCAAGATGGGTGGTTATTTGTCATCAGATTGGTCACATATGATCCTTAGAACTTGGTACGGGATGAAGGTGACTATAAGAGAAGAACCTATTTTTCACAATCATGTGGAGCCTTACACCGCTAAACCCATAAATGGGAATTATGCCATTTGTGACCCAGATGAGGAGGATGCAGATCACGAGCCAACTACTCTTACAGAGGAAGTTCCTGACATAGTGCTTGATGAGGTAAGTATCAATCATCAATATGATCCCTATGCTGATTTATTGGCAGATGAAGAATCTAGTCTGTTGTTTTTGGAAGAAATTGGATTAGGTACATACTGCATACATGAAGAAGGTGCAATCATACCTCAGTTGGTCAAAACATCCGATAGTTGCGAGGGACTATGGAAACTGTTCTTTGATGGTTCGAGGAGTAGAAATGGATCCAGTGCAAGAGTTATGTTGATTTCTCCATAAGGAAATAAATATTTCTCATCCTTCTAGCGGTTGTAGTTTAGTTGTACTAATAATGTTGCTGAATATGAGGCCCTCATACAAGGAATTCAACTTGGCTCAAAAGAGAGGAATCAAATCCTTGACGGTCTTTGGTGATAGTGAATTGGTTGTGCATTAAGTAACAACTCGCAAGTGCATCAAAAATGATCTATTGAGATCGTATAAGAATCAAGTTTGGGACTTGATAGAAGATTTCAAGCTTTGAAATTCATGTAGTTCCTAGAAAACAAAATCAAGAGGTTGACAGGCTGGCTACCATTGGCTCATAGTATGATATACCTATGGACATTATGAAAGAAGGGCAGCAGATGGTCAAAATGGTGGTTCATCCCATAGTACCGGATAACGTAAGTAGCTGGTAGGTGTTCGATAGTGACCAACAGATTGTCCTTTTCCTACAAAAAGAAGCAGAGTTTGTTTCCAAACACCAAGATAAACTGTAAAACTCCTATGGTGATCAAATTATATAGTTGAAAGGAAATAAACTACCAAAAGGCCTAGTTACTCTTGAATCCATCTTCAATACAGATGACTAGGTCAAATGGCAAGGTACCAACATGATAATCAAAGAGGAAGATTTTGAAGAAGTCAAGGTAGCAAGTGAAAAGCTTCTAAAGATTGGAAAAGTATGTACTACTCAAGAGAAGGAAGCTTTCATTGAACTATGTCAAGAGTATCATGATATTTTTGCATGGAGCTACAAAGACCTGCGTGGTTTTGATCTAGGTCTAGCTCAACACACCATTGAGATGGATCCAAACTCCAAGCTAGTTCATAAAAATAGAGGCCAATTAACCCTAAAATTGAGCCATTGATGAGGAAGGAGCTAACAAATCTCATTGAGGCTTGCATTATTTTTCCCATCAAGCATTCCTCATGGGTAGCCAATCTGGTGCCTGTAAGGAAGAAGAATGGAGAGATTCGGCTATGCGTAGACTTCAGGGATTTGAACCGAGCCTCGTTGAAAGACCACTACCCTCTTCCATCAATGGAACAAATCCTTCAAATAGTGGCAGGGGATCAAAGGTTTTCCTTGCTCGATGGATATTTAGGATATAATCAGATTCTAGTCCAAGAATTGACCAATTTAAAACAAATTTCACTACTAAGTGGGGCACTTATGCTTACAACAAAATGCCATTTGGATTGTCCAATGCGGGGCTACCTTTTCAAAGAGCCATGGACATGGCATTTAAGGGACTAATCAACGATATCATCTTGGTTTACCTTGATGATATAACTATATATTCTAAGCATGCCAAGATCATATCACACATCTAAGGAAATTTTTTCAAAGATGTAGAGAATTTGGAGTTTCCTTAATCCTAAGAAGTGCATTTTTGCAGTTCAAGAAGGAAAATTGTTGGGACATGTTGTTTCCACAGAAGGACTATCTATTGATCCAGCCAAAATTCATTCAATTATGTCCTTATCTCTTCCAAGTCACAAGAAAGGTCTCCAAAGTTTTCTGGGAACCATAAATTTTGTATGAAGATTTATTCCTCAATTTGCAACATTGGCTAAACCGCTAACCGCCATGCTGAAAAATAATATTCCATTCTCATGGAAGAAAGAAGGAAGGAGAGCTTCACGGCTATTAAAATGGCCATTTCTCAAGCTCCCACGCTGGTAAACCCCATGTTTGACAAAGATTTCATTCTCTATGCTTTTACAGGTCCGGAAAGTATTTTGGGTATTCTCACCCAACAAAATGACAATTTGATGGAACAACCAATTTCCTTCTTTAGTCAATCCCTCAAGGAATACGAGCTCAAATATTCCTTTGTTGAGAAACAAGTCTTTGTAGTCATTTGAGCCTTGAAAATTTTTAGGCACATGTTGTCCAATAACAAAATTCACCTAATGGTCTCTCATCCTAGCGTTAAGGAGTTTTTGCTGAACAAAGAGATGAATGAGAAACACATTGGGTGGATCACAAAAGTAATGGAGTATGATGTGCACATTAAAGTCACTAAACTTGTTAGAGGCAAAGGATTATGTCAAGCAGTTGGTTGCAAACTTAGAGATCAAGGATGTGGAAGATGCTATGCTCTTAAACGCCGATGAAGGTGACAGTCAAGCTGATTGGTTAACAAAAATGCAAAATTTCCTCCTCTCAGGGGAATATCCTTCAAATATGGAAAAATTCCAAAGACATAGTTTTCGTCTCCAGTCTATTCCATATGTCTCATTCGGTAATATTCTTTTCCGTAAAGATTTGAATGGTGTTCTTACGCATTCGTCAAACCGGAACAGGAAAGTAAGATATTAGAAGAATTCCACAATGGTCTGTCTGGGGGGCATTACTCTACACAAATAACTGCTACCAAAATCATGCGTGTAGGTTACTATTGGCCCGATTTATTCAAAGATTCCCATCTCTGGGTGAGGAAATGTAAAGAATGTGCCTTGTTCGTAGGCAAACAAAAGTTGGAAGCACTTCCCTTGCATCCCATTCAAGTAGATCAACCTTTCATTTAATGGGGGTTAGATTTTATCAGGATGATTAACCCACCTTCTAGTGATAGACATAAATGGGTTCTTACTACAACGGATTATTTCACTCGATGGACAGAGGCGGTAGCTTTAAAGGAAAGTAACGAAAAGGCGGTTCTTGATTTCCTAGAAAATATAATGACAAGGTTCGGAGTTCCATTTACCATTATCTCCGACAATGCAATGGCCTTCCTCGGGTTTAAGTTGAGTGAATGGGTGGTTAAGAATGGAGTCTACCTCAAGACTTCATCAAATTACTATCCACAAGGAAATGGGTTGGCTGAATCTAGTAATAAGAATCTCATAAGGATCATCAAACGTACATGGAGGCTAATAAAAGGACCTGGCATACACAACTTAAGATTGCCTTATGGGCGGATTGAATCACACCTAAAAGGGTAATTGGAAATTCACCTTTTATGCTTGTATATGGGAGGGAGGCGAAGCTCCCACTCTCCTTGGAATTACCTTCTTTAGAGTTGGCCCATCAGCTCAAGTTATGGAAAATGATTCCTTAACGGTGAGGTTTGTTGAACTCATGGAGCTGGAAGAAGTTTAAAACACGGCTATGAAAACTTTAGGCCAACATCAGGCTCAAGTTAAGAAATCCTTCAACAAGAAATCTTTTGATAGGCATTTTCAAGAAGGAGATTTGGTTCTCAAGTGGGATGAAGACAGAGCCAAACCAGGAAGGCATGCCAAGTTTGACACTCTCTGAGTGGACCATATATTATCTCAAGTTGTAAAGAGGTGAATTCATTTCGTTTATCCAGAATCAATGGAGAAGAATTTCCCATTCACGTGAATGGGATACATCTCAAAGCTTGCTTTTGAGATTGTTTCACCCTTATAAAGTGTTTGTTTTTCTTTTCCTCTAAGTGCTTTGCACATTGTTTTGTTTTGTTTTTTTCTTTTCTTTTGGTTTTGGGTGTCCCTTGAATGTAGTTTTCTTCCAGGACTCCTTTTGCCCAATGGTTTGTATAAGGCTACTGATCCAAAAGCTTAGCAGGCAAGCATTCCTGGAGGTCACAAAAATGTTACCATTTTATTTTACCTCAAGAAACAAACATTGAAATCGGTTAGATAATTTTTGAAATCCTTCACATGGAAGTTTTCTTCAAAATTGAAAAATTCTCCAAAGTCCCAAAATCAAAAATTTGAACTTCGGACTTTGGGGATTTTCCCTTTCGGAGTTTAAATGACACGGAATTGAAATTATGATTTCCAGTTCTGAAGTCCAAAACCCCGAAAGTCTAAAATTTCAGACTTTTGGGATTTCAAAGTTTCTAGTTTTCTTTCGCAATTATCAATTTTGAACTCAAAGTTCCAAAGTTTGAAGCCCCGAAAGTCCAAAATTTTAGACTTTCGGGCTTTTGGGTTTGAACTCTCCTGACCGTTTTAAGGTTTTCACTTTCGGACTTCCGAAGTCTTAAATTCTGAAATTTTGGACTTTCGGGCTTTCGATTTTCAAACTCTCCCATCGCCATTTCACAACTTTCATCTCTTGATCTTGAAGTCAAAACCTCGAAATTCCGAGATTTGAAATTTCGGGTTTGAACTTTCGGAGCTCTCTGCGTATTTAATTCTTACCTACTTCTATACAGATCGAGATTTGGCCATTAATGTCGGATTTTTTCTATTTAAACTCAATTTTTTACCTATCATTTTCATCTGACATTTTTCTCTGACTACCTAGGTTTTTATTGTATTTTGTACTTTTCAACATCATTTTTGAGGTATTTTATTTTGGTTATTTTATTTTTGGTTTAAGATCTTTTATTTTGTTTCTCCTTGTTCATTTTATTTTGTTCCTCCTCTATATTCCTTGGAAAATGACAATATCATTACCCGTCATGTTTCCACGATTTGAGTTTCTGGTATTCAATACAACTACCATCAAAGTTTTCAGAGATCCTCTCGAATATTCCAAATTCACCCTCTCAGCACTTCTCATTTTTCAGAGTTCAGAGATTGGTATTTTTGGAGAACCTTCTTTTTAGAATTGAGATTTGGTTGTTTAGCGCTTTTTGTTTCTTGGGAATTGTGCCATTTTGGGTTTTAGAAGTATCCATTTCGTAACTTCAGAGCTTTTCACATTGGGTTTTGAACTCTACTTTTCGGGGTTTCAGAGGTTGAAGCTTTTCGAAACTTCAAACTTCTCCAATTCGGAACTTCGGGCTTCTCCAATTTGGAACTTCAGACTTCTCCAATTCAGGCTTTGGACTTCTCAACTTTAGAACTTTCAACTTTGGCATTTCAGAACCAAAAGGCCATCAAGTTCCAAAATTCAAAACTTGATGTCTACTTCTACATCCAAGGGCAAGGAAAAGATGAAATATTCATTCCTGGGGTTGCTCCTCACTCTTGCTTGTCTTCCGACCTAGGGAGCATAGGAGACACCGATCTCAGACAAATTAATTTTCCAGACTTCTAGGCAAGGGTGAAGGCCCCAAATAAGAAATCCTAGATGCAAGCCATATATGACAGTGGGCTTGCTCTTGCTATTAGTTTTCCTCATCCATGCATTACCCAAAGTTCATTTTAGCTACCACAACCCACTTCAATGAAGAATCCATGACAGTTAAGGATGTTGATGGAAAGGTTGTAATCCACTTGGATCCAAATTTCTTTGAGGATTGTTATCTCAGTTTTGAGTTTATGCAAAAACTATCAGATAACCCTATGAAATTTTTAAGCTGGTTTTGCAAAATTGCCTTTATGAGAGATAATCGGGTTTTCGGGTTTCACAAACAGGACAACATGTGTTTTAGATGTTTCATGTCTTGTGTTCCCCAAAACCCGAAACCCGCATCGAGTAAGGCGAGTCGGGTTTGCGGACCTTCCGAGCATCGGAGCATGCCTTCGTCTAAGCATCATGCTTTATGTCGATCGTTTCCTGCAACCCAAAACCCGAATTGCTCTAAACACCTTTGTGTCGGGTTTACGGATCTCCCGAGCATGCTGACATGGCATTAATGCCGAGTTGTCGGGTGGATTGGCACGTGCCAGCTGAAGTGTATTAATTGCAAATTTTCATATATATATGCGGATTTCCACGTCATTTTTACCAGATGTACTTTTTACCTTGTGGATTTTCGCGCATGCTTCTTCGACCCCGAAACCTGAAATTCACCTCTGTACTCGATTGCATTGCTCGTTTTTGATCATTCATTGTCCCAGTTGAAGGTATTTTTCTTCAGTCTTTCTTTGTGGTTTTTATGGATTAATTATGTGAGGAATTCATCCAAGTTTCTCATCTGGGTTTGGGATTTTCTCTTTTCCATTTTAAGGGTTGTTTTCTAAAAATAGGTTTATGTTTTAGGGTTCATCTCTTTGGAATTATCACTTTGTGTTATTTCCCGGAATGTTGTTGTAATTAAAATATGTTTGGGATATAAATGATGAAGAAAGAACTTGCATGTTTTAAAATCAACAAAAACCCTATTCCCTCTTCTCGGGTTTCGCAGGGTGCTTTATGCAGTATCAAAAACCCGCAGTATATCAGAAAATTTGACGTGTCGGGCTTTCCAAAATCTCCGACATCTTCAAAGTGTCGGGTTTTCCAAAATCTCTGACATCTTCAAAGTGTCGGGTTTTCCAAAATCTCTGACATCTTCAAAGTGTCGGGTTTTCTCAAATCTCCGACATCTTCAAAGTGTCGGGTTTTCTCAAATCTCTGACATCTTCAAAGTGTCGGGTTTTCTCAAGTCTCCGACATCCTCAGTGTGTCGGGTTTTCTGGACTCCCCGACATCCTCCTCAGTGTGTCGGTTTTCCACCCTTCCGGCATCTCCAGTAGGTCGGGGTTTTCACAGTGTGCAACATCTCCTGATCTCCGAAACTCTCCTCCTTCGAAATCCCTCATGTCGGACCCTGGTCCATCGCAAGAAAAGACTGAAAAGTCAGGAAGGATGAAATACAAATTCAGAAAGGTGGAGTCTCCATCCTATATCGATTGCAATTATGACATCCGAGATACAGAGCTCGGAAATATAGATATGGAGGATTTCTGGAGTAGGGTAAAGAGCTCTTCCCAAACTCCATGGATGAAATCGATAGTCGATAGTGGTTTACCTCTTGCAGCGGGTTTCCCTATGTCTGCTCAGTGCCCTGAATTCATCTTAGCCTGTGCTTCGAGTTATGACTCTGCTTCTTGTTCTGTGAGAAACCAAGCGGAGAAGTTGTGATCAAGTTGGACGGAGGTTACTTCGATGACCTCCTCAAGCTGCCCAATTTTGAAGAATATGGAGAGTTAGATATCAAGTCAGCTCAGAAAGCTTGGGATAATGATCAGGAAGATTGTATCAAGCACGTAAATAAGAAGTTCCTGATCAAATCCAAACCGGCTATTTCCAGATTCCCAAGACTTGTCCCCAGAAGTGATTTCATTCAGGAAATCAATGACATCATCACTCTATTGAGTCGGGTTTTTGGTTTACCCGAATCAAATGTTTTCCAAGGGTGGATGTATCAGTTCATGATCACCATTAAGAAGAATCAACAAGGAATTGATTGGGGCACTCTCATTAGTAATGAGATAGATTCCCAAATGACAACAGTCTTGTCTACGGGAAAGTTTTATATGTCCTCATATGTCACCTATGCGGCAGCGCCAAGATGAGGAACTATCCTGGGTTGGACACCAAGGGAAACAGGATGGTGGACCATGTTTATCAGTATTTTCCTCAGCCTAACAAGAAAAGGGTCTCAAGATCAATTCGAAGGGTGAATGACACCTTCTTTTACGAAAACATTTGCGGTTTAATTCCTAAACTGAGGAAAACAAGAGTATCTGATGAAGCATGGGCTGAGGTTTCAAAGTGGGGTTGTGTCTTCTTGCAATTTAAGAAGTTCACATATCTACGGGTAGTCATGTACCCAAGGGATCCTTTTAAATCTGCCCTAGATATCTAGGGGACAAACTGATCTTGATGGAATTGGTTAGGCATTTTTGGATTTTCACAAGTTCCAACAAAGTAAACATAAAGCCGTTGTATCCTTCCCAATTTCTATTGGAAGGTATACTTGTTCGACAGTGGTAAAAGCCAAGAATGTTGTCCATGAGCTTCAGGACAAGTTGAAGAAGCACATGAAGCCCTAAGACGGGTTTGATATTCGAGGAGTCCTCAGGGCGTATGGAACTCTGCACCTGCACAGACCAAGCATAGAAGACATCTGGATTGATCTACGTGATGAGGTTGCTTTGTTCGTAGAAAGGATCATAGCAGATTGACACTTGCTGAGATTCAAACACTTGAGCTCGCTAACTTACCAGAAGGTACTAGCGACAATGAAAGTGTTCTGGATCCCTCTTATGATGGATTGAATGAAGATCAATATGTCTTCCCACCTATTGATTGGTCAATCAGTGAAAAAGCCTCCATTACAGATAGATCAGCTCTGATTCTTGCACGCACCAAAGCATGGCTCACCTCTTGGGGGATGAGTTTTAAAGATGATAAGTTTTCAAAGTTGGTTTCTTGGAGGTGAGGCCTGCAAAGGGAAAGGACAAAAGATCTTCTAAGGGGCCTATAAAGGTCAAGTTTGTCAAAAAGAGAAAAGAAAGAGAAATCTCTTCAATTATTTCTCCAGTTGAAATGGTGGATGTGCCAGAATCACCAACACCACCAGAAATAGGAGCAATTTCTTTGGAAGGAGAAGGAAGCCAGCCTCTGGTTTCATCATTTGTTGATTTCCCAACTGAAGAGACCTTATCTCTTGCATCCCAAGCTTTGGATTCTAAATCTTGCCTCTCCCCTCACAACCACTCCTACCTCCTCATTCTCCATCAACTTCTTCAGTCATGGCCAGTATTTTCTCTGGACTTTCACCCCTCTCTGCTGGGACCCAAGTAATCACCAACACGCCCCCTCCTGTGCCTCTTTTTATTGAATCTGCTACCACATTGGTAACTATTCCCCCTCTAGTAGAACCTTCTCCCCTGGAGAGTATGATACTAGCTTCTACAATGATGTGCAACTCCGTCGATACGCCAGCAATGGCTACTCGAGCAAACTTCGAGGAAGAGGAAGGTGATTGTACCCATACCGGCCTTTGATTTTAGCTCACTCAAGGCTCCTACTGCTAAATCGGCTAAGAAACCCAAAACAATTTCAAGGGTTTTGGTGGACGCTTCAGGGCATAAGTTCGCAGAGATTGCCACTCCCGCGATCGACAAAACTAAAGAGGATGTAACAACTTCTCGATTATCGAGATAACCAGGTGGTTCTAGGAAAAGTGACAAAGAAAAGGGGCACAACAGATGCACGGATGTTATAAATGTCTTTGTCTTTAGAAGTTGAAAGAAACAAAAGACAAAGCAGAGATGAGTTTAAGGGAAAGGTGGAGCGATTAATGAGGTTTTGCTTAAGCTCTCAAAACCCCTTGAATACATACCATCTTCTTCTCGTCCCCGTTGGATTCAATTTCTCATCGGTGCCTACAATTGAGAGGATTAATAAAAAAGGAAGGGTGGTCGATGAATGGACCCAAAGGCTGCTCCAACAGGGGAAGGAAGTGATTCAAGACGTTGTGAAAATCTATCAATCTTTGGGGGACATTCAGAGTGATGGAGAGAAGATGGATGATGATTTCTCTCAAGAAATTGGACATCTTGATTTGACTTTCGAAGCTCTCCAGGCATTAAAGCAAATACCATCACAACTCTTGGTAGAAGAAGGCATCATCCCACATGCGGATAAGCATTTCCAGCTGACCAAAGCCATCAGGTTTAGGCTGAAGATTCTTAACGAAGCCTACGGTAAGTTGAGAGAATCAAGGGATAAATTGATTGATGGCAAAAGTGATCTGGAAGAAGAGTTGCTGAAGATTTGTCCAAAGGTGTCAGTTGGAAACTCAGGCATCCTATCAGTTGATGATCTTTTCGAACAAGTCCAAGAGTCTGTTCAGCATGAACCAACGCACGGATTTGGTATTGAGATCATCGACCGGTTTGTAAGAATTGAACATTCTTTGGAGGCCTTGAGAAGGCTCAGCAAAAGATTGAAAAAGCTTCCGTACAGTCTAGTGATATCCATGAAACCTACGAAGTTTTGAATGATCATTCTCTGCGCTTTGTGAAAATGAAATACAAGAGCATAATTCAAATTTCCAAGAATTTCTAACAAACAGAAACTCAACTGGAGGAAGAGAAAGATGAAGGAGCGAAAGATGATGATTCAAATTAAGTCTTGATGTTTCATGTCATTTCAATTTTGAAATTGACATGTCTTTTTCATTTCTGTTTCGTCACATTTTTGAATCATATTTTGACTTGGTCTCCTACGTGAGAGTCAAGCAAAATAGAACTCTTTTAAAGAACACTATTTTCTAGGATTTATCCTATTTTCTCTCTACTCCTTTTATTATAAATAAGGGATGCTTATGTATTCCAAAGGGTCGAGATTTTTGAAATATTGGGAGCTATTGGAAAGAAGAAAAACTTTGTGTTTTCTTTTAATCATTGTGAAGAATAGGAGTTGATATTATTTTGCAAACTTTGTGTTGTGGGATATATCTTTCTTAAGACATTGTTCTTACGTCCATAATCTTAAGCTATTCTTTGTTTAGCACCTTAGTGTTTCTAATCATTTCAGACATTATATTTATGATCTAAAGCCCATATGATTATTTCGTGCTCTGTGTTTACTCGAAAGAAAATACGTTTCTCTCATTTCCTTTCCATTGTGTTTCTTTCATTGTAATAGTTTCCGACCCAGTTCATTTACGAAAGCAATACCTTTGAATCGTGTGGATGTGGATTTCGGGATTCTATCCCAACCCCAATGGTTAGATTAGTGTGAATACTTTGTATATATTGTTTTTTCTATGTTTTAGATTAATAATAAGCAAAGCGACCTCACTGTCTTTGAGGAGGGATTTAATCCCATATACCGTGGTTGAACCTCATATTTTGGATTTACAAAATATCCAACCAACAAGGATTTACTCAAACTCCCCGACGTCAAGGACTATGCGGCGATTTCACCAGAGTCAATAGTAGAACATTGGGATTACGAAGTGGAGTTGTGCATGAGGGCCATGTTGAAAAGTTATTTCGCCAATGCTATTGCCTTTGTCCATCGAGTAAAATAGTCCATTGTAGTAAGGACCCATTTATGTCCGTCACTAGATGGAGGATTAATCATTCCAATGAAATCCAACCCCCATTGAACGAAGGGTTGATCCACTTGAATTGGATGTAGTGGAAGAGTTGTCAACTTCATTTCCCAGTGAAAAGGGCACATTCCTTACACTTCATTACCCAAAGATGGGAATCTTTGAACAAATCCGCCAATAAGAACTAACTCGCATGATCTTGGTAACAATGATTATTCAGTGCGGGATAATGTCCTCTAAATAGGCCATTATGAAACTCTTCTAGTATCTTGCTTACATGTTTTGGTCCCACGCACCGAAAGAGAACATCGTTCGAGATCCCTTCGAAGAGAACATTATCTACAAGAACATATGGAATAGGCTCAAGACAAAAAGTTTGTCTCTAATTTTTATCCATGTTTATAGGATATACTCCTAAGAAAAGGAAATTCTTCATTCTGGATAACCAGTCAACTTGATCATCACCCTCATCGGTGTTTAGGAGCGTCACATTCTCATCGCCTTTTGATTCCATGTCTACAACAAGTTGTTGA
Source organism: Taxus wallichiana var. yunnanensis (assembly GCA_018340775.1). NCBI lineage: Eukaryota > Viridiplantae > Streptophyta > Pinopsida > Cupressales > Taxaceae > Taxus > Taxus wallichiana. Next base: position 924,957,854 of record CM031242.1, read on the forward strand.
CACAAACCTTTACCTCTGATAATTTTGGTAACTTTGATATGTATGTCATTCTCTAACACCTTCATGATCCATCCAACACATTTTTCATTCATCTCTTTGTTCAGTAAAAATTCCTTGACACCTGAATGAGACACCATTAGATAAATTTTGTTGCTAGACAACATGTGCTTTAATTTCTTCAAAACTCGAATAATTGTAAAGACTTGTTTTTTAAAAAATGAATATTTACGCTCATAGTATTTGAGGGATTGACTAAAGAAAGTAATTGGTTGCTCCATCAGATCGTCATTTTGTTGGGTGAGGATACCTAAAATGTTCTCTTAACCTGCAAAACATAAAGAATAAAATATTTATCAAACTTGGGGTTCACCAACGTGGGAGCTTGAGAAATGGCCATTTTGATGGCTTCAAAACTCTCCTTCCCTTCCTTTTTCCATGAGAAAGGCATGTTTTTCTTCAGCATGGTTGTTAGTGGTTTAGCCAATGTTGTGAATTAAGGGATGAATCTCCGCACGAAATTTATGGTTCCCAAAAACTATGGAGACCCTTCTTGTGACTTGGGAGAGATAAGGACATAATCGAATGGATCCTGGCTAGATTGATAGAAAGTCCTTCCGCTGAAAAAATATGCCCTAACAATTTTCCTTTATGCACTACAAAAATACATTTCTTAGGGTTAAGTGAAACCCCAAATTCCCTACACCTTCGAAAACCTTCCTTAGATGCATGATGTGGTCTTTTGCATGCTTAGAATATATAGTTATATCATCAAGGTAAACCAAGATGATATTGTTTATTAGTCCCTTAAATTCCATGTCCATGGCTCTTTGAAAGTAGCCCCAACATTGGACAATCCGAATGGCATTTTTTTATAAGCATATGTGCCCACTTAGTAGTGAAAGTTGTTTTGAATTGATCGGATTTTTGAACTAGAATTTGATTATAACCTGAATATCCATTGAGCAAAGAAAATATTTGAGTTCCTGCCACCATTTGAAGGATTTTCTCATTGATGGAAGAGGATAATGGTCTTTCAACGAGGCACATTCAAATCCACAGAAATCCACACATAACCGAATCTCTTCGTTCTTCTTCCTTATAAAGACCAAATTGGCCACCCAATATGAATGCTTGATAGGAAAAATTATACAGCCTCAATGATTTTAGTTAGCTCCTTTCTAATTAGTGGCTCAATTTTGGGATTAATTGGCCTCTGTTTCGATGAATTGACTTGGCATTAAGATCTAGTTCGATGGTATGTTGTCTTGACTGGATCAAAACCATGCAAGTCTTTATAGCTCCATGTAAAAATGTCATGGTACTCTTGAAATTTTTTATGAAATCTTCTTTCTCTTAAGGGTACACACTTTACTGATCTTCATAAACTTTTCATTTGTTACCTCGACTTCATCAAAATCTTCTTCTTTGACCACCATGTTAGAGCTTTGTCTTTTGGCTTGATCGTCCAGAATTGAAGATGGATTATAGAGTAACTAATCCTTTTGATAGCTTCTTGCTCTTCAATTGTATGATTTGATCACCATATGATTCTTACAACTTATCTTGATTTTTCACAACAAACTCGCCTCTTCTTATAGGAAAAGAACAATTTGTTTGTCACTATCAAACACTTGCCAACTACTCACATTATCAAGAACTACATGTCAAACCACCATTTTGGTAGATTGTCACCCTTCTTTCATGATATCAACCGGTATGTTGTATTACGAGCCAATTGCAGCAAGCCTATCAACATCTTGATTCTAATTTCTAGGAATTACATGGATCCCAAAATCTTGAATCAAATCCCGTTCGGTTCTTGTATGATCTTAGAAGATCATTTTGGATGCATTGTGTGCCGTCACTTGATGGGTTCTTGTATGATCTTAGAAGATCATTTTTGATGCATTGTCTGCCGTCACTTGATGAACAACTAACTCAGTGTCTCCAAAAATAGTCATGGCTTTAATTCCCTTCATTTGAGCTAGTTGTATTCCTTGCATAAGGGCCTCATATTCAAGAACATGATAGTGCGAATTGAATAACAACTAGAAAGACGATAAGTACTTACCTCCCTCTGGAGAAATTAGCATGATGTCAACACCGTATCCATTCTTACTCCTCAAGTCATCTAAGAACAATTGCCACAGTCCTTCAAAATTGTTTGGTGTTTTGACCAGTAGTGGTATGATTGTACATTCTTTGTGAATGCGGTATGTACCCAATCCGTCTCTTCCAACAACAATAAACTAACTTCTTCCTTTGCCAACACATCAAAGCATAGGGATCGTCATGCTGATCTCCACTTTGACTTCATCTAGCATAGTATCGGGGACTTCTTCGATAAGAGTGGTCGGTTCATGATCAACATCTTCTTCTAGATCACCGATGGTAGTGCAAGTTTCTACATGATTATGGTAGATGGGTTTTGCCCTTATAGTTACTTTGGTTTCATATCGAGCCACGAGAATCATATGTGACTAATCGGCTGATAGATAACTACCCATCTTGGCAGTAAAATCTCATGATAGGTAGATGGCAAAGAGAGGAGGGAGATCAATGATTGATATGTCTTAGGTGAACGAAAAACTTAGGCATGCATAGATGGTAATTTGAAGTCCTTTGATAACTCCAGCAGTTTTAACGACTATGTCATCCAACCGAACAACTCCTCTTTGCGACGCGCATATTGTATGCCTAGTACATCTACAAATTTTTAGGCATGACCGAGCTACTGGCTCCAGAATCGATCATGTAATTATGTACTAGGTGGTTGCCGATGATCTGGGAAATATAAAATGGTGGTGGTTTGTTCACCTTAGGAATATTTTTCCCTTCCGGTTGACACCAACTCATAACAATTGTTGCTCCATGACCCGATAATCCGTCGGTTGTACCAAAATTGTTCAAAGCCTCTCACAACAAGTTTCTTTGAGAAGGAATTGAGAGTGCGTCCCACATAGTAACGCTCAAGTTGGTCTTCTTTATTTGTTCTACAATACTAAAGGGAATTGCTCCTACTTTTCGACACTTCTTTGGGCATTAGGATCCTCCTTTGGAAAATGTTTGTTGGGTACCGTGATGCCTGAAGAACCTTCTTTCCTTGTGGCTTGGCTAGCAAGTGTTTCGCGCTTTCTTCCCCTCATCTTTATCAACCATGCTTGTAGCTAAGACCGTGAAGTGGATGCTTGATCAGATTTGGAAGGTTGAGCTTCCATTGCTCTATTTTTAGAATGAATGTTTGTAGCCACTGATGAGGAATCTAGATTTAACCCGTAAAAATCTTCAACTTTCCAATATAGCAAAGTGGTTTCTTCAGGTGTCTATAGTTGATTTGTTATTTCCTGTGTACATAGATCAATTTTATGTTGCCTCTGAAGGGGCATATACACTTTGAACCATAAGGGCATAGCTAAGGACTCCATTGGGGCAAAGATTTTGGTTATGGGGTTGAGAACAAGCATAACACCATTCGTAGTCTTGAACTAGATTATTTTGGATAGGTACTATGGCTCTTGATGAGCTAGCAGCAAGAGGATTCCGAAAGTTCAAAGGCCTGACATTCATAGCTTGACTTGCAGTTTGATTTTGAGACTGATTGTTTCCTTGAAAAGGAGGACGGTTATCTTGATACTGCTGATTATATGGCTGGTATGGACAATTACATTGAAATTGTTACCTCTTGAGTGCAACAAGCTTGTTCCCAAAAGTTTGCACCAACGAATTAACTTCAAATAGGTCATTTGAAGAGGTAGGGACAAACGAGTTGGTTGCTTAGATGTTGCTAGAATAGGAGCAATGGTAGGTTAATTGTTCGTAAGATCCGGAGACAATGGCATTGGCGGTTATGGAGCTATCTTTCTAGGCTAGATTAAGGAATTCTTTACTCTTATGGCAACTTTGTAGGCATCAGGTAGTGTAGTCCCTCCCGTGGACTCCATCATAACTGCTACATATCTATTCAAAGCTCGCAAATAGTACAAGAATCCATTATTGGGAGAAGGCTTTATGAGTGTCGGAATCCTATTCCATGTCCTATGAAATCAAAAATTGAAATCACTCATGTATTCTTAGGGAGCTCTCTTTATGGTAGTGAGTTATTCCAAGAGTGACAAGTGATCACTCTTATCTTCAAATTGTTTACAGAGCTTTTCTCCTAACTCGTCCCAAGTAGTTATAGTACCAACACTTAACCCTCGAAACCATTGAAGTGTTTTCCCTTGAAAGAGGTAGCAAAAAGTCTAACCACAACGTTGTCCTCCATGATATTATGTACTGCACAAATGTTGGCTACATCAAGAATATGTTCCACTAGAATATTTTAATAATGATGTTTATTATTATTGTTAAAATATTTTATTTAAATATTCCTTTAATTAAATAAGAAGATTAAGTCAAACTGGGCATTAATGACACATGATGGAAGCTTCTCAAGTGGTTTAACTAACTTTGTAATAAATGAACCATCATGTACCTTCAATTTAGGAAGGAATTTATTACTTTTCCTCTTCTCTCTCACAAAATTATTCTATAAATGTAAGTTGGAAGCTCATTCCAACAAGTTGGACAAGTTAGACATCTGAGACAAGTGTATGTTTTTCAATAATCCTCTCTCTTCTACAAGTTAGCTTTATGGATTGGGAACTTTCAAGCCTCCTTTCCAAGACTGTAATGGAAACCATTGCCTCTTCTGAATGTAATGATGCATGTGCACATTGTTGAAGCAATAAAAGTGTGTGTTTTATGACTAATTTTAGTCCTTTCATCCTTCTATACTTCTTTGTGCCTTTCTCATGCTTGCAGGTACATTATGCAAGTTCAAGTTTCTATTGCAGGTTCTTGGAGTTTTGTGCTTATCAAGTGGTGGAGTATTGCATGTAGTTGAGTTGTGGTGCTTATTCACCCTTCTCAAGTTCATCCTTCTTCACTGGAAGACTGATAGATTGTTTTGTTTGATTGAGTTTAACAAAGGGAACGCATGCTTCTTAGTCTATGGTATTTGTTACCCTCTCTAAGTTGCAGTAGGTGAAGTTGACTTGTGGTGCACAACACCCTCTTCAAATTAACCCTTCCTAAGTATAGCAACACCCTTTATTTGGTGCATCACCATCCCTAGTATAGTTTTATTTCTTGCAAATCTCTCTCCTAAATCCCATGAAAATGTTAGCATAGGTCTAGATAACCATTTTATTACACTAGGAATAGTATAACACTTAGTTTAGGAAGAGGAAGTCGGACTTCTCTCGGAGGTTCACCTTGAGCCCAAGTCCCACAGCTTGAGAGGTGATCCCATGTTACCCAATCATGTTGGGCGCCCTATTCACATTTTGGCCATTCAGAGGGTGCACTGATTTTATGATAACAGATTAGGTTATCTTGAGTACAAATCATCTCATAATTCTTTGTAACTGTTGAATAACTCATGACACTTGTCCCAAATAGCCAAACATGCTCGCCAAAGAAGATGAAGAGGCAAGATTTGTAATTGCCGGTTAGGAATATTAACATTTTCAGGTTGACAAAGTTAGGAGTAACGATCTAAAGGTGCAAGAGATAATGCCATTTGTTGAAACAAATAAACTTTAAAAACACGAAATCCTATAGAAATAATCGGTGGAATTTTTATAGTTAAAAAATTGAAAAGTGATAGATTTTGCGAGAAGAATGACAAGAGGAGAATGGTGCTTACGTATGGGGAGTAAGGAAATAATTATAAGAAGATGAATAAAATCGTTCTTCTTCTTTAAAAGTAAATGATGATGAAAGAAAAAGAGAGGGATTCATTGAGAAAAAATATGTTGAAGAGAGTGTGCTTAGAAAACTGAGTGATATCTTGCTTTGAGTGAATGTGTTTGATGATAACTTGAAAAAGTGATGAGGTGAGTAATGAAAATTTTGAGCTGATTGTAGAGGGACCGAGTGTGTAAAGAGGTAAAAACATCAACCTTTGAATAAGAGTGTGTTGTTGACGAGAATAAGAGAGCGAGGAGTGTAAGTGCTACAAAAGCAGGAAATTATGAGGAGCAAGCCGAGAAATGAGATTATGAGCTTGTTTGTAGAAGTATAAGTGAACATTGATATAGTAATGTGATCATAATCTGTTGGTGTAGCAACGTAGAAGCTAAATGATCAAAATTGGGTTGTATATCTCTAAACAGGGGCTTAGATCATAGGGGTGGGTGCTCCTTGTAAGTTACAACTTGCTAAACTAGCTAAGTAGGTGTTTGGCTACATTGAGTAGGATCTTGAAGGTGTTTTTGAAGTTGGTGCTTCAGAGATTAAGTGGGTGCTTAATCAAGTGTAAATCAATGTATGTTTGGGAATAAGTGTTCCTAATAAAGGTTTGATTTCAAGCGGGTTTTCTACCTTTATGGGTTTCCCACCATAATTTTTGTCCTAAGCACTTGCTCTTTCGCACGAGTTTTCAATTTGTGTTCATGATTTGATTATTGATTCTAGTTAAGAATTTTTGAGAATTTGAATTGGCCCAAACATTTTCTCAACACTGATTCACCCCCAGTGCTTGTGATACCAACAATTGGTATCGAGTAGGTCCTTCTAGTGGAATCTTAACATCTTCAAGGTGATCCTCTCTTCACAAGCATGTAAAACACTCAAACATAAGGTGGATTATCAATGTCAAGATCACCTCTCTTCAATGGAACAAATTATGCATTATGGAGGATAAGAATGAAGACTTATCTCATGTCACTTGGTTTTGACATATGGGAAAGTGTGGACAAAGGCTACACTCCTCCAACCACTCCAATTACTTCTACAGTAGACAAGGCAACATATGAAAGCAATTCAAGAGCCATGAATGTCATCCTATGTGGGTTAACTGAAATTGAATTTGTGAAGGTAATGCATTGTACCACAGCCAAGGATATTTGGACTAAACTTCAAAGTATTTATGAAGGATATGACAAAGTCAAGCTTACTAAGTTGCAGACACCTATAGAGCTCAATTTGAAAGCTTAAAGATGAAAGAGGATGAGAGTATTACATCCTACATGCAGAGGGTAGATGAAGTGATCAATATGATTAGAGGCCTAGGTGAGAAGCAAGAAGAGACTATCATAGTACAAAAGTCCTAAGATCCCTAACCCCTAAGTATGATGCAAAGGTCTCAAATTTGTTGAGGAAGAAAAATACATGAAAACCTTGACATTGGATGAACTACAAAGTATCTTATCAACATATGAAATGAGGACAATTGGAGCTAAATCTACTAAGAAGGAAGTAGCATTCAAAGCCAATAAAGAAACTCAATCCAAGCAAGAAAAAGAAGAATCATATTTGGAGGATGAAGAAGATGATGAGAAGATTGAAGCAATGTTTGTGAAAAGGCTAGGAAGAGGCTCAAGAAAATATAAAGGTAAACTCCCATTCAAGTGCTTTAATTGTGGACAAGTAGGCCACTTTGCTGCTAAATGCCCAAACAAAAACAAGGAAACTCAGTTTGAGCATGGTGAAGAAGGTCATAGGCATGGCAAGAAAAATATGAATTTCAAGAAGAAGGATGGCAAGAAGAATTTTTTCAAGAACAAGAGAAACTTATACACAAAGGAGAAGTCAAGTGGTTCTGAATCAAGTGACTCAAGCAGCTTGAAAAGTGAGGATAATGGAACTCATTGTGAAACCATGTTCATGGCTTTGGAGATTCCTCATGAATGTAACACCAAAGGTAAGAAATCAGTTAATTATGAAGATTTTGATGAAGAAGAGGCAAGAGTGAACCTAGAAGCTGAACTTGTAAGTGCCCTTGAAGAACTACAATTGTGTAGAAGAAGGAACCAAAAATTGAGATGCACCTTGAAAGATTATGAAGAAAAAATTCACATTTTTGAAAGGAGGAAAAGTCAAAAGGAAGAGAAAGAAACAAATGAGCTCAAATAACTTGAATCTCAGCTTGAAAATATATCTCAATCCTACAAGGAAAAGGAGGATGAATGCTTAAGCCTAAGGTCTGATTTAGAACTCCTAAAGGCTGAATTGGAGCAAATGACTAGCAAACTCAAGGTGTATGAGAAGCTAGAAAAGAGCTCAAATGTCTTGACTGATATTTTAAGCATTCAAAGGGATGCAAATGAAAAATCAGTAATAGGTTTCAAGGAAGAAGGCAAAGAAGTTGAACCAGCCAAGAAGGAGGAGGACAAGTCTACACCAAGCATCTCTCATACCACGAACAAGGAGGCCACCAAATTTGTCAAGAGAAGGAAAAATTCTCCTAGAATCACCTATGTTATGAGGTATTCACATTCCTTCTATGGTTATTGCTTTTCATGTAACATGTTTGGACACAAAGCTACAAAATGTAGAAGAAATGCTAGAGGCAATAGGAGAAACTACAATTCACAAAGTACAAGAATGAATCATAATATTGTTTGCTACAAATTCCAAAAGGATGGTCACATAGCTAGCATGTGTAATCAACAACCACCTAAACAAAACAAATGGATGTATGTTGTGAAGGAAGGATCTAACAAGAAGGGAGAACTTGGTTTGATAGCACAAACCTGTTGTTATCGACACTGCTCCCTATGAACCACCTATGTCTTGCTCCCCTATGTTGCTCCATCTAAAATACCATATCTATCTCTATATGCATCACGTTGTGAGTTATACCTATCTCATTTTTGTAAGGCCCGATCTCGCTCATGTCTCAAACTCTCCACTTGTCGGTTGGTCAGTATTCGAGTCGGCTCCCCCCTGTGGCGAGAAATCTTAGCCTCCCTCTGTCCCATCACCATTGTTAGAATATTCGTTACTTGTCTCAAATCTTGTATATCTCTCAAGTGAGATAAGCCTCTCGCTCATAGTCATGCTATCTCTACGGCTCGTGCACGAGCCTCTATCTCAATCTCTCTATCTGAGCACTGTGCTCGACATCCGTATCACTTGACCCTCCTGCACCTCCCGATCCTCAGCTCCTATACCAGACGGTTCTCTACTATATCATCCCATCTTTGGTATAAGCTGTTTGTAATGGCCATGTAGGACCTTCCACCTCCATCACAACCACCTCATGCCTAACTCGGGCTCTGGCCAGTACATCCTGAATAGGAGCTATCCCTGTGCCTCCTCCTCTACCTATCCCTTCGTGGTCTATGGACCACTACTACCCCCTTGTAGTATCTCCCCATAAACACCGTAAATGACCATGCACAAATCTCATCCCACCCGGTGGTCATGTTAATCTGGGGCCTAATCCTTTCCCACCATTCAACATATCCCTAAACCATCCTTAGATCCTCCACAACTGGTAAAGGTGCCCATGGGATAACCTATACATCATCTAAGTTGGTCATGGCTACATCCACTCGAATCACGACACCCTAGTCATCTTCCTCCCAAGTAGTATGTGAAAATATATGGCGGCTGAAGGAATATCCTGTAAAAACCAAACTATCGTAACACGCAATTTGGCCTATACCGCTCCACCGTGTATGGTTGGCCCCCAATCAAATAATACGATGTCTAGATCCTCCTCGGATGTATCCGATCCCCCTCCCACTCCTTGTATTATCGGTATGGCCGCCATGTGATGTCACCTACCTGTAGCTCATCAATCTGCCGCCTATACCAATCCATTTCTCCCAAATGTTCCCTCCTCCCCTTGATGATATACCACCCGTCTGCTGAAGGCTCCCGACTCATCGTTGTTGTTAGATCCCAATCGGTCTACCCGCGGTATGTGGTCATAACTCCATATCTGTAATAAAATCCCTGCTCCCATACTCTTACCCCCTCGGTAAGCTACTGCACTGTGTAAATCATTGTATAACTGTGTCAATACCGTTGGAGCCCATGCAAACATTATCTCATCCTACCACATAGCACATACCACATCCACAAATCCAATGTTGATATATTGACCTCCACCATCTGGGTAATAAAATACGATTGATCAAAGAATAGAATAATGTCGACACACACTTTGCATATACCCCTATCCGAAATAAAACCCTAGATCTATATACAACTGACCCCTTGCGAGGTGCATCATCTACATCCATTGGTACTCCTAATCTTTCTATAAGTATTGACCTATACCTACCACTCGCTCCCCCTCCATAGGAATCTAGTAGATATGGTAGACATCCTTTAATGTCATCATCATCTCTCTGAGTCGGTAGCAAAAATTACTCATCTCTGAGAGTTCCACCGCTCTTCCAGGTGTTATCAATAAGTTGCGATCCACCTACATGAAGGGAATCCTCACCACATGTAGCAACCCTAACATATGCAACAATGAAGCCTCGTCCTCATCTACCTCCACATCTCGTATCCCGTAATAAATATCTCAAGTCGGCCAACGTCGATGTTTGACTTATACGACACTTAAAACATCCCGCATGCATCAAAAACACATACTAGCCCCCACTCATTCTTACCCATCCTATTAATACCTCTTTTCCACAATCCACACTTAGATATCCTAACTCCTAATATTGTGACATAGGCGCCATTCTATCATAAACACATCATTTCACACATAAGTGCCAACCCACGACATATGCATTATTTTCCCAACATAAGTGTTATTTTATAACATTGGCACCATTTCTCACCCCCTCTAGACACATACACGCCACTATACATCTTGCTAACCATCCCCTAACACACATGTTATTGTTTATGGCATACGCTCCAATCCATAACATACACGCCAATCTAAAACTCCTCCCAAGAACATAAGTGTCATCCCGATTTCTCCCTCTCATTTCCTAACAAAAGTGACTTTATATAACATACATGCCAATGTATAACATAGGTTCCAATACAAAAAAATGCATTACTTCTACTACCCCCTCACCATATAGCGCGCTAAAACACCTCCACTCCTACCCAACGACACATAAACGCCATTTCTAACACATAGAGCCATTTCTAACACATATGCGCCAACTTGTGTGCACATGCATCAATTTAAATCCCTTGCGCCTAAAAAATTAACAAAAACCCTAAAAAAACATTTAAAAATGTGCTAAATTACAAATCATAATCAATAACAGGTACCTACCCCTTGTCCGTCGGTTGTCGGTCGTTGGTATGACCTCACTATGTTCGCTTGGTGATCAACAATCCTCTTATAAGTCATCGTGTTCTCTCAAGGGCTCTTGTTTTCTACTATGCGTAGTGAAAATGACTTATCCCATGGTCCCCAAACCTCTTTTATACCCATTACTGACGCCCGAAAACTTCCAGGAGCGCGTTCTCTCACCCCGTTTGCTCAACTCTCCTCTCGTTTCTTCCTACCCTACCCAAATTCTCTCCTCTATCCAAAAAATTTAAAAAATGTTAAAAATCCAAAAAAATCGTTAAAAATCCAAAAACAAAATTATTAGATAAAAACAAAAACAAAAACTCCCATAAATTAAACACTTAAAAAAATTATATATGTTTTTTTCTACATATATGTTTTTCTTTGATTGTATGTTTGTTTACTTCTTTGTATTTACATTTTGGCCGATGATATGAGGCCCCTTTTGACTCTTTTTCTTTTACACGACCGATGATACGAGGCCAATTTTTTTGGTCCAATGATATGAGGACCATTGTCATATTAAGTTGTTCATGATATGAGGACAACAACATCCGACAATCTAGTCACCGTGGTCTTTATATTCGGAGCACCCTACCATACGCCACACTAATCACCCTGTTAATGATGATCACGGTGGGCACTTTATCAAAGCACACCCCCTTTTAATAACATCATATTGATTATTCAACCCACTATCAACATTTCTTCCCCTCCTTACCTAATTAATACTCCATCAATCCAATCCATGGCCCATAATTATCTTTCTCACCCCCTCAATAGGGCATCTTTCAATATCCTCTTATTAATCAATCAAATATTTCTAATATCCCAAATTGCACCTTCTCATCAAACAAATCTCACATCATCCAATCCAGCCTCCTATTATCAAACCACACCCCTTGATCGGGGTATCCTATCATCCTAAATCATCCAACCCTAACCCCTAGCAACCTGGCATCTTCTAAAATCTAATAATCATAAATCTTCCCCCTTTATCATACATCGTTGATTGGGGCATCCTTTATTTCAACATTCAATAACTTCTAATTCTTCAAGCTCCTCCTCATACCCCCTAAATCCTATACTTCTCTTGTCCAAATCTTCCTATCCTCTCACTCTCTAGCTATTATGTTCCTCTCGAGTCCTCGATCATTTATTTCTTTCATTCAATCCTTTCCCTCTTTTAATCCTCTGAATTTCCCAAATCTCCTTCCTCCCTACTTACCTCCAAATCTTCTCCTCCTCTAAATTTGCTCCATTGGGCTTTTTCATCTTTTCGAGTGGTCACTCGACTCGTTCCTCTTCACTCGAGCCCTTGAGGGGACATCACCCTCACTATCTATCCTATCATCTTTCTTTTCTTTAAATGATTATTCTTACACAATAACCATTCAAAGAGGGGAGAAATGTAGACATGTAAAATGTTGACATGATTATTTAGCAAACAATATATCCATCATATATCAATAATCCCTCTAATAATAATTAATCATGAGATTAATTATTATCATTATCCCCATTATCATTATTCACCCCATAATCCCATTTTATCCTTAGTCACATTAATACATCATTAATATTTCCATTATCCCACTAACTAATCTCTATTACCAATTTCTAAGAATTAAAAAATGCCTACTCACCTACCACCTACCCTACACCTACCCTATACCTAGCTTCTCCATCTAATCACCCCACTAAGCACATTTAATTTCACCTAATCCCAAGCTAAATGATCCTCCAAATCTAGAGGCTTCTATTTCTAGAAGCCTCTCTTATTTTCCCTCTTCTATATTCAAAAATTTAAATATTTCTCTCCCTCCATTGAATTTTTAATTCAATGGAGGATTCTTCTAATCTCTAGAATTTTCTAATTCTATATCCTTCTCCATTCTCATCCATTTTCCACCATTGATCTATCTCCTACATGGTAAAATCCCAACCCTCCATTTCTCCTTCCTCTAACTATAAATAGAGGTGTCACCCTCCATGGAAAACACCTTGGAAATTTGCAATTATATGTTGCCCAAATACTAAGCAAAGCTCTCAATCTCATTCTATCAAGCAAGATCATCACTCATCAAAGGGAAGGTGCTGCCAAATTTGTCCCACAAAGTCGAAAAAAACCAACTTTCACCCAAGAGCACATCCAACATATCAAAGGAGGAGTGTTGCAATCTTGTAGGTAATTGTAGGTATTATATTTTCTCCTTTTCCATCTATTGCTCTATTTGAGGTAGTTATAGAGAGTGTTAGATTGGGAATTGATCCAATTTGGTTTCTAATTCGCATGTTGCACTAACATCTCTTTTTCATCTATAGTATGACACTTTGGGTTAGGTAGGCGATTATTGATGGATCATAGGAGGGACATTAATAATGATGGAATGATGCTCACAAGACATGGAAGGATCAAATTTTGGAGCCCATTGGGATTTAACAATTAGAGATGAACATGTAGCAGAAGGTTGTGTAGCAAATGAAAGGAAACCCTGATGCTCAAGGTGCTTAATTCCTCATTTTAAAGCATATAAATCATTGTCACGATGTCCATTAATTATGTGATAATTGCGAAATGGGATTCCTATATATTTGGAAAGTCGATAAGAAGGGTAGTAATGAGTAGTTGGCAAGTTGATCAATTAGTGATTTAGGAGCTCAAGAAGAATATCATGTTGTTTAATATTTAGATCAAAATCGAGAGTCAGTGGGTAGCTTGAGTAAGACTTAGGGTTCAATGATATGAGCAAGAGACATAGGATTAGAGTGAAGTGGAGGAGAAGAACTAGCATGGGCTTATGAAACATCCTTGAGATGTTGGATTTCAGCTGTGAGAGATGTAATTGTGGTTTTTATAGCTTGAATTCTATATTGAAAAAAATAATGTAAAGCTTTAATTGACTTATAAATGGATTGATTAGTTGTGTTATCACTAAGGCTAGGGTTGTCAAAGAGATGATCGAAAATGGCACTTACTTGTGCAGGTGGCGTATAGCGAGGAGGTACATAATATTTAGTGATTTTGGAGAACATCTTTGTAATGTGGGTGCATTTGAAGTAATTGATACAAGGAAACTTGAGGAGCCATGAAAGAAGATCATATAGAATATGCAAAATAAGGATCCAAGTGTTTGATCACGAGTGGGGTTCACTAAATGATTTAATATAAATTGAATTAAATATGATTGCAGAGTAACTACTATAATTAATGATGTACAAGTGCTAATATACAATGAAGACACAAGAAAACAAGCATGTAAATGTGAAACCCTAAGAAAGAGAGGGAGATAAGGAGACTTAGCTAATTTTGGAGGAATCTGAAAGTGATATGGACAAGTGAACTGCTAGAGCAAATTGGGAAGAGTGTCACAGAGGCTCGTTGGAGGTTCTAAACACTAAAACTACATAGGATAGGACTATTTGGGAGATGACAAGAGCGCATGGCTCTAGTGTCTAAATATGGGTGTTGATGTTCGAGTAAATGTTGTGGATTTGGTTCTTTTTGGGCCGGATGATGTTCATTGTCCTTTCATGTTTGTCGTTCTAGAGTCGTTGTCTAATATGCAAAAATGTACCTGTAACCTACAAGAAAGAATTTCACATGCACATACCCACAAACCACATCAAACCTAAAAATGAAAATGCATAATGGGAGTGTAAGCTAGGAAAAATACACTACTAAAAAGGAAGTAAAATACCAATAATCATACCTCCTCCTTCGCATTATGTAACAAACCTTAGAATGGGCTAGGAAACTTGGATTGAGCCCTGATTGTGTGATATGTAAGTGCTTTTCTTCAAGACGGAGCAAGGCCTTCTTGCAACAACGATCCTCTTACTTTGCACTAGATGGGAAAAATGATTATGAGGCTATTTGGGCATTAGGACGAGGTAAAAGGATGTTCTTTGCTCAAAGGATGCAAGAACTTAGATATGGCATTCAAGTTTATTCTCCGTGTGTTTAGAGGGGAGGGGTAAGGTTGTATTTATAGCCTAGGGGAGTGATTAACTTAGAGTAATTTAAGTAATCATGGTTTGAAAATGTGGGCAAGATTAGATGGGTGGGGGCCACGAAGAATGAGTGAGGATTTGAATTATATTTTTAATTCATAAGTGGAGGATTTTAGGTGAGTGGGGACCACGAAGGGTGGGTGAGGATTTGAATTTAAATTTTTAATTCAATAGTAGAAAAACATGGAGAATAATGACATGTGGTGAGGATTGGGTTATTTTTTGGATTTTGAAATGGATAATTAATCAAATTATATTTGATTAATTTGAAGTGTATTTTTGGGAAATGAGGAAGGGGAATTAATTGATTTAGGATAGATGTGAAATTAGGGTGTCTACATTTTCCCCTCTTTGGAAGGGTACTATGAAATTAGTGTCCTTTCAAAGAAAGTACATGGGATGGGGGAAGAATTCAATCTACTTTTCTTAAGTAAAAGGTACAACGAATGTTTGTTGGAGAGGATAGAAAGTGGTGAGTGACGGATGTCATAGTATCCTCCAAGACAAAAATGTCATGAGAAGATGTGATTGTGGATAGATGTGATGATGCCCCCTCGAGAGGGCTGACGAGAATGGAATATACGAAAGAACTCTCGAAAAGAAGAGAAATGAATTATGCGAAGAAGAGGACGATAATGGAGTGGAAAATACTGGAAGCATCACACGACGCAAATGGAGAAGGGATTCAATCGGCCTTGAATGTTAGGTGTGAGGAAAGAGAAAAAGGAATGGATAGGATTGGGGGTTGATTACGAGAAGAGTAAGGGAGATAGGGAGGGAAAAAAAAAAAAAGGAATGAAAGAGGTAGAAATAAGAGAGAGGGATGATAGGGGATGAAGGGAATTATGGACAAACAAGACAAAAACAAGAAAATGACAGAGGAGAGGATGAAGGGATGAAATAGAAAGATGTGTAAAATGAAGGAAGCAACAAAGATAGTAAAGAGGATGTGTGAAAGTGAAATAAATGATAGAGCTGAGAAAAGAAGGAAACGAGAAATGATAAATAAGAAGGAGAAAACGAGGTGGGAGTAGGGGTGAAATTGATGAAAATGGAAAGAGGATGAAAGAAGAAGTAAAACGGAGAAAAAAAAAAGAAACTATGAGGGGCGAGGAAAGTGTGAAAAAAAGGAGAGAAAAGAAGAGAAATAGATACATAATGAACGAAAAGGTAGGGGTGGCGGAGAAAAGGAGAAGTGGTCAAGAAACGTAAAAATTAGGGGAGAGGAAAGGAAGATAGAATGAATACAAGGAGAAGATTGAAGGAATCGCGTCATTGCGAGGAAGACCAAGGCAAAGAATATGGAAATGCAGGCCGTATGAAGATGCATGTGGAGGGTGGTATGATAAAAAAAGACAGGACAACACCGAAGAGCCAGGTTATCGATGGGGAAGTAAGGAGGAAACATGATGGCAAAAGGGGAAGAAGACAATACGGGGAAGGGAAATAAGACGAGGGGTGGGCGAGAGAAGAGGATAACAAAGAAAATGATGTAGGAAGAAGGAAATACGAGAAGGGGGTAATAAGTGGAAAGGGAACAGTATAAGGATTGTTCGAGAGAAGAAAGAGAGGAGGAATGACATCAATTGGAAAATATGTGAAGATGCATGAAATGAGGATACTAGGAGGACGAGAAAATAGAAAAAGGATGTATGATGAAGACAATAAAGATATTGAAGAGGGCGAAGAGAAGATGGAGAGATGGGTAAGAAGCAACAAGAAAGGGTGAGATTGAGGGAAACAAATAGGAGAGAAAGAGAATGGGGATAGAAGAGGTAATGCCAATGAGGGGACGTTAAGGAAATCCCCCTTACAATGAGTGGTGGGGAAGGGTGAGAGAAAAAAATGAAGAAAAGGATAAAGCTATCGAGGATTGGAAAGGGTAATGCCAACTAAGGGATGTTAGGAAATCCCCTTACAATGATGAGTGGTGGGCTTAGAGGAGGGAAGGAATGAAGGGAAAATCTAGAAGGTCCAAGGGAGTGAATGAGGTCATGTGGAATGAGGATTGATGATTTTTAGGGAAATCCCACTTACAATTATTAGCGCGGGAATAGAAGATGATGATGAAAGAATGATAGAGGAATGTTAACAATAAT
Source organism: Taxus wallichiana var. yunnanensis (assembly GCA_018340775.1). NCBI lineage: Eukaryota > Viridiplantae > Streptophyta > Pinopsida > Cupressales > Taxaceae > Taxus > Taxus wallichiana. The sequence continues at coordinate 924,975,014 of CM031242.1, forward strand.
GGCGAATGCGTGTGTGGGTAGAAATGTGGGGGGGATTTGAGAAGATGAAGTGGAAAGAGTAAAGAAAATGGGAGGGATGAGTTGGGACTAGGTGAAAGTGAGGAGAGGATGCGGGTGATGAGGATGAAGAACCAAGACATGAAAAGAATGGGAAGAAACGGTATGAAGGATGATGGATCAAGAAGGGGAAAATGGGGGAAAAGAACGTGATTGTAGGTGGAAGAGATTAGATGTATGTTGTAAGAGGATATGTGGAGAAAGGATAATAGGAGGAAAAAGTGGGTAGTAGGAGATACTAGGTGGAAGAAGCGATCAACAAAGTGAACGAAGAATGAGGCGGGGAGAAGTTCACGATGACAAGTTAAGTGTAGGGAGGACCCTGACATAAGATTGTCATGTGATGGAAGTGGTTAAGTAAGATTGCTAAGTGAGCGGCTGGAGATGACAAGTGGTCAAGCGAGAAATGGTGTTTGCGAGAATCGAAAAGGAGGTGAAAGGAGGTGATAATGGGGAATGCTTTGAGAAAAAGTGAAGGGTGAAGGGTGTGTAGTGATAGGGAAAGGCAAGGAGACAAATCATCCTTAAGAGGGACTTTTAAGTGAGATCGCCATGCCGGGTAAGTGGTTAAGTAAGATTGCAAGCAGAGGAGGGTGATAATGGTGGTAAAAAAATGTGATGATAGGGAATGAAGAGGAAAGATGGATGGTGAGATTGTAGAGTGATGGACGAGTGTAAGATGACATGTCATGCTTAAGAGATTCTCTTAAGTAAGATCGTCATCTTCGGATAGGTTTCGTAGGATCGCTAACCGACAAGGATGATATGCAAGGAGAAAGACAAGATGATATTGGGGACGGGGGTGGAATGGTAGGTGGAAAAGATGATCGCGACGAGAGGCGAAAAAATAAGATAGGGGAAATATGATGGGATGGGGGAAGGCCATAGGGCGATCAACCTTAAGTGGAAGTCTTAAGTAAGATTGTCATGCGCAATGGAATAGTTAAGTAAGATCGCCAAGTGAAGAAGAAGAAGGATGATGATAGAGTTGATGGGAATAGGGTATGACAAAATGGACCGAAGGGGAACCCTCAAGTGAATTTGCCATACTACGAGAGTGTGTAAGTAGGATGACCAGGCATAAGATAGATTTGGGGAAGGATGAGAAAAGAGTGAGTGAGGTATGCTTGAGTGGTATATGATATGAGATGAGGTGATAACAAGAAAGAAAGGAAACAAAGGAGTGTAACATGAATGGATGAAGGAATATATGTAGTGGAGGGTAGGGGACTATGAGGGGAATCCTTAATTGAGATGCCCGCATGGTGAGAGTAATGATGCGAGAATGAGAAGCAGAAGAGGTGGAATGGGAAGATGTGTTTGGTGGTGATTGTTGTTTGATGAGAGGGGAGGTGGTGAAGAAGCTTCTATAGCGGGAAGATCTTAGGGAGAGAGTAAACCTCCACCGAGGATCCCATATAGAAGGGGTTATTAAGTAAGATTGTCAAGCGGGAAGCAGAAGGGGGAAAGGAAAGAATACAAATGGGTGAGAGGGGACATGAATGGTGAGAAGGGTAATATGGGGATAAGTGGTGGAGGAGTAAAAATGAGGAGTGAGGATGAATGGATCAAATACATGGTGATCATGGTGGGGGAGAAGGAGTTCTGAATAGTGAATGCTACTTGAGAAAGATCGTCAAGTAGGATTCACAAACTGCAACAACGATAATCAAGTATGATTCTCAAACCGGGAATGTATTAGTATGGGTGAATGGATGGGGTGCAAAGTAAAATGTTGATCATGCAGGAAGATACTCACGTGACGAAAATCATCTTAATTTTAATATAGCACAAAACATGATGCATCGTGATATAAAAGATCAAGATGACTAGACTATAATATGTGTGATAGCATAGATAGGGGCCATAAAAAGGTTTGATGCCCCAATACGATATGTAAATGGAAGAGAGCATAGACAAAGCCCATCAAGAAAGTATGATGCCCCAGTACGACATGTAATCAAATAACATAAGAATATTAGAGAGAACACCAAGATACATAAAATCAAGATGCCCCTATAATATATCAAGATACAAGAAAGTAATTAATAATTTACAACTAATAATGCAACATAAGAACCAATAAACATGTCCCTAACGTGTTCCACAAAGTGAGGATTGATTGGATGTGCCCCAAGCCACGAGTATGAGGACATAGTAAAGTATTGGGTCATTTTCCTCAAACAAAGAAATAATGAGAGCCGGATTTGCCCCAAGTGAGGATTCACGCGAGGAGAAGTGGTTTGAATTTGGTAATCATAAGGTGATTGGATCGTTCGTTGGGGATAATAGTTCAAAGGATGAATTGTGTTGGTTATCTTAGAGTTTTTACGATTTTGTGGATTTATTTATTTATTTTTGTTATATATATATATATATATATATATTTTCTAATGTTTTTTAGATTTTTGACATTTTTCAAATGTTTTTGAATTTTTGACGATTTTCAAATGTTTTTGGATTTTTGACGATTTTTTTTTAATGTTTTTGGATTTTTATATTTTTACACTGTTTTTAGATTTTTGACCATTTTTGGAGTTGTTTTTAGATTTTTACACTGTTATTGGCAATTTATGGACTGAGTGCGAGACTTATTTTTGAGAGGTGATAAACCAAGATATTATCCATATGTACCGTGTTTCGTGTGGTAAATTATGCTCATAATAACACAAATTTTCTTTCCATTGGCAGGATATGGTGGTGATGATATGATGAAAAGAAGTCTACCTCCATTCTTGATTCCACACAACTAGTAAGATGTGTGGGCTCATCACCGAGAATCAAGAAGGACGTGGAGGTAGATAATGAATACAAAGACAAATGCTAACAACAATCCCTTTGGGAAATCATGACTCTATTCTTCATAACGGTATTAAACCGCTTTGAAAATGGTTTTCACTTTATGAGTCATGTCTTAGACTTAGAGACTATGTGGCTCTGGCGATTGGTAAGATATAAGGTTAAGGGATAGTTCTCTCTTCACTTAGGCGTCTAAATTACGTGTTTGGGGATTCTATAATTTGCAAGCACCGTAAGATTTTGTATTTTTGAAATGACTCCCTATGTCTTGCCCCACGCTACTAGTGAGAAGCAAGGGCTCATCACCAAAGGCAAAATATAAAGTGAGTGAAATCCCTTTTTGTCTTTTTTTTTGGTTTTGTTTGAATTATTTTTTTGTTGAATATTTTGTGATGTTTTTATGTTTTTATGAGAATGACCCTCTACGCTTTGCCCCATGCCACTTGTAGAGAGGCAAGGGTTTATCACCGAAGATAAGACGTAGACGAGCGAAGGGCACCTTCCTCCATTCCCAATCTCACACTACCACGAAGAAGTGTGGGCTCAACACCAAAGACTATGAAGGACGAAAAGTTTGTGATGATGAATTATTCATAAGGTATTGAATTAATGGATTTTTACAATAGCACTTTGTATTTGGGAAAGAACGTCTCAATCTCCCCATCTCAGCCCCACATGACTAGTAGGGCGCGAGGGTTCAACACCGAAGACCGAGATGGACGACCAAACGAATGGGTAAAGAAGTTTAGAGCTTTGTTATGAAAGAGAGAATGTCTTTGAAGGGAATATATTACTATCGGTAAGCTTCTAGTATGACTATAGGTGAAAGTGACCGAAAATGGGAGGTAGTATAAGAAATATGGTACTCACAAACTTAATAGGATCTATATTAGCTTTGTCTCATGATAATAAATATGAAGATGTGATTTTGATAAAGAACATATCTCGAATAGAAATGAATAAATTTAAATTATTCGGAGATAAACAAGACAAAAGGAACAATGTACACGTTGTTGTTTCTTGGAATAGAGAGTGCTTACAAGAATAGAATTTCTTTGAATGGAATGCATTCATGGGTTTTTCAAGGACTTGGCCTATGTCAATAACTAATTTATAAGCTCCAAACCCAAAATTATCTATGATTATGTGATTATCTATGATTCATGGGTTTTTCAAGGATTTGGCTCAGTGTCAATGGCCAATTTATAAGCTCCAAACCCAAAATTATCTATGATTTTGTTGGGCTCAAATTTGTCTTGTTTGTCTCGTTCTTTGGGTGTATTCTTTCGATTTTCTTTGAGAATGAAATCATTGACCTTAAATTTTCTAGGTTGGAATTTTTTATGGTAGCTATGTCATAGTCGATTTTGATATACTTGAAGATGATCTAGGGCATTAAGTTGTTTTTCATCAAGAAGCTCGAGTTCATTAAGGTGTGAGTGTCGATAATAATCTTTATTGATTACATATTTGAAGGATATTATGAAGGATGGAAATTCAACCTTGACATGTAAAATAGCTTCCCAACCATAAACAAAGGAGAAGGGAGTGGCTCCAGTAGGTGTGTGATAAGATGTGTGGTAAGCCCAAAGAGTGGGATAGATTTGGTTAAGCCAATAGCTTCCATGTGTGTTGACAATGATGGTTTGTGTTATTTAGTTTGTTGCTTCTATTTGTCCATTAATTGATTGTTTTGAGGATAGATTCATGATTAAATATGGAAAAGGTTGTGTAAAGATATTCCTGGGTATAATTACCTCGTAGAATGTATGCACGTAGAAGTCTTGACAGGTGAGAATAATTAGTGATGAGATGCATGTAAGATCGATCGTTAAAAGCATGATGGACATGATAGGTTGCATTATCGCAAGTGTCCAAACTCGATGTGGTTGTGTTTCGACAACAAGGCTAGATATGTTAGGCATAAGAGCCAATATTGGAATAATAGAATCAAACTTAATGGTACCTATTGATGGAACCTCTTCTGTAGTGTCTACAGTAATATCAAGGTTTGAAAGGGAGTCTTGAAACGAGATCAAGGTCTCGTTAGATGTTGGAAGAATGTTTTCACCCAAAACAGGTTCAATATATGTTTGGGCTAAAAGAAAGTCTTGAAATAAATTCAAGTGCTCAATAGATGTTAGAAGAATGTTGTTGTCCAAAACAGGTTCAATGTATGTTTGGGTTGAAAGAGAGTCTCGAAATAAGTTCAAGTGCTCAGTAGATGTTGGAAGAATGTTGTTGTCCAAAACAGGTTCAATGTATGTTTGGGTTGAAAGAGACTCGAAATAAGTTCGAGTGCTTAGTAAATGTTAGAAGAATGTTGTTGTCCAAAATAGGTTAAATGTATTTTTGGGTTGAAAGAGAGTCTTGAAATAATTTCAAGTGCTCAGTAGATGTTGGAAGAATGTTGTTGTCCAAAACAGGTTCAATTTATGTTTGAACTAATGGAAGGAAATTTTAAGAAGATATGGATTGGTTTGGAATTAGAGAGGCTTGACATTGTTGTTGTCATGATCTCGTGGAATTTCGATATATATATGAGTTTTGACAATAGTCGACTCTTCGTGGAAATTTTTGGTATTGGATGTGTCGTTGGTTGCAGAGCATTGTCATCAAGTTCTACGGAGATGACGTCGTTGTCAATTAAGTCTTGGACGTAATTCTTAAGTCGCACACATTTATTTGTGTGATGACCATCAATGCGATGAAAGTCACAGTATGTGTTAGGTTTGTACCAACATGGTTTAGCTTCCCCTTTGACAAAGGGTTTTGTAATTGGATATCTTATCAATTTAGCCTCTTTTAGTTGATGAAAAACACTAGAGAGACTTTCTCCAAGGGGGTGAACATACATTGGACTTTACGCAAACTGATGTCTTCGTGAGGTTGTATGATTGGCCTTTTGGGTGATCGTTCACTGATTTGGGTAGCCATATGAGAGAGTTGTGTTGTCATCTTATTAATTTGTTCTAATAGCTCATTGTGTGATGTTTTTGTGAATTCATCATGTTTGAAAGAGAGGGAGAACAAAGAAAGGTGCGATGAAGAACTCAACCTATTGATTGTGATCTTTGTTTTGGCTCAATCGAGTTTTAACAAGTAAGGCTATAAGGAGCAAGCTTAAACAAGCTACTTAGGATAAATATGTGATAGCTTAAATAAGCTATAATGAAAATGGTTTAGATTTGGCTTAAACAAGCTCTAGATTGTTGACGGGGAGAGTAACCCAAACAGGTTAATCGTGATATGGTTGTGATATAACTCAAAATGAGTTATGAAAGGATTTGTGTTGGCTGTGATTTGGATAAATGTGATGGTGGACAGAATAATGAGTGAACTTAAACAAGTCACCCAATATTAGTTTGATATAGCTGGAAACAAGCTATGAAGGATGTTTTGACAATTGACGATATGGGGAGTGAATGCTAGTCACTCAATATCAATTGGATATAGTTGAAGACAAGCTATGACAAATGTATTGTTGGCTGAAGTGAGCTAATGAAATTGGTGTGATGTTTTGGTCTGCGTTGTTGAATTGTTTAGATGTTTTCGCTTGGTATTGAATTGGTCGAGAACTGATTTTTTTGTGGAACACAACTAGGGTCTAAACTTTTACAATGAACACATTGATATCAGCCAAGTTTTGTGATAAAACAATGCTAAACTATTTTGTTTTCAAACAACAAGCAATCATATGGATCCAATTGTTTTGTCTTACGAGGTAAATTCTTCAGGAATGATCATTGTTTCATGTAATCATACAAGTATGCTGTGAAATGGTGGATGCAAGTTCTTATTACTCCAAAAAAGATGCATCCTTCGATATACCCTAGTCATGATATACCTAATTCTATACGGGGACAAAATTGGTACGGGGAGCCCTTAGAGCACTGGAGGAGACTCACCAATTCTTACTTGCCTATTTCGGAGTGAATCACCACGTCCAAAACAAGTTTTGTGAAAAGGTGGAAGGTGATGGAGGGATGAATGTGTATGGTGTCCTTATAACTCCTTGAATATTTATAGGGACGATGCCCAAGCTTCATTGTTACAGCTATTTAGGCATGACTCGCATGCATTGCATGACAGCATTACCTGTAAGTGAAGAGCAGGGGCGAGGTAAATACTGACGCTCCGATGAGACTAGGTCTCAAAGTGTAATGTAGATCACGAAATGATGTTGGTGCGTGGTAGTCAAGTCCATGTCACCGGTGTAGCTTTGGTGGTGATGAAATCCATCTCATCCACGTGTAAAAACAAAATGATAAAGTGATTAAACGTAGGGTTCTTTCCAACTTGAAATAAATCACTAGCAGAAAATAATTACGTACTGAGCATACTTTTTTTTGGTTTCAGCAATTTTCTTTGAATGGTGGTGTTTTTGCGAGATTTTTGTTGTTTTTGTGTTTTTTTTACAATATTCTAGCGATGCGGTCCTACAGAAAACAAATTAGTAGTTATCCTGCAAACGAAATGTTAGAAAAGTGATCGTGGCTATTTCGATTTTTCGATCGCTCGAAGGCGCAAGAAAAGAGCATACACAACCAACGACTAAACAATATTAATAATATGACAAAGGAAAATAATGATTGAAATGACAGGTTGGAAAACAAAGCTAGAGGATCCTACTGATGTTAGAATAAGAAACTAAAAAAATTGTGGCCGTTTCGATTTTCCGATCGCTCGAAGGCACAAGAAAAGAGCATACACTGGATACAATTGGAATATATTTTGTTTTTTTTTTGCTTTTTTGTTAATAATTATTGCAATTAATCATGATTGTGAAATAGCGATAATGGTTGTTTTCACAAAAATAAAAATGACAAAAGAAGAGTGTGAAAACGTTACTGAGAAGTGTTGTCGTGGAAAATTGAAATGTAAGGCAAAAAATAAAAAAAAATAAAAAAATTGTTTTATGCGGAGCTCGGGTGATCTCACATTTCAGATTTCTAAGATCACTTTTAAAGTACAAGGAAAGAGCATACGCGTGAGGTTATTACGTTAAATAAAATTAAATTAAAAAAAAAAAAAGCTATAATTTTGTTGTTTTTGTTAAAAAGAAGGTGTTAGAAGAAATGAAACCAATTTTTTTCTGTAAGTCTAAATCAAAAAATTAATTTTTCATTACATAGATCTTTTTGATGCCTTTTCGTTAAAAAAATTAAGTCATTCCGAGTTTGGGAGCAAAGTTATGGCTTCCTAAGATGGGCTACTTCTGATGGCGCTCAAATGAAAATTTTGAACGTGAGAAAAACGTATCGGGAGCTTTTTTTAATTTTAACTTACGTACTTCCCCGAGAAGCTAAAATTTTGATAACAAGGTTAAAAAAGAATAATAAACAAAAATAAAGAGTTAGATCACAAAATGATTAACTAAAATGAAAGAAAGAAAATAATAATAATAATAATAATAAACTTCCGACAAAGCAGTTATTTTAGCAAAAGTAAATAAATAAATGCATTTTCCTGGATTGGTTGTCCCATGACAGTAAGATGATAAACTAATGACTAGTTCATGTGTTTCTACAGATTACGAGTGAATAGAAAAATCGAAGCGGGAACTAAACACCAAGCAAGAGGAGATCAAAGACAGGGATGAGCATTATAGTTTCATTGTTGTTATAACTGCGAGATACACCACAAGACATCGCACAACAAAAACATTACCAAAAGTGTGAAGGTTAACCAAAGAAGGCCATAAGGAGCAAGAAAAGGAAATAATAATGAACAATAATAAACAAAGAAACGAGAGAAAACCACTAATTGGGAAACTAATGGTAACAGATCGAAAGTCCCACCAGTGTGCACAGGCATCGTTCTTGTAAATCTTCGGGAGTTATAAGGACACCATACACATTCATCCCTCCATCACCTTCCACCTTTTCACAAAACTGTTCGGGCGTGGTGATTCACTCCGAAGGCAGTAAGTAAGAATGGTGAGTCTCCTCTAATGCTCTAAGGGCTCCTCGTACCAATTTTGTCCTCATACGAATTAGGTATATCGGGACTAGGGTATATCGGAGGATGCATCTTTTTGGAGTAATAAGAGTCTGCATCCACCATTTCACAAAGATATTTGTATGATCAAGCATGAAACAATGATCATTCCTAAAGAATTTACCTTATAAGCCAAAACAATTGGATCCACATGATTGATTCTTTGTTTGAAAACAAAATAGTTTAGCATTGTTTTATCGTAAAACATGGAGAATAATGAAATGTGGTGAGGATTGGGTTATTTTTGGATTTTGAAATGCATAATTAATCAAAGGCACACGGAGAATGTAAGTTAGGAAAAATACACTACTAACAAGGAAGTAAAATACCAATAATCATACCTCCTTCGCATTCCGTAGCAAACCTCGGAATGGGCTAGGAAACTTGAATTGAGCCCTGATTATGTGATGTGTAGGTGCTTTTCTTCAAGACGGAGCAAGACCTTCCTATAACAATGATCCTCTTACTTTACATTAAATGGGAAAAATGATTATGAGGCTATTTGGGCATTAGGACGAGGTAAAAGGATGTTTTTTGCTCAAAAGATGCAATAACTTAGATATGTCATTTAAGCTTATTTTCCATGTGTTTAGAGGGGAGGGGTAAAGTTGTATTTATAGCTGGGGAGTGATTAACTTAGAGTAATTTAAGTAATCATGGTTTGCAAATATGGGCAAGATTAAGTGAGTGGTTTGAAAATGTGGGCAAGATTAGGTGAGTGGTTTGAAAATGTGGGTAAGATTAGATGAGTGGGGGCCATGAAGAATGAGTGAGGATTTGAATTATATTTTTAATTCATAAGTGGAGGATTTTAGGTGAGTGGGGACCACGAAGGGTGGGTGAGGATTTGAATTTAAATTTTTAATTCAATAGTAGAAAAACATGGAGAATAATGACATGTGGTGAGGATTGGGTTTTTAATTTTATTTTGAAATGGATAATTAATCAAATTATATTTGATTAATTCGAAGTGTATTTTGTGGAAAATGAAGAAGGGGAATTAATTGATTTAGGACAAATGTGAAATTAGGGTGTCTACGGGGAGTTAGATTGACCCCACGGTCACTTGAAGAGTGAATTTATGATTGAGTGTTGCACTACATCTCAAACTCCATGTAGTTCGTGTGAGAGTGTGTGTAATGATGCCCTAGGATGCCCTTGTGCAAGTTGCAAAAATGATAGCGGGCTAGATCTAGAATGTAGAATATGTATAAAATGTGTGGGATGAAATAGAATAAACTTCCCTCCTATGTTGTGTATGCAGAAGAATGCAACCCTTTTCCCTTGAATGAGTGTGCTAGATGGATGCCTTGAAGTGCTTTTGTGCCTTTGGATGCAAGCTTAGGTGATAGTATGTAATTCTTAGTGCTTGGTCCTTTATTTTGAAAACATAATTGTGTATTTATATGATTCCCTTGTTTGAATTTCGTAATTGACAACTAAAAGGCCAACCCAAAGTAGTAAAAAGTAATTAAAAAGTGAAAGGTGTCCAAAAGGATAATAAAAATATAAAGAGGGACAACAATGCCCGGGAGGACAGGGAGCACTGGCGTTAGTGTCTCAACTAGGTGATAGTGTCCAACGCTATATAAAGATAAAATGGTCCAATCTTTGGCAAGAGTGTGAGATGTATAAAGCCAATAAAAGTGCAGAAGACAAAGAAAAAGGCTAAAGGGAGTTGTCAATTACTAGTTTTCCTTCTTAAGAATCATGTAAATGCTAGCATGTACTTTTAGGACCTAAAAATGTACCCAAGTGCATAGATTTTGTGTCTACAACAAGTACGAATGTTTCCAATCAAGTACAATCCAACATAGCAATAAAAATCATACTATAGAGCATTCATTACAATAAGTACATTTTTTTAATTAAATGTTGTTCATAAAATAATGATGTCATTTCAAGATAGATGAGTTCATATATTTCATTAAATAAATCCTCCGAATTATAAATTCATGTTATATTTGTGCAAAAGAATAAGAAAGAATAATTATCGGGGCAATAACCTTGCCTACTAGCTCATATAGAAATGCAAAAGTATAGAGTAAAGTGTATAATACATTTGTCCATCCAAAACTAAAACAAAACTTTAAAAAATGTAGGTACATTTGATAAATGTGTAGTTGTGAGGGAGAGCATCATGTAGGTGTTTTACCTACAATTGAAAACTAAGAAAGTCTCCCTTGACCTCCCGAATGGGTGGTGGTCATGCCCTTAAGGAAAGGGCAAATAAATATATCCACTTCTTAATATATAAGTTTGAAAGCTATGTGTACAAATTATATGCCCCCTACATACATGAAATGTGTAAGATAGAACTAGGTCACCCATAACTAGTAAGGCAACATCCATAAAAATTTGGAGTATAATATGGAAGGATAACGGTATAGTTATAGCAATATTGTATCCAAATCATTTAAAAACCATATAATTGGATCAATTTTAATTGCACATGTTCTACAATTGAGTCCTATCCTGGACAAACAACCATCTCGGTACCATACAAGAATACATCACATTAAGGTTAGCGCAAGATGACAATTTCATGAAGGTCGAAAATTCGTTCACGACTTCAACACAGTGCTCTTGGTCTCACGCAAAAAACAAAAAGATTCATTTCCTGGTATGCGGGTGTATCTATAAATGTGTATAGATACATATGCATATTGGCATCCTTCCACACTTGAGTCCGAATGAATGACGTTTAACACATTCCACTCTCTCAATACAAGAAGCAAAATCAACATTAGGTATATATTTACATATTCAACAAGTACAAATTTATATAATTATGGGCGTAAACATTTTATCTTAAATTACGCAAAAGTTGAGTGGATTTCGACTTACGAGCGTAAGTACTAAATCATAAGAGTTACTAGTTTAACTGAGTTTACAACCCTTATCAAGTTTTAGCGTGAATCATAATAACTTGTAGATATTCAACAATAGTAAGAGTGATAACATGTTAAAATCAATAAATTTCTCCTTACACAAAGACAACTTTAAGCCACTTTGAAGTCTTTGACATCAAACAAGTCTCACTTTGCCTCCGTAACATTATGTAGATGCATGGAGTCACAATTTTTCTTCCTATTAAAGTTCATACCAAAACAAGTATAGGTTTGCATCTAAAGGTTATGTAAATGGATACAAAGCTCAAACCAATTATAGCAAATTCAATCATACGAGTCCTTGTCCTAGTCCATATAATAAGTCATAAGCATAGACTAACAAACCATCAAATAAGTTAATTAATTAAATTTAGTAGAACTATCCAACTCATCCCAAACATATTGGTACAGGTCTACAAAGTTAGGACAAATTTCCCTATGCTAAGTATGATGTACATATTCCCAATAGAATAATTTTATACAACCCCAAAATGATGATGAAAAATGCAACATGTATTTGGATGTGGTTTATAAGGATATACAAAAAAACTCATTACCTATCTTTTCATATTTTACGACCTAATTGTATGGTTCAAAATAGTTTTATGAGTGTTAGACAATACTAAAGAGATTTGATGACATAAAACAATGATAACATAACAACTTTAATTCATATATACCCGCGTTCATTAAAAATGAAATATAACTAAATCACCATCTCGTAATCATCATTCATATGCAAGATCATGTTCATGATCAAACGAACAAAGATGGAAGTTTTAAATTCAACTATGCTTTTTTGCCAAAGATAACAATCAAATGTAAACAATATGAGGAAGGCCATCTTGGCCTTGGAAACCCATTGAAAATCCCTTTTAATTGTTAAGTTGACAATGGAGAGTATTATTTGTACAAGTCTTTGTTACGAAATAAAAGTCATGTTAAACATTTATATCTTACATTTACGAGCTCAAGAATATAAACATAAAAAATTATAAGCTTCATAAGAGTTTTTTCCATGGATCTTAAAGCTTTGAGAGTAGTGGTCAATGGCTATTTTGCTCTTATTTTAATAAAAATTAATTTATTGTGAATATTTTGTGTGTTTTGCATTTATCATGTTTTGTGGGTTGTTTACAAAAAAATAAACAGATTTAACAAATTCAATGTGAAAAAACTAGTTCTGACAACTATCTTCTCATGAAAATGACATTGACATAGATATAATCATCAAGTCTAAAGCTCAATATCGTCTTATCGGGCATTTGATATGTATTATTATTTTTATTTCATTTTGAAAATTGTTGAGTCTTGGCCTTTGCAAGATCGAGGTAGTCCCCTAACTTAACTTCGAGAGTTTTGAGGTTTCATGAGCATTCCTTTCATATTTGTTTCTTTGTCATTTTTGTTTCCGGTTCTCCATTTTTTGTGTGGATTTAATCATTCACAAGGTTTCTAAAAAATAGAAGCTCGACACGAGTTCAAATGCGACCATCATATTAAGGAACCCATAATTTTATGAATACAACATGTTTAAAAATTTCTCTTATCTTTAACCAAATTAATTAATACAAGTATACATCCATCAAATTTATCATCTAAAGTGCAAGAAAAGTTCGTTGATATGGATGTCGGGCTCTTTAAAACATACATCAAAGTTTGTTGCTTTTGTACTAATGCTCCACAACACATGTGGGTGTTTGCTCTTCTATATTAAATGTGGCAAGTAGTTCAACAAGTTATTCTATGTTTCAAAAGAGATGGAGTAACGTTGTTTATTTGTGTTTTTCTTCGTGGATGCCATCATGCCACTTAGATGAACATCATTGCTTTTGTGCTAGTAGAGTCACACACTTCAAACACATAATTCATAATGTAAGAATATCATTGATAATTGGTTTTTATGGATAATTATGGTTTTGTTTTTGGTGGATTAATTAAAGTTAAGTGATATACAATGATAATTCATTATGCAAACCGTTCCAATTCATTATATTTACAATTATATTTTACCCTTTTAAGGTGTAAAAGGAAAACTCGAAATAGGCTTTCCTTTTTACTATGGTGTTTTCGATCCTATGCCTTGTTATGCATAGTTTTTATATGAAAATGAGATTTATTGTTCTAATTATTTAGTAAAGCATGTTCCAATATTGAATTTTAAAGCCCAAGTCAATCAAGTGCCTATCTAGATTAGATGGTTGTTGGTTAGTCATGTTATTGCGATAGGAGAGCTATATAAAGCATACTTGCCCCTCGCCTCTCTATTCTATTTCGTACATGCCCCCACATACCACCCAACTAACAAAGAAGATAGAAAAGGAGGGGGGATGCTTTCATACACCCATATTTACTTCACCCCTATTTATTGAGTATAAGATAAGATAAGATAGTTTGCGGTGGGGACATTGAACCGATATATATATATATATATATATATATATATATATATATATATATATATATATATATATATATATATATATATATATATATATATATATATATATATATATATATATATATATATATACTCTAACTCTAGTGGTCGAGGCATTCAAACCTATATGTATCTCCATCGCCTCCTAAGGAAGGCCAATAAATCTAGTTTAGGGTGAACAAAGGGAGGAGGAATATATATCCTAGAGGGCTAATGACTAATTTGAAAGAGATGTCTTGCGCTCATGTCAAGTACTATAGAGATAGTTGATTTGAAATATATAAACTCTAATTTATTGTAATATTTATGTTAATGGGGTGAAATTATAATGGAAGTGGTCTTGTATTAATATAATGGCTCATTAGTTGCGGGATTATTATGTTTTCTTGCTTGACCTTTCCCTCTCTTCCTTTGTAATTTCATAATACCAAAATAACTTTCAACCACCTAAAAATATATATGATTTGTTATTGCATGTTGAATATACTTACGCATGACATCTTTAAATTGATCCTGCGACTCATTCATCTAGATAAAAGTTGTGTATTAGCCACTTGATTTATAATTAATAGTAAGAATGAAATAGTTTTAATTTATATATCTTGTTGATGGATATGAAAAGACTTCATTATAAGGTATTGGCATGTTTTATTCAATAGAATTTTGTTTTAAGTTCTGAACTATTATTTCTCTAAAGACAAATGACCCAAAGTTTCAAAATAGTTTACTAGCATCTATCGAAGCACACCGAAAAAACAAACACTAAAAATTACATGGGATCCCCGAAGGTGACAACAAAGGATAAGAGCAACACCATCAACAACATGGTTTTCAAAGAAGGTTGGTGAAACTAAGCTTTTCCACCTTTTAATTCATAAATGTGATATCAATTATTAGATTTTATTCATTTTAAAACTAGGCAATGACTATTGATATCCATGTGTCATTTTTTAAAACAAAATATCCTCTAGAATGTCTGCATGTAAGAAAAATGTTATTCAACATGCATTAATGTACTAACTTCCATTCAATTCGGTAATGTTAAATTATCTAAAACACACATTAACTATATTTTTTCATTTGATATTCAATTCTCAATGTAATCTTTGGGCTTTACATTTTTGCACAAAAACTAATAAACAAATGTATGCTTGATCAAATTTAGGCCTTGAAGAAGAAGACCTCTTGAAGGTAATGCGTGGCATCAAATAATTGAATTTCCTAGAAATACATATTTGTGTCCTTGGCTTGGCTATGCACTAACTTGTCGGTCTTCACACCTATTCATCCAACATCATATGTGTTTGTGCTCATATTCCTAAGGAACCTATATACCCAACAAAATGATTTCGAATTATATTTGATTTATTTATATTTATATTTTATGTTTAACATGCTTCCACATATTACATATACTTATAGTAGGGTATTTTGCAACAACAAAAATGTTAATGTTTCGTATTTTGTTCCTATAATTAGGATAGTCCATGACAAGATGTCTCCTTTAGTCTGTTAGGAAATAAGGGATAAAATATGCGGAATAATCCCTCACAGAATCGCAACAGTAGAAACTAATATGTAGAAATTATTACAGATCTCAAATAAAATTGCAGAATAAAATAACACAACATAAAGAGACAGTATTTAACGTGGTTCACCCAATTTGGGCTACGCCCACCAAGAATCACTTGCTCAGATTTTATTACAAGCCACCGCTCTCTCAATACAATACCCAAATCTATTTGGAGCTATGCTCAACAAACTCTACAAAATTCACACCCGAATTCAAAACACATCTGCAATACATTTGCTTGTACATCTATCATATGCATAAGACCATATAAATAGACAATCGCTTAGCGCTTTATAAAACCGTGTGTTCAAAACCATGGGCAAAACTCGTCCCATAAACCTATGGGTCAAAAAACTCGCCCATATGAGAAAAGCACGTTTCTCGATATGTCGGGTGCATTTTTCGAGGCCAAAAAATTTTACGCCTAAATTTTTTTTTTTTTTTTGCTGGGGTGCCCCGAACCCTCGCTCAAGGCCCGACTCGGCCAAACCCCGACGAGGATACATGAAAAGTGTACAGTACTCTTAGTGTACAGTCTTCAACACTTTCACACATGAAAACAGGCTCCACAACCTAACATAGTCATTTAACAATCCACCTTTTCAACATCCACTAAAATTATGCACTTGGCATATATGTGTGTGTAAGGGTATTTTGTAAAATTTTATTTGTGGTAACCTTAAATTCCCTCCCATTGATGTGGGACAAGAGGTGCTTATCCTATATAAAGGATTTTAGAAAATACAAGTCTAAAAGAATTGGAGATATGCATAAGAGATTATTTGGGGATTTATCTGCATGGATTTAACTCGAGATTGGTGGTGGACGATGATAGAGTTGGTATCGACTTTGTATGCTTAAATTTCAAGCATTGAAACTCCTCATTTTATTTCAATCGACTTCTACTAAAATACCAATGGAACAATGCCATTATCTTCTTACTCAAAATTGGTTTTATATTTCCTTCTTTAACCGAGAATTGCTCTATCTTTTTAAGGGAAATTTTGAATGGAAAACCATCACAAAAATTAACCCCTCTACACATTCATTATTTTTTTCTAGCTCTATCTAAAACAAGATCGAATTGAATAAAACTAAGTTCTAGCTAATTTTTTAATCTAGATATTTGTTACTATTACAATTTAGCGTTGTTAATAATATCCATTAATTTGTTAATGCTAA
This sequence comes from Taxus wallichiana var. yunnanensis, assembly GCA_018340775.1. Classification (NCBI taxonomy): domain Eukaryota; kingdom Viridiplantae; phylum Streptophyta; class Pinopsida; order Cupressales; family Taxaceae; genus Taxus; species Taxus wallichiana. Next base: position 924,991,956 of record CM031242.1, read on the forward strand.
ATCCAAACCATGCATCTCAATTATACTTCCTAATTTTAGTTGTTTTCATTTCTAATTTAATTTATATTTGGGTTTAATTATTAGTTTAATCTTTGGGGGTTCTATGTTTTGCACAACAAAACATTAAAAAGTAGACGTGCTTGATCATATCTAGGGCTCTCTAAAGATAATGAACTCTTAAATCAATCTAGTGGAATGAGAGGGCTCTCTAAAGAGAATGAACTCTTAAATCAATCTACTAGATTGTGAGGGAAGGATATGTGAGGGCTCTCTAAAGAGAATGAACTCTTAAATCAATCTAGTGGAGCGAGAGGGAATGATATGTTTGTTGGGTGTTTTATTTTCTTCACAATAGAGCTTAAAAAAGTAGACGTGCTCTATCATATTTAGGGCTCTAAAGAGAACGACCTCTTAAATCAATCTAGTGGAGTGAGAGGAAGGATCTGTTTGCATCCTCGCCAGTGCTATGATTATTGTCAATCTTTAGAGAAATTTATCCTTACGTTTAATGTAAATTTTTACGTTTGACCCCTGTATCCAACAAAACATTCAAAACTACGACGAGAATTCCTAACTTTTGATACTATAATTACCATATTCCATAAGAAAACATCTCATTTATGATATGCACTTAAAATGTATTTAGATAAAATTTATTTACGACACCTTAACCCCTTCATTCCCTATATATTTCTATGAATGTGACCATTACACCTTTGGTTGTGATTGCTAATTACTTCCAACACTTCCAAAAATTGACCGTTTTAGGGAACTTAGGTGGGCAACTCCAACCCTAATGTTTCTCGAAAAATCTCGTAACGGCCCCACCGAAAAAAACATAATATATTATTAATCAATATTTCGTTAGAAATAAATGGCGACGTGTTGGCGGGAATGCAAACAGAAGGGCAGGTATCATAGCGCAAGACTCGACGCGAATTTAGAGGGAATTAAATTAAATTAAAAATAAAAATAAATAATAACTCCTTTTCGCAACGCTAAGATTTGTTATTATAATAATAATTAATTATCAAATAAATGTCGCATTCAACACCATCCAAAAACCCTCGCCCGCTCCCATCTCTTCGTCGTCCACACGCAAGACGCAGCGAGGGTTTCTCACCTTTTTGGTTTTGCGTTCCCTTCATAAGATTCATTTCATCCACCCCCACGTCTAGTGTTCGAATCGCATCGCCGCCGCTATCGCAGCACAGGTTATAAAAGCAGGAAGGAAAGAAGGAAAGCATGAGCAAGCAAGGAGGCTCAGAGGATCAGCTCTCTCCTTACAACATGGCGGATCTTGGCGCAACCTTGCCGACAGGCTCTGCAGGTAAGCCGAGGTTTTTCCTTTTGTTTATTTCCGGTTTTATAAAGTTTATGCAGGCGCATGAATACCTATTTTCTCTCCTTTTGCTATTTGTGTACTTTCTATTTCAGAAATTTTAATTCAGGGTTTGGAAAGTTTATGCAGGCGCATGAATACGTATTTTTCTCCTTTTCGACTCGTTTTTGTTTGATGTCTATTTTAGAATTTTGTTAAATCCGAGTGCGAGGATTTGGCTCGTGTTTTTAAGCTGACAAGAATCGCCGAAATGTGCGCCGTTAGATTGGCCTCTTAGCGAACCCCGAGCTTGCTATTCCATGATTTCTTTTCAGTGTTTTTGGTTTAGGGTTTTGTAACGGTATTTTGTAAGCAAAATTATTTCTTTCTTCCAGCCTTTGTCAGGCGCATGCAATCTTACTTCTTGCGCCTTTATCAACTAGGCGAGCCTGCAAATCCCTTTTTTTATTTATTTTTTGTTTCTATCGCCGTTTTAGATTCGTTTGTTTAAGGTGTGGTGTATGCCAGGGTTGTCTCGAGTTTGACTTTCGGGTTGGGTTGGAATTCGTCTCAAACTTGAGGCTAAGTTTGGGGATTTAGGTTTTGAGCCCACGAGATTCAAGGTGCAAATAAATGCCACATGTATTATATGACTCTGAACTCCAGTTTACAGTCTCTGGCAGGTTGATACATGATGGTCACTTGCAAGTGATGGCGACACCTCATTACAGGGGCACTCTAATTTGCGGGTGGAATCATCTCAGTGTTGCAAACAGAAAAGCGGCTGCCTAATCCAACTGGGTGTGGGCTCAAACTATTAAATTGATTTGTACGACTATTTCCTTGTTGTAAACTGTAATTATTTCTAGTTTCACTCGCTTCTCACTCCTGTGACAACGAGTGCAAGTGGACCATTCTAGCTCTTGTAGATTATAATTACGAATCGCTAGCGTGAGTGATGGGTCATTGTGATTGAGATCAGTTTTAAATGCTCTGAAGAATTGGTTGTTGATGAAATGATATGATGTAACGACTTTTAACCTCCTTTAGACCAATTTTGTCTGTAGGACCCATCAAAGTGTACACACAATTTAATTTGTTTTTATCCTTGCTGCAAAGTGTAATCTGGGAGTTGCCTTTGTTGATGATTCGGTTTGCTAGTTTCAATCCCAACTATTCACACCTCACCAATGAGTACGAGTGGACCATTCTAGCTCACTTGAAATGACTTATCTTGAATCTCCGTGGAAGATGGGTCATTGTGGATGCATCGAGTTTTAAATGTGCCGGACAATATTTAATGACCCAGAACTGCACAAATCCTTTATGCCCAGCCTTATGTCCTAGTGTTGTTCATGCTATATCTACTTTTATTTTTAGCGTTGGTTTGTTTCTGCAAGGTTCTATCAATTGGTTCTGTTTACCTCTACCGATAAAATTTTATTTGTTAATATCTAGCTGTCACTTTGACTACTTGGTTGTTAATGTATGAAGGGTTGGAAATTTACCCCACAAACCCATGGTGAGGGCTTGGGCTTCTATTTTTACTCAGAAATGGGTTTTGCTGAAATTGAAATGATACAGCTACAAGAAAAAAATGAATATTTTCTTTGAGTAGAAGTCCCGTATTTTTAGTATGTAGTAAACTTTTAGCAGTTCTGGAAGAGGGGGCTGAAGATTTTCCCCACCAGCTTAGGGATTTATTGTCCACGTGGCATTAATATTTGTTTTGAGATTAAAAAGTTCAATAAGAATTTGGACCACTCTGCACGTAATTCCTAAAATTCCTATCTGAGGTTTTAATATGGGTTTGTTTACCCTTCATATGCACTTGAATGATATTTTCTTTTGTATAACTTGTGAAATAATTTGTTCTTAAGTGTTTATCCGAGCGAAAATGATTGAAAATGAAATTAATTGTGCCTGTATCTGCACAAAGTGGAAGCCTTAAGATGGCCACCCGAAGGCTCCTAACAACCTCAATGTTCATATATTTGGAATTGGAATAGGTCCAAGCTTTTCATTATAAACAGATCTTAAGTGTTTGAAACTGCTTAATAAAGTGGAATGTTTGTTTGATCAAAACTTTGAAATTAGTCTGAAGGAAATAAATCATGTCTTAAGTGTCTTGAAGGTCTAGGAAGTTAATCATATCCATAGACAAAACCAGCTAGTTTTTGTGTACAACACTCCTCCCTTGGATACAGACAATGAGTGGTTTTATTTCATTCTAAAGAGGCCAACAGTAAACATGACTCTTAACGTCTTTTGCAACCAGTTACAACCTGTTGTGTATGTCTTTAAAAGTTATTGCATAATATTTTTTCTGTACTGCAGTGCCTGCTTGCATGTGTTTTAATGATTTTCTTAGTGGAAAGTGACACATCTTTGCTATATCTGTTGCACTGTTAATTCTGTGCAGAATAAATTTTATGTAGCCAGAGGACATATGTCTAAATATTACAAGAACTTAATTTTCTGTTTCACCTTTTATTGTTTCAGCTTTAAGTGCAGAGGATCGTGCTGGTTTGGTTAATGCTTTGAAGGTATATGTCAACTCTTTAACTTCTACTCTTCCATTATATGTCAATTAGCTGAGAATTTGTTCTTAAATCTACTGCAATCTCTACAGGACTTTCATTATGTTCTAGATAACTGTAGTGCAATTCCACCTCCTGATATCTTCTTTGGCTTTTCTGTAGGATAAGCTGCAACACCTAGCTGGGCAGCAATCTGATATTTTGATTCTCTTTCTCCTGCGGTAAAGAAGAGAGTGTTGTCTCTAAAGGAACTTCAGGTGGGTTTCAATATTGAGTGAAGTGTATCCCTACATTACCTATATTTATTCATTTGTTCTATTTTTTGTGGTTGTTTCAAACAAATCAAATCTCTTACATATCTAAATTTAAGATGATGTTGGCGATAAAATGATAAGTTAAAAAAAGAATGCTCAAGCGCAGAACAATATCTGGGAGCTGCAAGTTTCCAAAAATAACATAGATGGTTAAAGATTTTAAAACTAAGTTGCCAGTTTGGCTATGGTTTGGGTATCCTTGATTGGGTAGGCCTGTACATCGATTTTATTTTTAATCCTGGGGTCGGTCGTACAAAACATTTTAATCCTGGGGACGGTTGTACAAAAAATAGATAACTTTTTTTTCTAGCCAAACAATCAGGAAATAATGACATAGTATGCATGGAACAATCATTATAACCATATGAATCATGATCATTACTGTTAAATTGATATTGCCAACTGAAAGCCAAATGACATGATGAATAGTAATTTTAAATCAAAATTAATATTCATTGTCAAGTTGCTATTCATCAATAAAATAAACAGGCAGAATCTGTGGGTTTGCTGGCTGAACTTCCTGGATGAACCCAGAATGAATCCACAGGTGAATTGCACCCAGATCTGTACCCAGTATGAACTCGACTGACACCAGATTGGGGAGGGGGCCGACTGTGTAACACAGTTTTTGAATATTCAAACCTGCTCTCCCTTTAATGAAAACAACCATAGCATGTGCCAGAATGCCCTCTTTTGCATGGATCTGGTAGGTATCTAATATGCATTGTGGCTTGGAACTAACGGGCATCTTATCTTGATTAAATCTATGTGTGGATGACTGAAGTACCAATTTTTATATTGACTGAAAAAGTTGCAGATTTAATGGTTTGTGGTTGATGAAGCAAGACAAATGTTGTCTGTGTTGAACAGGAAGTACTGTGAATAAAAATGTATTCCCCAGCAATCACAGCAGCCTATTACATGCTATTATCTTTTATTAAAGCCCTATCTGTGTTGTAGCTAATAACAATAAATAACTGTTACTGATTTTAATTTCTTTGCCTCTTAAAGGCTATATGTGCAACCAGACTTCTGCAGAAGCATCCAAAATTTGATATATGCTGCTCATTAGAACACACTTTATAAGGTCACAATTACTTGTGCGTGGACTGACCAATTAGTTCTTTGCATCTATTTTAAATGTCATACCAACATTACCTACGTAAATGCACAAGTATTGCAACAACACTTTCATTTTCTTAGCAGTCTTACTAGTTTAAAGTTTGTGAATGTTGTTCAATTGAGGGTATAGAAATAAATAGATCGATCTAGAGTTTGAGATTAATGAGTTCCTGGGTTGAAGTTTCATATAATAGAAGTCACCTGTATTCAAGGAATATTAGGGTCCATTACTGAAAAAGTTTCATGAGGTAGAATGCCTAGTACAAATTGTTGGCAGGAGCTCTACGACAGTGAGCTAGATGTGGTTTGTAAGATGGAAACTATGTTTTCTTGAATGTTTAGTATGGAGTATATTAAACACTTTTGTTACATACTGCTGAGAAAAAGTTTCTTTTAGTATGTTTGAAGGATAATTGAGTTTTATGTGTTATCTGGAATACATTGTTTGTTTATTTACCTTCTGTTGTTCCAGAGTTTTTACCTCAAATTTTAGTTTGTTTACAAGAAGCTGTAAATAGTGTCTGTTGAATTGCTTGAAATAGCGCTTAAAAAGTTTAATCCAGTGTAGAAGAAATTAAGGAGGTAGAATTTTACATAAGGAAAAAAATCAAAATAATATGGCTTTAAATGGAGCTGATAATGTGGAATATAAGTTGTGTTGATGTGCAGGTGGAATCATGATAACAATGGCAAATGTGAATGGAAAGCTTTATGTCACTTATGGATCTTGCTATATTTGTTATTTTCCCATTGATTTTACATGTTTGAAATCTTCTTGAGCATTCTTTCATAAAATTACTTTTTTCTTAGTCTCTTGGATGGAAAACTTCAAAATTCCTTTCAGCTATGTAAGAAATCATGCACATGAATTTCTCATGGATAAGAGTGCGGACAACTTGATTCTGAAGAATAATCTGGTAATTCAGGAAAAACTTGGTTGTCCTCCTGTGTACATGGTACATTTGATGTATTGATTAATAATACTGCACACGTGTTTTAAAACTGTTTTGGACCAACTGAGCTTGTTATTGACACGATTATGAGGACATTTGATTAATTGGTTTTCACTTGCATTAACCAACCAAGCTATTAACATATAGGAAAAATTTAATTAACCTCATTTGTACACAAAATGTTGGATGTATTGATTAATAATACTGCACAGGGCACAGGTGTTTTAAAACTGTACCGAAGCAATCGAACTTGTTATCTACTCAATTTCAAGCAGATATGATTAATTGTTTTTCATTTGCATCAAACAACCAAGCTATTTATGTTTAGGAAATGTGGCAATTGTTCATCGTTCTTCTCCTTGATGCAGATTATGCTGAAGCAGGAGGGTTTTACTTTTATCTCCTTATAGTTACTTTATTTGTAAGTGTGCTCTTTATGTGTGGCTCAAACGCCTGCTTGCAGGGTTTATGAATTGAACTCAGTTTACATTTTGTAGACAAATTATGTTTTTTTTTCCTTCAATTATGCTGTTTCTGGTCATCAGATTTTGTTATAACAAAGTGTTTATATTAACATGAAAGCTAGAAAGGATGCTATGTGAGGTTTGGACCAATGTCTCTCTTTACATAGATCTGTAAGAGCATGAAGAATCAGCCTTCTTTTGATCACTTTAGGTTGTGAAAACACATATGGAATGGCAACTGAAATTCTTCTCAAAACAATTTCATGCCTGGTCTGTTTTTGATTGACTTATGCTATATAGTAACAGTGACAAATCGCACACTTTGGTAACTGTTTACTTTATTCTTTGTCACAAGGTAGGCCAATTTGTTGAAAAAGTTTGAATTCTACTGAGCTTTATCCTTGTTGACTATGAATTTGCACTTTATCCATTATTTTATATGGAATTAGGGGACATAAAGCTCTCTCCACTTTGCCCCTCTGACTTTATCCATTGAAACCATGCAATACTTAGCCAATTTCACTGAGTTTTGGCCTTGAAATGTGTAGATAATGTCCAATTCCTTGTTGTCCTCAAGGAGATAAGACTGTCAATTTTAATGGATTAAGCAAGGGACACATGGTGGACTTAGTTGCTTCTCAAATTTCAACCAATGATCGGTAAGTTACATGTGTTGCCTATTGGTGTTCTTACCCTGTAGTCTGTCAAACTTTTCTCTTGGCCCAAAACTTCAAGCTTCTGATGATCGACGTGTGTTGCCTATCAGCATTTGTGTATTGTTTCTCCAGCTTTGCTAAACCTTGTCACATGGCAGCTTTCCGATGCTTAATGCATGGCACCTAGGATGCATGCTGACGATCGGTTCCTCAAGCTTTTCAGTTTTATGATAAGGTTAAATGGTCCCCTTGTCAGTTCAGGATGTAACCAATGCACGACACAATGAACGGAAGGATAAGTGGCATTAATTGATACTTGGGTGCAACCTTTGGCTATAAGATGAACAAAAGCTTCAATGTGAGACATGTGAGATACATGTCTCACATTGTTGCCTACCATGTATGGAGATGATTGGGGCCAAGTCCTACTATGTCCACGTGGAGAGTGGTTGAACCGATGCTTGACATGTGGTTCAGATTTATTTGTAGAGCTCACCACTAGCTTAAATTTGTGGGTTAAGCCAATGTATTTTTGGGCTCGGGTATGTCATCATGGTGGTGGAACACATGATTGGTTATTTGCCTATATCTTTCAACTCAAAGCTCCATTTGACATGCAACCGGTGGCATTAGGAGCATATTTTGGAGGGCTACACTTAGAGACTTGTTTGGGCTACATTCAGAGACTTGTTTCACAGAGAATGGTGGAGGAATATGAGATATTTCAGTGACAAAGTTTTGGGTCATTTTTAGCTTGTTTTCTTAATCTCCTGACACGCAAGTAGGTTGCAAATGTGTCTGGTGGGTCATTTCACCATTATAAGATGCTTCTCCAGATAGATATTCCCTTCACAACTCACCAAAGTGCAAAGAAAGAGGTTAACCAGGTTGTTTATCATGGGTGAACTGTTGCAGAGGTCTAAAAGGTTGTAATCATGACCATTTGAGAGCGTATGATTGCCTAAACTTAATCTAGTCACCTTGATTTGGTGTCATCATAATACTCTTGGAGATACCTTGGAATATGCCAGAGAGTGCCCCTAGGTAATGCTATAATGTTATTGTGGTTCTTTTCCTGCTCTTTAACTTGTGTCCTTGTCTCCATATTCTGTCATGGTGTGATGTGTGTGGGCTATACTTGCATGATTTCATATTTTGTGTCAAAATGTGAGGAATAAGAGTCTGATTTGATGCAAGACTGACTGTGGCTTGTTTTTGCCCTCTCTGCAATGTGTTTGTCTTCGAGGTTGGTTTAGTGCATCATCATCCTTCTAGTTTATTTCATTTTTCTCCCCGTTTCCCTGCCATCTGTTAGACTAGAGTAGGTTAGTGTTAGCTCAGAGTTAGATAGGTGAGGAAGCCAACCTTCTTCGGAGGCCTGTCTCAAGGATTAAGGTCTCATGCCATGGAGACTCCCATTGTTGCTGCTGAGATACACAAAATCCTTCAACTTCGTAGGTATTTCACTGGTGCACATTTCAGATGACAACATGAACTTTCTGACAACTTTTATTGTAGCTAGAAAATATATTAGCCAATTAGTTTAAGTTTAAACTTGAAGCTTTATGTATAAAATATGAGGGTCTTGCACATAAACATGTGCACAGGATGGTCATTATATTATAAGTGCCTATGATATATATTTGTTGAAGTCATATATTAGCTGCTTACGATTTGGAGATGTATGCTTATGAATCTTAAATCCTTCCAACAGTTTTAGTACCATATTAGGACTGCACCTTGTTTGATTAAAGTGTCTGATTTCCTTGCTTTGTCTCTCTAACTTGTTTTTTTATTCTAGCTTGGTGCAGCCTGCAGTTGATTAGTTTTAGTTTTATATCATATAGTAAATGAGGGAAAAGAGGCCTTCACCTTAAGGGTCAATTGGTTAAATATAATATTAATATATTTAAACCATAATTGCAAGTTGTGTTTCTGAACGAAGTGGCAGTCTTTCCTACTATGGTGACATATGGCACAATCTTTGCCAGACTTTGTTTACAACAAGAGTTCTTTGTCCTTTAAATTTCTCATGACAGATGTTTCTGAAATGTTTTAGACCATATTGCAAGTCGTGTTTCTGAACTATGGCACTCATACCCAATTCCGTATGGTGACATATGGCACAATCTTTGCCAAACTTTGTTTACAACAAGAATTCAGTGTCCCTTAAATTTCTTATGACAGATGTATCTGAAATGTTTTGTGATTTCAGAGCAAACACGATGAACTTGAAGCTAAATTCTTTGAAGAAAGAGCTGCTTTGGAAGCTAAATATCAGAAGTTATATGAACCACTGTATTCAAAGGTATATAGTCTTAGTTCTGTTTTCACTTTATTGTTGATCTTATTTTCAGCTTAATGATCAGTTTTTCGTTTGTGGTTTGGTTCTTGTCGTGTGTGATGTGATCTCATGGTTAAAGTTTTTGATGGCTGTTATTTAAATGCTTTCCAGCGATATGAAATAGTTAATGGCATTGTGGATGTTGAGACTAAGGATGAGTCCCAAAATGATAATTCAACAGAAGAAAGCAAGGAAGATGGTGAGAGCAACCCTCAAGTTTTGTTGTTTCATGGTTGATGAAGCCCATGAATTATCTTGTATGAAATAACCTTCAGGGAGTTCTAGTGCAGTTAGGTTTTTATTAATTGGTTTGGATTGTTCTTGCATTTTTGACTTTACCCTTCTTTTCCAGAGAAAGGAGTTCCTGAGTTTTGGCTGACAGCAATGAAGACGAATGAGGTGCTTGCAGTGCAGGTGCGGTTATAACTTCCCTTGTTTTACCTTGATAATTTTTTCATTACAGTAATAAGGCTAATAGACTCATCTGTTCTTATTAGATGTGTAGTGACATATTACTACACTTGCAATAAATCATAAATGTGATGTGTTATTTTGTTTTTGTTGCTTGGTGGTTGTTCAGATAACTGACCGTGATGAAGGTGCCCTAAAATATCTGAAGGATATTAAATGGTGTAGAGTAGATGATCCCAAAGGTTTCAAGCTTGATTTTTATTTTGAAACAAATCCTTACTTCAAGAATTTAGTGGTAAGGCTTGTGCGCCCTTTATACTTCACTTCCATTGTGTTTTTTGTATGGGTTTGGTAGACTTTTTATTTATTGACTCAGAAATTGTTCATTTGTAGTTGACAAAGACATATCACATGATTGATGATGACGAGCCTATTTTGGAGCGGGCTATAGGGTAAGATGAACCAGAAATGCTTTAGGTGTTCAAGCATTTAGATTTTGTATGCACCCACAATGACACCGGAATCTGCTCATTTTGAAGGACGGAGATTGAGTGGCATCCAGGAAAATGTTTGACAAAAAAGCTTATGAAGAAGAAGCCAAAGAAAGGAGCAATGAATGTTAAGCCTGTAACAAAAACAGAACAATGTGAAAGCTTTTTCAATTTCTTTGATCCGCCACAAGTGCCAGAGGATGATGAAAACATTGACGAGGAGACAGTAAGTCTTCTTTAATTACTTACTTTGATGTTGAGAGGGATAGTGTAGGGTAGGTCTTCCACCCAAATTTAAATATCAGATTAGTTTAACAGTGGTTTTATTCTTTTGTTTTATGCTAGGCTGAACAGCTTCAGGATCTGATGGAGCAAGACTATGACATCGGGTGTGCCTTATAACCTGGATTTAAGTAACATTCAGTCACTGTGATTTTGCCACTGTTTTTCTCAAAAATCTTTGGGACTGACTTCATCTTTGTGATGCTCATGTTTACAGCTCGACTATCAGGGACAAAATTATTCCCCATGCAGTCTCATGGTTTACTGGAGAGGCTAGCCAGCTGGATGAATTTGATGATGGTGATGAAGGGGAGACAGATGAGGAAGATGATGATGAAGATGAAGATGAAGATGAGGAGGATGAAGAGGAAGATGACGAAGACGAAGATGAGGAGGACGAAGTGGATGATAAGCGAAGAAAGGTATTGTATTTTCCTGATCATTCAATTGCTTCAGGTAGCAGGTTAGGTTGTATTTACATTATGCATTTCAAGGCATGTTTAGTTTAGGTTTATTTTCATAATTTTCACAAATTTTCATTATTGTATTTTCCTGATCACAGTCAATTGCTCCAGGTAGCAGGTTAGGTTGTATTTACATTATGCATTTCAAGGCATGTTTAGTTTTGGTTTATTTTCATAATTTTCACAAGTTTCTCATATATATATATTTTTTTTTGGAATTCTGCAGTCCCGCCCATCTGCTCCAAAGGTGAGTTTCAGACTTCTTAATATTTTCTTTTTATTGCTCATTAAATCGACTACTTTAAAATGAGTAGTGCTGACTGTCTGTTTCACCCTTTTCAGAAAGGTGGTATTGTACAAAGAGGTGGTCCAGCCGGAGAGCAGCCTCCCGAGTGCAAACAACAATAGGGCAGTTATGATGTTCTATTTCTTAAGCTGCTGCTATAAGTTTGCCCCTATATCTGTCTCAATTTGAGTCTGGTTTTGAAGGGTTGATTTGGAATGTTTCTGCAACACAGAATTGATCAAGTTGGTAATAGAGCATCCATTGTTAGTTAATTTGTTAGGCTTGAGATGCTATCTTCAAGCTATGCTGTGTAATTCAATTTGTTACAATTGGGTTCGGTCATGTTGTAGGCATATTACAGTTTTGTTAGTAGGAGATTTAGACTTATTCATTTTAAATCTAAGTGTATTTAATTTAAAGGGCTTGATTGAGCTAGTCTCATCTTGGACTATTCATTTCAAAATTTTGCCCCATGATATATAATAGATGATACATACATTACCCGTTTTGTGGAACCTTGCCTAAAATCCGGTATGGATGATCAAGGTGCAGTAGTACCGGATGATCCAGGTGCATTAGTTAAAGTTGAATGTCATTTACAAATACTCCCAACTCCTATTTAATGTTCAACTAAACTCCATCAACGTCAATTGCCGACAATGGAGGAAAGATTGTGAAGTAGACTAGGGAATTTTGTGTATCTTTTCATTGCATCATTAATGAAGTTTCTAAATGTCATATGTTGTGAAGACACGTTTATTGATTCTCGCCACTTTTTAATGATAGGCTGAAATATCTACCAAATTTTTTTGTTCACTTGTTCTAAATGACCATCAATCACATGGGTTTTACTTAGCATGTTTGCTATTATTTCAATTTATCATTTATGAACTAAAATTAAAGTTTACCGCTTTTCCTCGACCTGAGTGGCACTAGCAATGTGCTAAACATAAAGTTTCCCTGCCGTAATGACGACTATGGATTAAAATTGACCATAACAAGCTGAGGTGAAATGGACTATAATCAGTGCCATGACCAACTCCAGATATAAGCAAAACTTCTATTGCTACAAGCGTGTTTAAATATAAAAGGTGATCTTTGATTATATATTTTCATTTGGGTTCTCCCAATTTCGCTCCAGACCCCACTTTATTCTCTATTATTTCATCATTCTGGTAGTCCTTGGCTTTGCTGGCTCAAATATTTTAGAGAATTCATTAGTCTGTTGTTGTCTACAGTATATATCCTTCAAACCATGTAAGGCTCTACAGGTTTTGTACACAGGCTCTGTTATTTGTCTTGCTGGTGTAAACCTTGTCCCAAATTTATCTATGTAATACCTCTGTAAGTGTGTATAACATGGAAAGAAGTAACATAGAGGGCTTGAAGCGTTGGTGTTAACATTTGGATCTGCCTTGCCTTGTGAGCTGGTTGCCCTTCGACGAAAGCCCGAGTATGAAACTGTTCCTCTAATTCTTCCCAGAGGGAATTGAGGCATCTAACCGATAAAAGAGGTTCCCAGGACTTGCTTGGAAGCATTTCAACCTCAAATTCTCTAATTTCGGAGAGCTTATTGTTTGGGATTTTGTTTCAATCCCAAACCTCACATCTCGGAAGCAAGGATTTGAGGATCTAGCCTTTACATATCTTGCTTCAACGAGAATTGCCCAGGTAGCTTGACAAATACATATTTAAGAGATTTGATTCTCCTTGACGCAATCGTCTCAACTCTCCAAAGAACCTTTGCATTTACTCTAGGGTGTAAATAATTTGTTGTATCCATTCTGTCCACTTTTTGGAGAAGCCTAAACTTTTTCATCACTTTTGAGGAGAGAGTGCCATAAACTTGGCTGTATGCTTTTCTTGAATCCAATCTACCGAGCGTTCCTTCCCTTTTCTTGGGTTTTATTGATTGTTGCAGATAATGAGCTGTTGGATAACAATCGAGGATTTGTTTTCCTATTAGAAATATACCACATATTGATGGGATTAAAACGTTTGAGTTGCTTTGCAATTTTTTTTTTTTCGAGTTTTATATATGGTATAGCTTAAAGAAATGGGCATATATGTTATTGCTTTGTGAAATCCTATTTTTAAGGGATGAACTATACTATTGCAGTTATTTGCATTCAATCACACGTCACGACATACTACCTTCGTCCATTTACATTTTAAAGTTAAAAGACGATAGGTGTGAGAAACATGTACAACTTGACCGCGATAACAAAGATAAATGTCGATGGGTTCGAGTAAAACAGGAATGATTTGTTCGAGACAATATGAAGAATATGTTGTTTTACGTATTGTATTGCTGGAATACCTCCAATGTTATGCTAATACTTGAGCCGTGAAAAATCATCACTTTTAATGTATTAATTAATTAACTGTATTACTAACATTGGTTTCAATTTGCATTTCTTAGTAATCGAAAGGAACATTACGAGTCATATGCGAAGCTTGGGTTTAATTTGTTTGTTCAATTATGCTCGAGTCATTCTGGTCCATGTTTGGCTAGAACAAATCTCAAGTCACTTAAAGGCAGGAACATAGCCCCAACACTAATTGTATTTACCAACCTAGCTAGTGTTGAGGAAGGTGCCAACAATTTACATGTTAAAGGGACCAACCACATCCATAGCAACAAGATCCTTTGCAGCCTTGGCAATCAATTAGCCTAACAACTAGAGTAATAGGTGAGGCCTAATGAAATGCAGGTGGAATGATGGTCTTAAGTTGTGATTTTGATTTCCACTTCATGGTAACAATTTCACTGGTTATGTTTTTGCACCTCCACTAAACTTTGCCCCATGTGCTACTAGGCAACAACGATTGTGTTGGTTCCCATCATTGCTAAGGCGGCAGATGCCAAAATTAAATTGTTGGGCCATTCTCTTTAGCTCAAGACACTTTTTGGTGGTTGGAATATCAATAAACATTTTGTTGTCCATTAGTTTTGGATTGGACCCTTTTTGTTGATGAAATTGATGTGGAGTTTGGATCGTAATTATTTTTGTAACCCCCATCCCATGGACTTTCGAAATTCTTAGAAAAGAATGCTTTGTATAGTCATTTCTTTCCTAAGACATGGTTTTATCGGGACAACAATAACCTAATCATATTTTTGCCTTCAAAATTTGTTGGTTGGATTGAAAACCTATGGAGAAATATGAATCCATAGTACATGGTTTGGCATCTTCTTGATAAAAGATAGACCTCTACTCATGTCTTTTTGGTCATGCTGTTTTGATTGGATTACAATTGGCAATTTTAACTTTTGTTAATGATACCTTTTTTGTTCCTCATCTTGTTGAAAAATAATTTTGGTATAATTGTTAGTTTTATACACACACACACACACACACATGAATGTATGTATGGAGACAACTCTCAGATCCAAATGAGTAAATTCTTGTTCTTTGGCATGAACTTGTCTTTATACTCACCTCTTGGGAGAGTTAGTGGAATTGAGGTAGTTTATTATTGGAGTAATCTTATTTTATGTTGAAGGTGGATCCCAATTAGGGCAAGGTCTATGTTTTCTATCTCTTGTTTAAAATCCACAAATATAAAATGAAAGGAAGACCTATTTGTTGTAACAAAAGTTTTCCTTGAACTTGTTCTTCAATGTACAACCTCTTTTGATTGTTTAAGATTAGTATTGCATTGTTCCCTTAAGAAATGTACCTTTATTCACTTGTGATGTGAAGAGCCCATATCTTAAATTCCTCATTGAATGTAGACTACTATCATTGAGGTGTGTCATCATTGACAAGTTTGTAGAAGGTAAGGTTAGGTTATTATGGTATGGTATGTATTTGTTTAGGTGGTGTTTTTGAGAATTAGAGGTAGACATTTCATGATGTTCATTGATGATAATCTTGGGTTAATGTTTGGATTGGTAGATTCGTTGGACTACTACTTGAAAGTATACAATTGTTAATTTGGTACAATTAATACGACTTATGTTGTGTTTGAGGTTAAAGTGACCACCTTGGATTTAGTTTTTAAAAGTTCTTATTAGGATTGTTGAGTTGAATTGTTTCACGAGATAGTATGATTTACACCTTGTTGGAATACACACTAAGCGACATCGGTCGATGGGTCGGCATCGGTCCACAAAGGAGCCGACATCGGTCGTGAAAAAGGAATTGACATCGGTCCGGAATCGACATCGGTTATTTGTACATGAAAGTTTATATTTAATTTTTGGGAATTAGATCTAACTTTAGTTATAAAGTGAATCTAAAGGTTGTAAATGCATAGCTAAGTTGCCCTAAGTTCGTATAAGCTTATATAAGCTAGAAAACTAGGGTTAGAACATAAGGATAGAGGGAGAATGTTAATTCTTCTTGGTTGAAGATGAAGAAAAAGAAAAATAAGAAAAATGTTGCATGAAGATAGAGCTTCAATTGAGAGAAGCTGGACAAAAGGAAATAGTAGGTACATCTAAATGGTGAGAAGGTGGTTATGTCTTCTACTATATTTTCTTTGTATTGTCTTGTCTCAATGTAATGACTTGCATAGTATGCAAAGCACATAGTCTTTCACCTTGTAGATCCACGAGGTTGTGAGATTTTGTATTGTAGATCCATGAGAGCATGTTGTATTGTTGGTCCATAGGAGATCTAGTATTGTAGTTCGTTGGAGAGCTTGTGGGTACAAGTAGTATCCATATATAGTAGAGGAGGTTGTCTTCTTGTATGCACAGGTTGATGCAGTGAGATGGAGGAGAGACTTATTTCTTGGTGCACAGATATGGTTGCACATTGGTAGACCCTTGTGAGAGGTCTTGTTTACAGATTCACATGAGAGTTTGGTCGTAATTCGGAGATCCGGTAGTTCTTAGTTATGTGAGATTTATTGGTGGTTTGGAGGCACAATTTGTAGTGCACTCATGTAGATCCATTTAGAGATCTAGAGGAGAGGAGATACTCTTGGAGAGATGCATTGTACTCTTGTATTGAAGAGTTGGTTTGTACTCTTGTTATATTATATATATGAGATCTCTATCTTTGGTGGACGTAGCCCACATTGGGTGAACCATAGTACATGCTGTGTTATGTGTGTGTACTTTGTTTTGATTTGGATTGTTCTAGTTTATACTTCCACTGTTGTAGATTTTGGGGAATTGTTTAGATCCTGTGTGCATGATTGGGTTTGTTATTGAATCATAAAACTATTCCGCAGCCCGAATTCCCAACGCTTCTTGAATTTGATCTTTATGGGATTCTAAGCACTTAATGTTTTTGCAATCCATGAATTCTTGTAAGTATATATGCTCGCCTCCTCACAACTCCATAAAAAAAACAACTGAAGATATTTTCCATAAGATAAAGGCAACAAATTTAGTTTCAATGCCATCAAATGGTTATATGATCGATTTTTTGTTGGCAATATTTTCCAATGTGAATTTTGAGGAAATAAACTAGTTGGTTGTTGAGATTATCTATAAGGCTTTGTGAATTTTGAGTAAACAAAATAGTTGGTTTTGATATTATCCACAAGGCTTTGTCGAGAAGAACATTCATATGTAATTTCCTTGATAAATTGTCTTATCAAAAATCATTACCAATTTTATTCCATCCATGGTATAATTACTTTATTTAAACTCAAATGGGAGGAATGATTTAAGAGTATTAGAGTGCTAGAATTCTACATTTGAATAAATATATTATTTAAAAAACTAGAAAGAAAGGGAAAAAAGACACGTAACAAAGAATTTTTAGCTTAGAAACATGAGTGTCGGGAAAACAAGATGGAAGTGGAAACCTACACATCCGGTATCTTCTTAAATTTCCTTCAAGTGTAGATGGGTGGAAACTTACACATCTTTCTATCTTCTTATATTTCCTTTAAGTGCGATGGGTGGAAACTTATACATCTTCCTATCTTCTTATATTTCCTTTTAAGGATAGGCGGGGACTTCCTATCACTTCAGTGGAAGAACACTACAAAGATGATAGAGTCACATATTTTTCGCACTACTCAATATTACATGAAAAGGCATGGAAAATGTGGATTTGTAATAAAAGTAAAGGTTAAAAATTAACTACATTAGCTTGATGCCTAGGTAATAAGGAATCCATTGGGAAGTTGGCCGCCTTAACACAAAGTGAGACTCAAACTTATTTACCATTAACAAGAGAACATATTCCATTATACCACAACTTAGTGATAAGTTAGAAACCAATTAATAGTAATTAATTTAAATAATAAAAAAAGGAGCAACCAAGATTATACCTCCACAAGTGTCGCTGATGGGTCCCTAATAAGGAGAAGGAGCCACCAAATAGTCGACGAAAACCAGATGTTCACTCCGGCCAGCGAAACAACTTGTTGATCTATTTCCATCCTCTTACATGTTCCTAAACCTTGTAGATTTTAATTTAAAATCTAAAATTATCAAGTTTTATTTGAATTAATTCAAATATTTCAAAATAATTTAATTTTTTAATCTTATGCGGTAAGCTTTTGGAAATAGAGGAAGGATGTTGACTTGTTTCAACATGTTACTCACTTTCATCTTTTTCGAGTCCTTATACATAGTAGACCTCGATTAGTACCCAAAAATTGTGTCGACAACATAAAAATAAATTTCATAATATAAATGATATACAAAACTATTTGAAAATTATTATACATGCATTGTGTGATCATTCCACTCAAAGACCATCAAGGTCCATGATGGGTGTGAGAATTCTCGATATATTACGAATGCTTGACCCAACACAATTGATACTATGTTATGTCTTTTTAAAAAAATGGGTGATATATCTATTTGCACGTACCTAATATTTTAAAAATTCATTCAACTTATTACTAATAAAATTTAATCCTTATGTTAAGAAATTTTTTCATCATATTGTCTTATGGAAAATGAAATATTCTATTGGAAGGATAAATGTTGTGTTTTTTCTTAAATCACTTGGGGATGATTATAAGAATAATCGACACGTTTTGTTTACTACTAAGCACTATACGATATCTATATTATGAAAAATTAAAATATATTAACATAAAAATTGAAATCAACACCAATAAGATTGTATTTTGGGGTGTGCGAAATTAATAAAGTTGACCTTTTTTTGGTATATTGGGTTGTAGGTTACATCAATTATCAAATACTATATTAGTTAAATTTTAAAATTATTTTCCTTCTACTTTGCTTGAATTTAAAATGAATAAAGGTTTGGATTACAATTTGTAATGTCCCCTTTTCTTGCGCTTAAAGGCCTAAGGGCCGGTCGAGTCCTAGCCATGGTCGGACCTAGGGGCCGTGGACACTTTGAAGCTTTTGGGAAGGGGTCCCGTGGTTTTAATATCCTAGTTTCGCGTTGGGGTCACTTTTGGACAGGCGACTCAAAAGGGAAAATGTAACTATAGTTACTTTTATTTTATCGGCCCCTCCATGGAAAAGGAATGCGTCAGGGTCTATTAGGGCTCTTTTGCCTTGGAGAAGTATATAAGAGCTGGGAGAGAAAGGAGAGGGACACTTTTTTTGCATACATTTTATTGACCCCTTCATGTGCAACAACTGTTGTTTGCATCTATAGCTTGTGGAGTCAAATCCCATAAGGACCCTAGCTTCGGTGGTGAGAGACCCGTCCCTAGCTAGCAAGGCATTCTTCGGTAGTGAGAGATCTATCCTAGTCTGTCATTTTGGAGCCACTTTCTGGTTGTGTTACAAAGATATTTCAGAAGGTATATAGGAAGGGTTTTGAAGATTCTTAGCGGCATTTGGAGAGGATAATTAGTGGGCTTCCAGATTAGAATCACGGCAGCAAATCAAATCCATGGACGCCATTTAGGCGAGCATGGGCCGCTTGTTGAAGGCATCTCGTGAAGGTTTTCGCGGGTTTTGGGGGGCGTTTGGGGAAGACAATCGAGAGGGCTCTGGGCCAGATTCACGGCAAACCTTTTGGGGCAAGGCGTTGCGGCACTGTTGAAGGTGCCTCCATCATTTTCTAACCCTTGTCCCAAGCGTGGCAACTTATAGCACTGTCTGAGAGAGGGTTTTCCAGGTTGTGCTAGGTTTCTTTGTGATTTCTGGTAGCATTGTACTTTGTAATATTCCAAAAACAGTTTCCCTTTGTCATTTATAATAATATCAAGCCCTCTTTGTATTTCCAAGTAAATTTGAGTGGTCATTTTGGGGAATATTAAGTTTATTTAGTTTCTTTTCTAATTGTAAAAATATGGTATAATCAATACTTTATGTGGCTGCATATTTTCAATATTTTTGTGCATTTTAAAGTGGTATTCCATTGGGGATATTTCAGTGGTATCAGAGCGGTTGTTCCTCCAACATGTGTGGGTTAAATATGGCAGTTTGGAAAGATCTCAATGTGGGGTTTATGAAGGAAATGTTCACCAACATGGTGAAACAACAGGAAGCCACTAACCTTTATTTGAGTCAGCTCACTCAAAATGTGAATCAAAACAGATCTAGGGTCAATAAGGAACATGGTGAGAACAATGATAAAGGGTGGCCAATAGAGGTGTTTGATGAGGATTCTTGTTGGAGGAAATATCAATCTTTGAGTAAGGATTTCAGAGATAATATGCCATTTCCAGATTATTGCATAATGAAGATTGGTAGCAAGCCCAAACAAGATCATCATATGTCGGTACTTGAGTTATAAAGGAACTCACTTGAAGAAGAAGAAGCTTCTAGAGAAAAAGGTATGATTTCCATTAAGAAAAATAATCGCATTAGTGAAACTTTGCTTGTTGGAGAAATTATTCCAGGTCAGGAGAAGGAATTTGTATATGCAAGCAAAGAGGATGCAATGGAAACTCTAAAACGGTGTGAGAATGGAATAGTGGAGCTAGAGTCTTTGTTAGATTGATAGCCGCCCAAGAGAGACAACACCAACAAGAGTTCAAGAAAAAGATGTGGGCAAATGATGCAAGGGAAGCCTACACCCACGAAAAAAGACTCTATGGAGCGGTGGCACATGAGGAGGAGCCTCACATGGACACTTTGGTGTAAAATTGTAGCTTTCTTTGTAATTTCCAAACCAACAACTATTGATCAACTTTTAGATACTTTCAACGGCACTCGAGCAACAATGTTGGGGGTAGCTCAACATATGTCTATCTTGAACACACGGAAGACATTGATGGCCTTGAAAGGTACGAAGAGCACACTAATGTGTCTTGTTTATGGTGGCGTATTCCCATTTATTTCCATCATGAGATGCATGGTAAGGTAGATGATGAAGTCTTCATCATGGGGCTTGTTGGACCATTGCTCCAACTATGTGTATATGAGCATCTGGTGGATGATATATGGTGGCAAGTTTTAGCTCACTTAATAGATACAAGGGCTCATGGGCATTATAAGCTATGGGATCCTGGTAATATGTGGCCATTATTGAAAACTATCTATTCTGATTTTAAAAACTTTGTGACTGACTTCATAAGCCAAAGAAGGAATTCAAATGTGTCTTGTGGGATTACAAGGGTTGGCAAGCATGATTTCTTCATTGGAGACTCTGCAGTGCAAGAAGGGAGAGTACCTCTCTAGGTACTAGCATTGGTTCTATGTTTGCTAAAAAGGGGAAGAGAATATTTTTTAATCATCTACAACCTCGATGGATTGTATAACAATAGTCATAAATAGAGGAGAAATTAGCAGTATGGGACAACAAGGTCAAAGAGGTGAGAGTGGACAATCAGGGCAACGGCCTCCCCATTCTTCTGCCAGGCCCTTGGGGCTTCAGAGAGTTTCACAGGTACAACAACAACAGATATTTTGGATGAGGAGTCTTGTTGGGAGAGGTACCAGACCTTGAGTGAGGGCCTTCGTAACAACATGCCATACCAGGAATATTGCAAAATGAAGATTGGCAGTAGACCCAAGAGAGATCATGAGACACAGGTACCAGAGTTACAGAGGAGATTGGGACAGATTTCCCTTCCACACTTCGATGGCTCTAAGAAGTGTACTGCATAGTCTTGGGTTCAGAAGTTGAAGACATACTCCAGCTTGAACCCTACGCGTGAGGAAGATGCAATTAAGTTTGCAATCTTACATCTCGAGGGAGACGCTCATGATTGGGGGCATCATGGGTTGATTACATAGGGACACATACACATTACTACTTATGCAGAGCTCGCGTAGAGACTGGGGAGCAGATTTGATAGAAGGGACCCTGACAGGTATTTTAGGGAGTTGACTCATTTGAGACAAACCGGCCCCCTGGATCAGTGTATCACAGATTTTTAGAGATTATCAGTCATGGTACCCAAAGTCACGGAGATGAGGTTGATTTCACTGTTCGCAGCAGGTTTGATAGATGCTCTCGTTGGGTTTGTAAAGGCATCCGAGCCTTCCTCTTTGCACGAGGCTGTTAGGAAAGCTCGGGACTTGGAGTTATCCACTCCAAAGCCGAGGGCTCCACCACGCGTACAACAAAGGGAACCTCCATCTGGATCATACAAACTTTAGCAGAGGGAGCCTCCAGGCAGGAGGTGGCTAAGAAGCCAATCACTTCCCAAGAGGATAGAGATGAGTCGAGGCGAGAGAAACTATGTTTCGATTGCCACACGCCTTGGATTCCAGAACGTGATTGCAGAGGTAGAGGAAAGGCCCAACTCATTGAGGTCTTCGAGGAGAGCAAGGGTGACAAAGGTGAGGAGATAGAGACCCGTGAGGTGGATGATGGAGATGGGGTTGCGTTGGATAGTGCTTGATGCGGGGCAGGAGGAGGAAACTTTTCCTCAGGAGATTATAGCCACATTGTCTAGTACTCTGATGTACAAGGCATTTAGGATTAGAGGAGTTATGCAGGGTCGGCAAGTTGGGGCACTCATTGAGAGTGGGGCAACCCACAACTGTATTGATGCCTCATTGGTTAAGAGGTGAGGATTACAGACAAAGGATTTTGAGGGCCTCAACGGGGTTATAGCCAATGGAGAGTCTATGAGGGGCACACGGCGGGTCCCCCAAGTGAGCATCATGATGGGTAACTATATAGTTACCAATGATCTCCACATTGTTGGTATGGGAGTGGCCAACATAGTGTTGGGAGTGCAGTGGCTTCACCCTCTTGGTGAGCTTCGGACTAACTTTCAGATGATGGAGCTGAAGTTTAAATCCGAGGGCAGGAATGTGATTTTGAGGGGATTATCTACAGGAGCACCTAGGGTGGTTACAGCTGAGGGGATGGAGAGGACGATCCGGCATGGTGAGGAGTTTTATTGTTGCGGATCGATGTGGAGTATAATGGATGTGGGTGTGGCCAACAATGTTGCACATGAGACTATTACTGAGAGTGGGATTGCAGGTTCAGATCATCCGAGTTTATCTTTATGCTGGTTATCTGAAGTCTCGGTTGATGGGGGACCTCATTGGCTTGTTGAGTACTCCAAGAACCGACACACTTGTGAGACTCTGGATGGTCACTTACAGGATGACAACTACAGATTAGAGGATGAGATGATCCTCTCTTGGGGAAGATGGAGCCTTGTGTCAGATTCATGGTGGAGGATGGAGATATTGTGACATGTGCATTGTTCTTCCGTGACTGGACGCTTGAGCTTCAATGAGACCTACATGCTCATGTCTGAGAGGATCATATGGCAAAGGTTGAGGGAGGATTTCCTCAACTTTATACAGGCATATACGGTTTGTCACTATGCCAAGTCTGAGCTTACGAGATCATTTTTTTTGAATCGACATGGGACAACACTCCTATGATTTTTACTGCTTCTATGCCCGGTGAGCACCTCACCCACGTGTTAGTCAATGGAGAGACAAAAGGGACCCATGGTTATTCAGTAGGTTCACATTCAGTGTAGGAGGTTGACTATGTGGATCTGATATTGTCGGTTGACTATTTATTGGAGTCTTGGGACTTTTCCTCCACGGGGCACATCAAGATACAGTATGAGGAGCATGGTTCTCACACGAGTGCAGGTCAGGAGGGGAGTTAGCACCATTTGTGCGTAAACGAGTTGTTTCATAGGCTGATACGGGGGACTCTACAGGATTCAGAGTGAACTTTCATACCCAGGAGTTGATTGGAGAGGCCGTGGGTGATTCCGTGATGATAACCTTGCATTGGCAGGGATTGGACCGATTGGAAATTTTGGTGCGGGTACCAGTGGAGAGTCGGTTTGGGTATCATTCTACTTCACGAGATAACATTGCTCTCAGTACCATATGGAGGTCATGATGACGGACATGGGGTTTCTTGGTTATTTCCGGATTACACGGATCCTTGGTGGATGGGAGGGTGAGATGGAGAAACTTATGGCACGGTATTTAGGCATTCATATGGACAAGATAATGCTTGGGGTCAAGCATTTCTCGGGAAGGGAGGAATGTAATGCTGCATTTCTCTGATCCAAAGGCCTAAGGGCTAGGTCGAGTCCTAGCCATGGTCGGAAACCAGTAATGTGGACACTGGAAGCTTTTGGGAAGGGGCCCCGTGGTTTTAATATCCCAGTTTTGCGTTGGGGGTCACTTTTGGACAGGGCGACTCAAAAAGGGAAAAAGTAACTATAGTTACTTTTATTTTATTGGTTCCTCGTGGAAAAGGAATGTGTCTAGGGTCTATTGGGGCTCTATTGCCTTGGGGAAGTATATAAGAGCTGGGAGAGAAAGGAGAGGACACTTTTTTACATACATTTTATTGACCCCTTCACGTGCAAGCTGCTTTGTTCTCACTGACTTGTGGAGTCAAATCCCATAGGGACCCTAGCTTTGGTGGTGAGAGACCCATCCCTAGCTAGTAGGGCATTCTTCGGTAGTGAGAGATCTACCCTAGTTTGTCATTTTGGAGCCACTTTCTGGGCTGTGTTATAGAGATATTTCAGAAGGTACAGAGGAAGGGTTTTGAAGATTCTTGGCGGCATTTGGAGAGGATAATCAGTGGGCTTCCAGATCAGAATCACGGCAGCAGATCAGATCCATGGCAGCCATTTGGGCAGAGCGTGGCCACTCGTTGAAGGCATCTCGTGAAGGTTTTCGCGGGTTTTGGGGGGCGTTTGGGGAAGACAATCAGAGGGGCTCTAGACCAGATTCATGGCAGCCTTTTGGGTGGGCATGGCATCATTTAAGGCACGTTGTGGCGCCTCCATCATTTTTCGACCCCTGTCCCAAGTGTGGCGACTTACAACCTATACGGAGAGGGTTTTCCAGTTGTCTAGGTTCATTGCATTTCTGGCGACATTATACTCTTGATATTTCAAAAATAGTTTCCCTTTGTCATTTATAATAATATCAAGCCCTCTTTGTATTTCCAAGTAAATTTGGGTGGTCATTTTGGGGAATATTAAGTTTATTTAGTTTGTTCTTCTAACTGTAAAAATCTGGTACAATCAGTACTTTATGTGGATGCATATTTTCAATATTTTTGTGCATTTTAAAGTGGTATCCCATCGGGATATTTCACAATTTTATAGGGTTTACTTCCTACATTTTTCTTAGGGTTTACATAAATATATATCAAATATATACATTATAAATTCATTACATGCATTTGATATTCGTTTTCATAGGATTCAACATTTCATCTACTTCATCTATGGGGACCACCTCTTTCTTTCCCTACAATCGGAGCCCTTGGTATTATTTCCCCCAAAATTATCTAAGTATCCAATATGTGCGCCCTCTTATTATCCCTTCCAACATATGCTCTCCTCTTATTGTATATTTGAATTTTGTGCCCTTTCTTCTCCATCGTTGTTTCTTTCTCACTTTCTCCCTTCATCTTGTTCCTTTAACCCTTTCTCCTTTCTCCATCGTTGCTTTAGAAATATACTAGCAATCACATGCAAGCGGTCTGATGAGAGCGCCGAAAGGGAACATGTGGAGGAATGAAGAGAGGAGAAGGTGTGAAGGGTTAAATTTGAAGGCAATAAAGTTGTTAGTAGAAATTGATAAAGAGAACGTGGAGTGGGGGATAGATGGATGGAACCAAAAATGAGATAATGTAGTATTCAGGAAAAGGAAATACATAGTGAAGGATGTGTATAGATGTTGCATGAATACGAAAAATACGCTAGGGAGAAAAGGTAGAAAGACATAGATATTCGAAGAATGGAAATGTAGAATGGTGTTAGAGGGGAGGGCAACATGGTTTTAAAAGTGTGGGGAAAATGTTAGAGGAAACAATTAAGCTTATTCTTTTTTTTTTTCGTAGTTGCGAAGAGGTCCATGAGTCATTTTTAGTATCTCTCGAAAGAGTAAGGAGGTGAAATCCATAGATTTGGAAGGGAGGACAATCTGGAGATAACAATGAAGGTAAGCCCTTACCTCTCTGTGTCACCAATGTCAATAGTGGCCATGTGCAAAGTGAGACCTTGATTTAGTTGTTTGTGATTCCCTCTTGAAATCACCGTAAGAGGAACATGCGAGGGTTCTCTGGGTCCCAACATGGCTTAATATATATATCAAATCTAATGACAATAAAAGAGGAAGCTCATTTCGCGGTCGCGTGCAATTGTTGTAAACAATGTCAATGATTGTGCCTATTAAACCATTTACAAGGCCAACCTCAACCCAAAAATTATTCTTGAGCATAGCTTTTTGTTTTTTACAGAGAAGAACTTGGTGTTGTAATTGATCATCATCAAGCTCCCCCAAATTAACACATTTAGTGGTTTGTGCAATGGAATGAGCTGACGATAAGGTTCAAAGCTTTCAACATATTGAGGTTGTGGAGGTCGACATGGTCATTCTTAGCAAAAAATTGTTGATAAACGTTGAATATTTGAATTTCTTTCTCGAAGATGTAGGAATTAGTGCATGACATAAGGATCTCAAAGTCATAGGAGTGAGGACATGCATCATGGATGTTGAGAAGTAGCCAACAAAAGGAAACTTATGCATCTAAGGAACCATACTGGGGAAAACTATTTTGAAAGAGACGATTGTATGGAATCCCCTTCAAAGGATGATGCCATAAGAATGGCTTACATACAATGGAATGTCCATGATAGGTGAAATGGCTTAGGTCACCAATGAGGATGATATATCTTTCGCCAAATTTTGATGACTTTAAATGGGTAAAATCTTCTCGGATTCGATAGTCAATATGGATGAGTAATTTGGGTCTAATGAAACTCATTTCATCAATAAGAATGTACTCAACATGTTTGAGGGAGTCTTGAAAAGATGCCAAAGCTTTCCCATCTAGGGGTATTAGTTCTTTGATAGGTATGCGAGAGGCAAGCATGTATCATGGATGTTGAAATGTTGAATGTCGCTACACTAGTAGGTGCGAGTAAAAGTAGAGGTGAATTATTTCTAGATCATGCTAATGTGATTACTAACTTGATAGTATTAATGAGATATGATTTCCCTATCCTAGTGGTGCCTTGAATTACAAATTTTAATGGAGGTAGGTGGGATTTATTAGAGAAACAATGGAGTATGGTATTGGAAGCCAACTTTTTCTCTAGTGATAAAGGAAAAGTGGTTGTTGTGGAGGGTATATGAATGCGAGATTTTTTTCCGGACTTATTCACTCTATAAAATATGGGCCAAGCTCCTACAAAGAAAAAGAAACATCATGTTTGGTCCAATTGTGCTTTATGTCAAACTCTTAGCGGCCCAACATATCTAGGTTGTCAAGAGGCATGCTTTTTACAGGATGGAGCTACGCAAGAAGTTTCCACTCATCAAAATGAGCATGAGGATTGATGCTATCATTCTCAAAGTTAGATTCATTAGTTGAATATTTTTCTAGGGTCATGCAAGACTAACAAACATGCCAAAATTGGTAATTATTTTTTTAATAGATTCCAATTAGAAATATTTTTTCAAGGGTTACGTCAATATCAAAAGAACTTATCTGAAAAGATTGTATAAGTTCACTCCAACAAAAGAGTTCAAAAGATGTTGATCTTACGTAGGGACCTGAAAAAATCTTGGCGAGACACAAATCATTATTGGAGAGAGACGAAGCTTACATTTATCTTGATTACAATATTTTATGTAAGTCCAATCTCGATCTGATTGAATAAGAGATAATTTCTCCATATTTGTAGATTTGTCCTTGTATGAGTCAAGGAAGAGAGTTGCTTCTTGTATTTGGGACTTTGATTCAACAACACACCTCAAAAACTTCTTGCCAACATTCAATGAAACAAATTTGCGGCTACACATAACAAGCGTTAAATTCTGTAACATGGAGCAAGTGTCTTGTGGACTAATGTCATGCTCAACGTGGCATTATACTGACATTGGAGGAGGTTTTTTTTTTTTACACAAACATGTATGTTCTGAGCAATTAGCGTAGCGCTGAATACGATTAAGTAATTCCTCCAGGCTTGTGAGTGGAGAAGAAAAAATATCTCTGAGGTGCCTGATAGGCATGAATCACCTTGCATTGAATTATGTATAAAATCTTATCAATTGCAAGTGTTTTGTGGGTTCCAACTAGTCACATAACTATCAACATATTTTCTAGCAGTCTCTACAGATGCAAGGTCTCTCCAATCTAGCGTGTCAATGTTGGGTGCATTGTCAAGCCATAAGAAACAATGCACATGTTGGGAGCCTCTATGCTGCCGATCATACCTGAAAAATGAAGGCAAATAAATAAAATATTGAAAGTTCAAATTAAATCAACAAAGGAGGGATTGTATCACCTGTAATGATAGTCTCATGTGCCAAGGTTTTTTCCAAAAATTCTTCACGAAAGATTGTGAATATTTGGTGTAACTACGTTGAAACATAGTGAGGGTTGGAAACAATGTTACGAGTCCTCTGTTATTGAGTAGCACACACATCGAGGGGCTAGATGAAAAGGCATAACACTGTGGAGGTTTGGCCATTTTGTGTCTGCAACACTTAGAGTGAAGAACAAAGTGGGTGCACCTAATTGCTTAATCATGTCTGAAACTTCACTTCTGCTCTTTTCCTAAAATGAGCATGTTCCTCAAAGTTTTATCCCAAAATGAATCAAACTATATGCGTAAACTCTACATTTAGGGTTCCTTATGTCACCAAGTGCATTCACATTCCAATACTCAATACAGACGATTATTATTCATTTTAGAAATATAATAATAAACTGGTTCAAGAGATATCCACGTAGCACCAAATAGGAAACAATTTCCACACATTAGAAATACAAGATGGAAAAGATTAAAAAACTAAATGTGGAAAATGCATTAAGGTTGGGCATTGCCTTTTTAATTTTACCATTACTTTTTGGGACCGTGCACAAATATGAAAAAATAAGTATTGAGTAAGATGTGTTAACTTAATAAAAAATAGTATCGAGCCTAAGAATAATGTTGTATTGCATTTATTTTAAGCCATATGGAGGGTTGATAACTTAGTGAAAATATCTTTAATAAATTGTCTAAAAGTTCTAGGGCGCTGACAATTCACCCTTACACAACTGAAAGAAACATTTTTTGAGAAAATAACATAAAAATGGGCTTTGCTATTTTTTAATTTAATTTTTATGGTGTCAAAGTTTTCGATTGGATGACATTTAAATTGTTAGATAAGATGAAGACATGAAACATATATGAATAAACAAGGGAAAAATCACATATACATCCGAATCAACTTGGAAAGTCTCGTGTCTTTATTTAAAAATATATATTTTTATTCCTATTGATTTCGATATGAGTTGACCATTCTCGATCTCATATTGATTGAGCAAGAGAAATCTATAAATGCAATGAAAACATAAAATACTTTAGAACAAAGAAACATGGTATATTAATTATGAATTCGACACGTATTGTAAGGAGTGCAACATATTTCATTACTTTAAATGCTATTCATAAAATATGTTAGAAACATCATTATATAGGGGATAAAAATCCAGGACATGACCAATAAAAAAATGTAGGAATTGAAATATTTCTAGTAGTGTATCTTCAAAGCACTAAGAGATTTTGAAGGAATAATGTATAAACACATGCATACCCCAAGAGGATACATACAAGTTGTTTTAGACAAGTATTATAGAGATATGTATATCCTTCCCCACTACAAAAATGCAAAACAATAAAACATTGATGGAACCCTTATGAAGGGAACAACATGATGCAAATTCCACCTTACAAGACAACTACAAGGCCTTAGACAAATCCACAAGATCATGCAAAAGAGGAAGGCAATTTAAACAAGGGAAAAGATGGCCTTCTACTAAATGATAAATATTTGTGGATCCCACTAATTCTAGTGATGCACAAACATTGAGATATTTATTATACAAAAATGCAAAATAATACTCGAAACATGAAAGTTGATGACAAAATATTGTCTCAATCCCAACATTTTACGTTTTGGTAAAAAAGGAAAATAGCCTATAATTCCATCCACTAGCCATGACAACAATCAAAATTTCCCCCTCCATTAGATTATAATATCCATTCCCTATAGATTATAATGGCACTCAAGAAATAACTTTCGTGTCTTTGTTATTATCAAATCTAAGGCTCTCATGTTTCACTAAGGCTGCATAGGGAAAAACTTAACCTCCTTTCTTTTAGAGTAATCTCCATAAAACTCATTTTCATTCAATTACATAGACGTTGAAAGTGTTGTTTTGCTATGGGTGTTTTTTTCCTAATCTAGCTGTTCATGTTGAGCCAATATAACGGCTTGCCCACATCCACATAGTTTGTTGGTAGGCATTCACTATGAAGAGATCCTGTGGAAAACGTCAAATTTTGGCGAGCACTTTTCAGTGAGAGAATCCCGCGACACCCATTGTCGATGTGTTTTTCGTGTTTTCATTAACCTAGCCAACAAACAATAAACAATTTTCCCCGTGGGAAATATAACACACATTTAAGTGCACCTCTTCCTCCTCCATGAACCACTTTGCATCTCTGCATGCAAAACAACAACAAGGCCTCATACTAAAAAAATTGACAAAAAGGAAAAGAAAACAACACTGCAACTTTAAGAGGAAACAATTATGTTAGAAAAGCATAAAACTAGCAATCGCACGTGAGGTGTGTGATGATAACGCCGAAAGAGAGGTTGGGTAACAAGGAGAAGGAAGTAGAGAAGAAGAATGCATTTGACAGAAAGGATAAAAGAAATGAA
Source organism: Taxus wallichiana var. yunnanensis (assembly GCA_018340775.1). NCBI lineage: Eukaryota > Viridiplantae > Streptophyta > Pinopsida > Cupressales > Taxaceae > Taxus > Taxus wallichiana. The sequence continues at coordinate 925,022,637 of CM031242.1, forward strand.
AAAGGGAAAAGGAAATGGAGGAGGGAAAGAGAAGAGGTAAAACTGAAGGAAAGTGGAGAGTGTTAAAAATCAATATATCTCGTAAATGCAAGTAATGGTAGGAGTCAAAAAGGAAAAGTAGTGGAGCAAATCTAAAAGAATGGATAATAAAATGAAATTTAACGTATATCAGAGTAGAAGATTATATAGTGTGGTGGGGATATGGTCAAATTAAGAAAAATGTGAAAAAAAAACATAAGCAACAAGATCTTGAGCATTAAATATAAAAGAATAATAGCGAGGTATAAAAAATCCATTAGTTATATTAGACTGGTTAGAAGTAGAGCGCAGGAAGAAACTTTGAACATATTTGTAAACAAACATAGATCAAATATGGTGTTTAAATTAGTTGCAGATAATACAAACACGAACCGAAAGGGGTTATCGACACAAAATACACGTGATATACACATGCATGACTGTTATAAAGAAGGTATGGCACCATGATTGCATGATCGCTATAAGGAGCTAAGACGAGGGCTGGGAGAAGAACCTTGGGCTTCAACTTGATCATCTTCGGTATCGCCAGATGTAGAATGTATGGTATTTTCAGAAATTGATCTGGCTATAGGAGAGTTAAGGGACTTCAACGTAATAAGGTTGTGCGAGTCCACAAGGTCATTATGAGCGAAAAGATGAGGGCCTTCTTTAAATTAAATGCTTTCTTGTTCGAAAAGGGAGGAATCAGATCTTGACATAAGAGCTGCCCAGTCCTAGATCAGAGGGACGACGTTACGAATGTTAAGCAACAAGTTCCGGAATGATGCCTGTGCTGGATCAGAGTGTTGTTGTCGGAAGATTGAATGAAGGGAGACAGATATGTTGAATTCTCGCCAAAGGGTAGCTTCGTAAGACTTGCTGGCATAAAGTGGATGTCCATAACCAGAGGAAGTTGACCAGGTCTCCAACAAGGATCATAGATCTACCTCCAAATGTTGAATATTTGAAGTGCGGGAAAGCCTCCCTAAGACGGTAGTCATTTCTGGAAAGCAAATGTGGCCCGACGAAACTCATTTCATCAATTAAAATGTATTTGATGTGCTTGAGGGAGTCTTGAAGAGACAATAAAGCTTGGCCCTCTAAGGGTTTGATTTCTTTAATGGGAATCTAGAGGCTTGTGGTATTGTCGAAGCTGAAATGTTGAAAGCAGGAACTCTTGTTGGGGCGAGCAAAAGGAGAGGTGAAAGGCCCTGGCTGGATGAAGAGGCAAATGAAGACTTTATAATGTTAATGAGGAATGATTTTCCAGTACCTGCAGTCCCTTGTATAATAAGTCTCAGTGGAGGAAGGTTGGATATGTGCGTGAAGTGTTGAATAACTATGTTGAAAGTTTGCTTGTTGTTCTGGAGATAAACCTGAAGCTGGAGGGTCGAATCTTTCCACGAAGGAAGCTGAAATATGGTCTGCCTTATTATCTTCGATGAAAGTGGTGCCAAAAGACTGCAGAGCAATAGGAATACGATGTGCACTCCAATTGTGGAGGGTGTCAAATTCACGAAGGCCCAACATTTGCAAGATGTCAAGGAAAGAAGTGTTCCCGGGGTGGAATCGAGCCAACAGTTGCCAATCATATAGTTGCTCAACAGGAAGGGGGGCTCGGCCTTGGACTCAGTGTCTCTGTCGGAGGTGAGTGACGGATTTGATTCACGCCGTGCAATATGTCAAGGCCGATAATTGTATCTGAAAAAGCTCCAATTGGAAATGGTTTGTTGAGGTATTGAACCAATACTAGTAGAAATGTTGCGGAAAGGTTTGTATAGAAGGAGTTCAGACCAACATAAAATTTCAAAAGAGGGGGAGTCCTTAGATGGAACGCATTGAAATTTGGGGAACACCCGAACAATAGTTGGATGGGTACGACTCTTCCACCTAGTGCGCTTGTGATATTTTCTGTAACTCCAGTCATGCGAAAACTTCAATGAGTGGAAGGCTTTCCATGTTTGAAGGGCGGACCCTGTATGCATCTAAAAGCAAGGATGTTTCTGCATCCTCACACTCTACTTCAACCCAACTTCTTAAGATTTTTCTGCCTACATTTAGCGTCACAAAAGTGTGACTACACATTAGAAGTGGCAATTTGAGGAGCATGTGGCATGTTTCTTATGCGCTAATGTCATGTTCAACCACACTCTCAGTTAACATTTTTTATGGCTAAATGTGCAGGTAGATCAGGATCTAAACCTCTTGACAATGTAGAAAGCATTTGGTGGTATGTTTCTGACCTTTGTTCCGCTTTGGAAGCATACTTAGAAATGTATTTAAGGACATCATGGCAAGATAGCACAGGTTGACAATCGATATTGGCTCTCCATATGGATAACATTGTTGGATTGTGTGTGTTCAATCTATCATCATTCCTTGAAGGGAGGTATTTAACTGAAGCACTCTCATCAACAAACAATAAAGAAGTGGCTCTATTCTCCCAAGGTGTGTTGTATCGACACTGGAGCCAACTATTTTTTTTCGAAGGCAAGTATTCTCGAACACTTCATGTGTCGTTGAACACGATTTATCAGTCACCAATATTTGAAGAACTCGGGCTTATAAGCCTAATTTAAAAACTTGAAAAGTTCATAGACGCCCAAATTTAACCCTTTATTAACTTCTGTTTTTTTATTTGCAAAACATTCCCTTTCATCTCCATAGATGAAATATGTTTCACTATCACTCCCATAAGATAGAACAAATCTCTTAGAGAAAAATACCACATTATATTTGATAAAATATTACAAGCATCAATGAAATTCAGAATGTTCCATGTTTTTGTAAGACGAGTTGCACTTTTAAATTTTAAAGTTCCCCTTTATTCTAATAAAGCTTAAGGAAAAAAAATCAAGTGTACTCATCAAGAAGAATTTTATCAACACATTTTATTCTTCAAATTTTTACTAATTAATCTACATATTTTTGGTAGAAATGTCCATCTTAGCTTTGAAACTTGTTGAGGAAACAAAGCGATAATGAGTACAATTTTTAAGTTTAATGATCGAATCTTCCTCACAACACCTCAATAACTATTAACATAAATGCAGTATCACTTTATTTGGTAAGCATTACAGGTCACACTACAAAATTGGCCAATAATATAAGCATCTAGTTGGAGAACATAAGTAACAAAAATATCTCTACAAATAACAAACTAATCCCAAAGACACACTTGAAAAACATACAATGAAACATACTTGGAACAAACTCACTCAATAGCTTGCAAATTCCCATGCATAATCAGTACATCTATCCTCCTCAAAGAAAATATTTGAACTCACACCCCAAAATGAAATTTAACACGTTTAACATCTTGAAGTGCAATTCAAATGTTGTAAACCAATGGCATGAAGAAAATTACAGCAAACAATATGTGCAAAGATCTCAATTGCGATTTAGAACCATACTTTAAATTTATAAAACATTGGACGATTTACTTCTGGTAAAATAAAATGCCATACACATTTAAAAGTTAATGCATATGAAACAGGAAGCATATACATCATAGGAATTGTTTGACAAAATGTGTCAAAATAAATTGGTTTTGTGGGGACGAAAGTGCAAAAAGTGTTAAAGAGATAAGGTTAAGTGAAAGTCTCGGGTGGTACATTGATATAGCATATTAGACAACTAAGTGAAATTCAAATTATGTGCGGCTTTCAAATCAAAATTCTCCAACTCTTTCAGGTGGTTGTATATTCCAGAAATTTTTATAGATATATTTACAATCTATTCATATATATATGTAAATAAGTATTATGTGTATGGACATTAAAAAAAAGCACCTCTAATATACAATTAAAATCACAAAAAAAAGGCCTACAGCTTGTCAATTTCCAAGCCTGCTTTCAAGTGCTAAACCTAAACTTTGTTCTATTTAATGTAATCATAATACAAATTCGTTTAGAAGATAAAAGAAATATTGTATTACATTTACCTAAATTGGAAGGAATGAATGAAAAAAGTTTTTCTTTTAATGCACTTTCATTTGGTTGTTTAATAAAAAAGGGTAGGTAATGCAACATGAAAAGAGAGTGAGAAGTTGAACGTCAATTCAGCTGACAACTACATTCTTCAAATCCAATGCATACAGAGGCGTATAACCACTTCTTACATACGCGATGATAATCTATGAGTTGAGTGTCTAAATGTGGTGTTTACTTTCATTCCATAGGTAGTGGAGTTTTCTACACTTTCAAAACTTGTAATAAAGTAGAATTTGCAAGATCTAAACATAATAATGTTGTCAAACTCAAAATTACTCCTCTATTTGAATTATTCATAGTGGGTCTACAAATTATATCTAAACTGAAATCAAGACCCAAAAAATGCTTTGGATTCTAAATTCGACAAATTGTTGTTCTCACGATGCATTATAAAACCATGTATATGTCCTTGTTCCTTCCTAGTTTCGATTTATGTACCTTTTTCCAAACTCAACATCCCACCAAGAGTTCACTCACACCAATGCTTTCAACATCAGCACAATGCCTTGTCCATCCGACACCAATGCTTACGGTGCGTAGCTTCCACATTCAGCTTCCAAAGTTGGTACCAACACCAATCCAATCAGAAAAATCTTGCACTTATTGTCAACTATTTGAATGGTGCCAACTTCAACATTGCACATTAGTTGACCGTTGCCAATCCTTTTATCACTTTTAGCGAGGATTTGCATCAAAGTCTACCTTTCCAAATCCATGCCATAGTGCAATGCATCAATAACTACTATATTTGTAATGCCCGGAAGTTGAACCTTTCCAGCCTTTCATTTGTTGATTTGTAACTTTATTTTATTTTATCATCATGTACCTTTGACTAATTCAATTTAGTTCTATAATTCTTCAAAATGTCTTCAAGCTATGAACTAGTGTTCAAATCTTGACATCTCTTTGCAGAGATGTTGTCATAGTTCTTTTATTTACATTTTAATGAATTACAATTCTTTAATTCATGGACACCACTGATGGGATTGGATATGAACAAGTGTCACAACAAAACACAAGAAGGTAGTTCGTGGTGGACTAAATTGTAGAAATAGTTGGGGAGATAACACTTCCACAACTCGCTTAAGAAAACAAGATCTTTCTTGCATAAATAATCACCAAACTATTCCTATAGATTAAAATGAATTCAACATAAGAAGAGAATCAAAACAACATTATAAATGATAAAATGGAAATTATAAATTGTAAAAATTCTTAGAAGTTCTTCAGTACCATTACACTTGCCTCAGCGCTCTTAGGCAACCATAGGAGCTTCCTATAGACTACATCTTATATTTTCCTAGTTGTTCGACTATAAATAATTAAGTTGTATGATGCATTATAAAAGGTACATGAATTGCAGCTCCATAACAGAAAGTGCAGCTTCATAATACAGATGGCAGAACAATTTTCAAAGCAAAGAGAATGGTTTAGAACAGAGACCGGAAGCCGATGCTTTGGTGACTTAAATTAATTGGTTGTTCCAGCTCGCCTCTGAAGAAGTTGTCGGAGTTGCCCCTCCTAGCCTGAAAGTGTGATTTACTGCTCCGATGGAAGATGCAAGAGAGGGAATTCGATTACCAGAATCATATATATCATGAGTACCAGAGAACAATACCTTGTCCTTTCCTGCCTCTATTCTGGCTTTGGAATTCTCTCTTGGCTTGGAGCTTTGCGTTGTGGAATCCTGATTTGCGTCAGTTCTCTTCTCTTGCTCAGAGCTGAAATACTTTTCTACTCGGAAGATATTGATCTCAGTGTCCTTCGTCACGCTCTTGCTCAAAGAGATTCGCTTCTCCAACCCTTTTACAAATGTATTGTTTGTATTCCCACTGCCTGCTTCAATGGAAGGTCGATGTACCGCTTGGCAAGAATCACTTCCAGAGAGAAAGGAAGAAAATGAAACACTTCTATCACAAGCCTTGAAATCTCCATTGAATACATCAATACTGATTCCATTGAGCCCCGGGACAATCCTTGCACTCCTCCCACCTTCGTTGGACGTACTCATTTCTATTTTTCCAGTCTACGAACAATGAAATAGGTTAGTTAGGAATCATTACACGAAAATTCTAATCTCTATTGTCTTTGGTGGCTTGACTATTCACAGGACCACCCTGTATTCTTCATAACGGAAAACAATTCTACTTAAAGATAATCATTTTTCGCTAGCAGAACTGAAATTACTACTCCACAATCTATTATTAGCGATGATGGAAGTTAAGGTTACCAATATATTTCTTCGGTATTGAACATGTAGAATTTACTAAGTTTCAGATACAATCTGTTGTTCTTCAAAATTCTGTGGTTCATCTGAAATCAGTGTGTGATCTCCAACCAAAAATGGTATCCCGCCCAACCATGAGAAAAAATACAAAGTCAGTTCAAGATACCCATTAAAGGAAATTTGAAGAAAAGACACAGCAATTACAGGAAAATGTTGAACAGAGGCTTCTAACATACCAAAGTTCTTAAGATTAGACAACCGAGAAATGCGATGATCCGTATCTGGTTTCTTTCCAATAAATTGCTACTCAAAGGAAATTGCTTCGGACAGAAATTTCAAAGGCCAACAGAACCAAAAATCTCGCCGACATGTTTCTAACACTTTCTGTTCTGGCAAAACATTCTCTCCTTACCTTCCTAGAAACCTCGAATCAGAACATACATTTTCATTATTTTGTGCGAGCCAACGATCTTGGTAGCAGCACTAATAACCGGGTAGAAGGCGATTTATATTTTAGAAAAACTATAAAAATGTAACCATGCACAACATTGAGGGCAGATTGGACTAAATGTAATGCAAGCTAGATTAATGCAATTTGTATTAGTTTTCTCTGTTGCAGCTCTGTTTTTTATAACAACAAACTTTTTTTCAATATTCTTTAACCTCATGTAGGCAGAGGAATACTCATTCACAGTCCATAGCATTATGCAAGTTTATGTAAATTGTAGCCAAATGGCTTCATTAGCTTCAAAAACACTCAAATTCGAGATCAAACCAGCACTACCTCACTCAATAAAACCTGATTGAGATCAACCAATAATCAAATAAATTCATTTGTTTTGACATCCACCTCATAAAGGCTAAACAACCAGAGTCATTTGAAGTATAATTATAGATAAAGATGACTATTATTTTTCGAAAAGCTAGAATTTGATCTAGCTTTAGTAATACATGGTGATACAGTCCCTTGACAGGGCAATTCAAGGAGAGCACTAAGTTACCCGTAGCCGTAATGCACTGCATTGCAGAAACTACAAAGAAAGGATGTAATGTAATTCTAAAAAGCCAAACTCTCTCCAAGAAGGGGGGGATTATTTTGTGGTGCTGGACCAAGAAACCCTAACCCGCCCAGATATGCACATGCTCATAGAAGCGGCCATTGTACAAGAATTATTACATAAACCCTACATAAGTGATCATTACACGATTAGAATGAATTTATTGTACAAGAATCCAACGGCCATTGTGCATATAGCGATTCAGACTAGTCAAATTGCAGCCAGGTCCCCCACTCGCTCTCGCTCTCGCTCTCGCTCTCATTTTCGGTCTCGGTCTGGCTTCCCTCTATGCAATTTTGAGCATCAGAAGGAGAGGAAGGCGTCTTTTGAGAAAGTAGCAGCTGTACGCTTCCAAGCATGGTTTCGACCTGGTATTTGAGGAGACGGAGTTGTTCAAAGGTGAAATCCGGGCGGAAATGGAGGCGCTCCTCTATTAGCGAAGTGAGATCCTTTTGTTTCTTGACCTGTTCGGTGAGAGTCTTGATCTCTTTCTTCAACATCCACTCCTGCTCACATATGGATTTACTCCCTTCTTCCCGGCTGTTGAACTCATGGATCAGTTTCCCGGCGTCCTGCTCACAAATGACTCTGCTCCGTTCGTTGAACTCAGGGATTTTAATTGTTTTGGATGCAGAGGTACGAGCCTAAAAGGGGGAAACCATACTTCCTTTTTCTTGGTGATGACAGAGGCATGTCCACCTTCAGGAATGACTCCTGAACCTTGTCCTCCATTTCTGACTCGCGGAATGCTTCTCCCTCTGTCGCGCATGGTGCAGGGGTCTCCTCCTTACAAGTTTTCTGTCCCTGGTCAGTCCGGAGGATTTCAAAAATAAATCAACGATAGAATAGTAATTTCGACCCTGTTGCGTGCCACGTGTACGGTCCAGGATAATCCGTGCATCGTCGACCAACTAATCGTGATCGTTCATGTCTTGTTGTTTGTCAGAAGGGGTCGGGCTTTCCCACATAGTTCACGCCTTTCGGCGTAATTACAGACCTCGCAACATTTAACATGAATTGTCAATTCTTCGAGGTGGGGAAAAAGACCCAATACGGTGACACTAAAAGGAACAGGATAGACCCCAACATAATTCATGAGGGTAATTTATTTGTATTAATTCAAATGCTGGATAACTTTCAAGTATCTTAAATTCTGATCTAGGGTAATCCTCCCAGAAAATACTCTGTAACACTTTGATTTCCCTCAATGATTTTACCTCTGGACAATACCCAATGGTCAGATAATTAAGATTAGTCGTACAAATTTTCAAATTCCTTAGGTGGTCACAATACTGCAGCTCCAAATTTTCAACAAGTGGGCATAGCTGTAACAGCTGTTCGAGTGTCTCATCACTCAGTCCCAGAATATGATTTAACACACATGTTTTGAGAAATGATAAAACCCCCAGATTAGCAGGACCTTTTAGAAAAGCCAAATCTACCAGCTCTAAATTAGTGAGCGTGTTGCAGGCAAAAACAGAGCCTGGAACCTGCATTCTGAGCTTCCTGCCAATCCTGTCCATGTTTACCACATTACGAAGAGCGATTTGTTTGACTCCTTTCATAGCCGCATATTCAATCCATTTGGAAACATGGGTAATGCTAAATTCATTCAAAGAGGCTTCAAACTCGAAGCTTTCAAGAGAGGCAGAGAACATTATTAATTATCCCTTCTATTTTCTGGGGTTGCAAATTTTAAAATCCTGAGAAGAGAAATTGAGATTGGGCATTTTCCTCTAGAGGAATCCCCATTTGGTGTAAAGAATAGAGGAGCGTGCTAAATCTGGAATAGAAAGTCGGGGAAGTATTTCAAAGTGAAGCAAATAATCAGGAAAGTTGCTCAATCTGTCAGTGTCTTTTCTCCTTGCCATTTCTCACATATAAAAAAGTTTAAAATGCAAATAACCAGGCTGGTTTAAGTGTAATTTTCAGGTAGGCTTCTACTTTGAAGGTGTCCTTGTTGGAAAGTGTCAAAATCTGGCAATATTTTCTGAGGAGTCTTTTTCGGACAACATTTCTGACAGATTTTTTCAAATCTTTGGTGGAAACGATAGGAGGTGTCGCGGCCAACTGTAAGTGTTATGAGGATTCCGTGTTGCAGGTTGGCAAGCTCTATTTTCTCCTTCCCAGCCTAAAACTGTAGTTCATTCTAACATATTTACATATAACTTCTATTAGATCCGGTGACAAGGTTCAACCGTTTCTCCCTAATATCAAAATAAATATTTATATTCTCTCCCACATAATTTACAACTCTAGTGCAATTGCTAGTGATAATTCATTCTTCTACCAATATCTAGACTCGTCTGAAGGTATTTGATTATTTTCTCATTTTAAAAGGGAAATCTAGAGACTTGATGGCTTCATTTCAAAAAGCGAATCCACCACTCTATTACATATTTTTCCATACCGACACATAACATTTTGAATTTCCTTTGCTTACTTTACCCAAAAAAATAAAAATGTATTTACATTTTTCTACAAGCCCCACACGGTCAACTTTTTGTGTAGCGAAACAAATCTACACCATGTGTTTTATATTTAAAGTTCAACTCTTTTTATTCAACCCCACAAATAAAAATATACATTAATACACCACTTAAAGAATCCAATTTTTTTATTTTTATGTATTGAATTCCCAAGATTTTAATCATTAACCATTTATTTGCAAGGATATTCTATTCCCCATTGTAATTGACTGAAGATATACTTCAGCTAAGGGATATGACTTTACATATTTAGCTAAAGGACATAATTTACCACTTAAAAATAAATGAAAGGATACTCAAAAGAATGGAAGAGATTCATCATTTCTGAGCTCTCACATCTCTAATCTCATATCTTATGACAACACATCAAATCAATATTTATAAGCATTGAAAACAGAGACAAAACAATGTTATATTTCACTCAAAGAAACCAAATTTAAAGGTATGAACCAAACTTTATGAGAACATTCAATAATATATATACATTGTGTAGATTCATTGTTTGAGAGCTGATATCTAACATCTAATTACATTACAAAAAGTTAATAGATTGAGGTTCAATGATATGTTTCCTTCAAACAAAACAAATTTAAATGTGGTAACAAATTAAATAGTGTCACATTTCCAAATCTTTTTGCTTATCATAGGGAGCATAAAGGCTTTCGTTGACCTCACTTAAATTTTACTAAATCAATTTATTTAAAAAACCCAATATTTTATTTAGTTAATTTTTTTTTGATATTGCTTGTGAAATAAAAACTTAAAATTATTTTATAATTCCTTACAAATAAAATACTTAATGCTTTCATGCTTAAACAAAATAAAAATCACTCTTCAGTGAAAGAACCTAGAATCCAAAACAAAACTTGCAATTTCAGAAATGAAAAGAATCAAATTGAAGAGGCTCCGAGTGACCAAGTTGTTCTAAGAATTTTGACATAAAATCAACTTGCAATTAGATTGAAATATAAAAACTACATTTAGGTCGATAATTCTACTATGCACTTGGGATATATCTGATTGTTCAACTGAAATTAACTTGAACCTGAATTGAAAAATAACAATTCCATAAAAATTGTAATAATAAGAAATATTTAAAATCCTATTAATTTTGACTATCACTTAAATATAAGTGTTAAACTATTACAAGGCTTACTCACATGTTCATATAGTCCCTACCCCAATTTTTCTTAATTCTAATAGGTAAATAGTGTTATGTTACTATTAATAAAAAGATTGATTGCTGATCATGGGGCGCTATTATTCGGATGGACACTTAGCACAGACACAGCAAAACCCCTTCGATAAAATGTGTTAGAGAATGTTAAAAATAGACATATCCATTGGTGGCCATTTTTTGGAAATAACCTTGTTCCCACCAAAAAATGACTACCACCACCACTGCCCATTGTTCATGGAATTTTCCCAAGGAATTTTACAACTGTAAGGCCCCTGTGGCCAATAAATTAGAAAATAAATTGTTTTGTGGTGCAACATACACACATGTCACTACCACAATATTTTGGTTTATGGCACATGAAGAAGGGAAATAAATATCTACCATAAAGAAAATTGAATAATGAATTCATTGATGATGTGGATAAATCTACCAATTAGCTCGTGCCCCTATCTCGAGTCATAATGTCGGTCTTAGACTTGATCTCGCCACTATCACCACTTGCAGTTTGTCCTTGTCCACACATGGGTTGAAGAAGTGTTAAAGCAAGTAGACGCAAAGAAAGAAAATTTGAGTATGAAACCTTATCTTTTGTTGCAGGTTCAAGAAAACCGTTGTTGCTTGAATAATGTTATGGTCGCCTCTCGAGGACATATTTCATCATCTCACCCATAGACTCTTAGGTGCCACATTTCTAGTTATCCGGGCACTTTATTTTTCCAAAGCGTCACATAAAGCCTCGTGTGTTACAAAGTTATCCCTCTTGCACATCATATTACAAACCATTCTCATCTTTTTAACAGAATAAGAAAACCCAAAAAAATGACATACCAAAACCCTTACAAAGCCCAAATCCACCTGGAAATGGTCGTGTCATTTCCTTACCTAGAGAAAAGGATGCCATTATTGTAATGTTGCTTTTTGGTTCCATGGTTCTTGGAATGAGGCTTCTGGTTCCACTTCTTGTCATCGTGCTTGCGGCAAAAGTGCTTCCCGATGCTATGAGGTCGCCCAACACCTAGAACAACTTGCAGCTAGTGCTAGCTTGGAATGGTAGCAAAAACACATGTAAACCCCTAGACTTGACCAAGTGACCACCACAACACTACCCACTCCAACGAAACTATTCCATTCTTTTAGAAAGAGAGGAATGGTGTAAATATGTAATCCCCTATGCCACTGGCTTCCATGACATGACAACCATGTCATCGACAATAAGAACCTCCTCATGGGTCTTTAGCACAATGCTTTGGTTGAATAGTCGGGAAAATGTGCCATGCCAGAAAACAACAAAACCACAAAACTTCACTACGTCGGAGCCGCAATGGTAACTCTACTATTCTCGATGCTTTGAAGGAGGCGTGTAATAGAGACCGAAAAAAATGGAAACGTCAACAAAAGGCCAATACAAAAACATAACCTTACATGGTATGGGAAAAATCAAATACACAATCCTTACAAGCCTTTTGGGTGCCATAAACGGTTTTCATGCATCCATATTTCAACATCATTTGCAGCGGAATCTCGACCCTCTAAAAATCTAATCGTTTGTCAGATGCGTTGGGTTTATCCCATTTGGAATATGCTTTTTGGTGTAAAAATAAAATGAGAGTGTGCGACCCTCCCACTTTCAAGTTCTTAATTTTATGTCTTTGTGCCCACAAACCTGATACAAATTGTGTCTAATTTACTGCAACACCCCAATACACACACATTTTTTAAATATAGAGATTAATTTAAATATAATAAGAGTCACATAGTGACTTATTCTCGTCAAAAGATATTATAGTTGAAACTAAACATGTTTAATTATATTTAATGGATATTACACTTATAATTGTTGTAAAAGTTTGAAGTATACGAAGGGAATGTGATTTTAAAAAAGTGAAGTATTTTTATATAAGAAAAATTGTTTTGAATATATATAAAAAATATTTTTTATTAAGGGTAAATAGTTTTTTGAAAGGGACTATACCCTTGTACAAGAAGGCTCAAAAGCCAGATTTAACAATTATACCATAGCTAAAAAGATCAAAATTGGGATAAAGCAAGAAGGCCCAATAACATAAAACAATTTGCTTAGAATATAACCGAAAACAACACCCTATCAACACAAAAACAACTGATGTACAACGACCAAAATGCAATGGCACAACAATGCCAAAGCAGAGAAACAAGATCTTTGTTCGACAAAGAAATATGAGGCAAGAGAGGGAACAACCAAACAACAGAAGAGAAAAAATCAACTAGGTGGAGTATTGTTATTCTTAGAAATATATATTTTTGTTTCCACACCATTACCCAACCTGTTGAATCCTCCTTGAATGGAATAGAAGGAGGAGTATTTTCCTTATTTGTATTTACTCCAGTTGGGACAACAAAGATGTTAGCCTCAGATAAATATTTTTCCTTAGTCGTGTTGGCTCCAACTGGGACAACATTATTGTTAGCTTCAGATAAAACATTTGCGTCTTCTTTCTGTCAACAATAGGAATTTCAGATATAGGGGTTTCTGGAACATAGTTGGATTCAACTTCTGAATCTGTATTTGATTCAAGATCCTCTTTGGCTTCAAAAAAAGGTGTTTCGGGGAGGGCATCTTTCCACCAGTTGTGTCTCTCATGTTGGCGCTTTGCTATCCCACAGTTAGTGGAGGTGTGACCTAAGCAGAAACACCTCCTACACCTAAATGGTAGGCCTTCATAATCTAAAGGTTGGCCAAGTTCTATTTTTCACTCTAAGATCAATGGTAGCAGGAAGGTTTTTAGCGGTATCAAGTTCCACCAAGATCCGAGCATAAGTAGTATGGGTATAATTAGAGGTTTGAGAATCTATATAAAGAGTAGTTCCCAAGGCATTGCCAATAGAAACAAGACATTCGCGACTCCAAAATTGGAGAGGTAAATGGGGCAGCCTGATCCATATAGGTTTGCATGAAAATGATTCAAGATAGCGGGTTAAAAGAGGGGAACCAGGTTTCATAATCAAGTATCTAGACTAGAGACCCAGAGTTTGGATGCGATGGTGTTCTTATCAGCTATTGAAGAAAAAGAAACAATGAAAATACCTTTAGCACACGGGTACAAATCTATCCTTCCAGCTAGTATCAGAGTCCAATGTTTGGAGATCCAATCATGAAGTGTAGGAAGGTTGGGCCAGAGACCTCCAAATCTGCAGATTAGCATGTTCTTCGTAGTATTTTTCAGAAGAAATAACCTCCTCCCCAAATGAAACACATGGGGAAATGCTTGCAGGTTTCATAGGGGATCTCTTACCATTCAATGCATCTTTGAAGGATGTGTTCATGGCAGAGACACCCTTGTCAACCTTGGCAGCCTTAGAAGCACCACCATCACCAGAGGGAGCCTGAACGCCTCCACTTTTTCCTGTATCTGTATCCATGCCAGGAGTCTTAGTTCCCCCATTGTTGCCACCATGAGACAGGGAAATAGGCTGGGTAGGAGTGTTGAAAGCTAAATTTATCCAGGAAAAGGGCGGATCTATAGAGTCGACCCACTGAGTAGAACCGCCTCCAACAACGTCACCTCCCTTTGAATCCACTGTAGAGCCTCTTCCCACAGTGCCACCACCCTTAGAGTGAGATTCATGGCACTGCCCTAAATGAATATAAAAATATTATTATTTTTAAATGAATGCAATAAATATCATGCTAACAATTCTCTGGAGGATGCAAAGTAGACACTAGTGATTTGATATATATATATATATATATATATAATGCATATATATATATATATATATACATGTATATATATAATATATATGTATTATATATATATATATATATATGTATTATATATACAGTATATGTGTGTGTATGTGTATGTGTTGTGTGTGTGTGTGTGTGTGTGTGTGTGTGTGTGTGTGTGTGTGTGTGAACAATGAAAAACAACACAAATTGAAGACAAACAAACAAAATGTGTAAACCTTCATGTAGCTCTTCGTTGTAAACCTTGATGTAAGATTTGTGGAAGCTTTAAGCTTGTGAAATCTTGTTGATTTTGATTTTTGGGTTATCTTGTATGAACTCCGGATGGGGATATAAATTGATATGAACACATTTTGAAAGCTTCCAATATGCAGATATTGGAAAGAAAATTATCAAAGTTTTTGTCTTCAGTAAATTCAAGACGATTTGAGATAAGATAAGCATGTGTTTTATAAGGCTAAGTAGTGGTTGGAAGTGGTTGAATGCACATGATAAAAATAACATTTGAGGAAGTTATAGTAGTTATGGGAAGATAAATTCCATTGAGGGTAGTAAATAAATTTAATTAGCGAAGCTACATTTGAAAAGGTGGTTGTATGACGTGCAAGTAATACTAACAACTACAAGTAATGAGAAAAAGGAGCACATCTATTGCTTTTATAAAAAGTGATATATCCTCATTTGTGAAGGAGATAACACACGGTAAATTATGAAGATATTGTATGAGATGTGTAAAGGCCTCCGTGGAGTTATCATGTTCAATATGAATAACATGAAGGAAAATTCTAATGTGTGGCAACAATATTGTGCATTACACAATAAGTCATAAAGAGAGATCTTAGCGGCGTATTTTTAAGTTGTTTAATAATGTCATAGCCCTTAGAGGTGGTAGGAGGAGCTATTGGTGTAATGGGTGGTGGAATAGACTTCGGTGGAACCGTTGATTGAGGTTGGCGAGTGCACGACAAGCAACAACGACATTAATGGATGAATCAACTGTAGGCATGACAAAGTGAGGAGGATATTGGGTATGTACACACATGAAATCAACAATGGTAGTAACTATGCCTGAGACCTTAGTGGGTGTGTAGGTAGGATAAGAATATTGAGCCATAACTTGATAAGGAGATGACATGAGCAAGAAGGAAGTGTTGAAACGTGGGGTTCACCAAAATGATTAACTAAAATTGGATTAATGTGGGGGTAGTTAATCTAATCTAGGAGGACATAAACGTTGTAAATAAATGTGATAAAGTAATATATAAATTACTAAATGATAAAACTAATAAAGTAAAACCCTAACATGAAAAAGATAGATGAGGAAAGAACTCGATTGATTATAAATGTCCATGTCGCAGAGATGACTAGAGAAAATAGAAGTAGGAACGGTTGTGTAGAAGTTTCGTAAAGGCGATTTGAAGGATATGAGTGGAATGGGGTGCTTAGAATAGGGCCGGGTGCCCATGGGTGCCCAGTGCAAAAAAAGCTTAGGAACTAGTTTTCACGGGGTCGGAAGGTGAAAAGAGTTTACGAGAATCGAATTGGAAACGAGGCACCATGAAGTAGTTACACTCCAATAGAATCGTGATAGCTCCAACGATAGTAAGGAAAAAATGATCAGTAATGGAAGAACTTGCTCAATAGAAACAAAGCTTGCATAAAAGAAAGATAGTGGAGTGTCTTGGTATACTCATAAATGAATAGAAAAGGGGTACATATAGGGTGTCTTTGAGTAACCTAGTGCATTTACACACATGAAACCCTAAACCTAACCCTAAACCTAACCCATGTGAGATGACCCTCCAACATGAGAGGAGGACACATAGGATAACTCACACTAACACCCCCTTCATCGAAGTTGGGGTAGCGGTTGTGATGAGTCAGACGGAAGAGGAAGACACTCCTAAACAACTAAGAAAGATGTGTTAATGGGGCCCAGCAACTAAAGGCCTGATAAGGTGCCCATATACAAACACAATCTTCCTAGAAGAAGAAGAAAAAAGAAGGACTACATAGCCCGAAGAAGATGGGTAGCTGCAGAAGACCTCACCCCAAGAAGAGACCGTAAGTGAAGAAACTTCATCTTAGTGAAGGGCTTGGTGAATAAATCTACAATCTGATTAGCTATTTGAATGTACTAAATGTCGATGATACCATCATGAATAAGCTCCCGTATGAAGTGCATATGGATCTCAATGTGCTTTGTCCGCTGATGCTAAACTGGATTTCTGAAAATAGAGATTGTGCTCATGTTATCACAATAGATAATGGTAGGCCGTCGAAAGTGGATGCCAAACTTTGTCAGAATACCCTATAGCCAAATAGCTTCTGTGGCAGCGTTAACTACTCCTCTGTATTCTACCTTTGTAGATGATATCGCAATTACATTCTACTTCTTGCTAGACCAACTAATAGGACCCAAACCAAGAGAGAAACTGTAGCTAGAAGTAGATTTCTGATGATCTAAGTCACCGCCCAATCGAATCAGAATCCAATCAAGTCAATATCAACCCCTCCATGATAGTGAATGCCATCAACATAAGTGCCACGAACATAATGAAGGATCCGTTTAATTGCTTTCCAATGCAGCTCATGTGGCTCTTGCATGAATCTGGACATGATCCCAACAACATATGATAAATCCAGTTGAGTGTGAGTCAAGTAAATCAAGCTTCCCACCAACTGTCGATAAAGAGTACCATCAACCAAGGGAGTAGAGAAATCTGAAACCAACTTCACCCCGGAAAGAAAAGGAGTAGGAGAAGACTTGCAATCGGACATCTGAAACCGAGCTAGCAAATCAAGAGCATACTTAGGTTGCAAAATCAAGATTCCCGAGTCAGATTGTGAAATCTGGATCCCAAGGAAGTAATGAAGTAGACCTAAGTCAGTCATGGAGAACTTGTTGGCTAAGGTGATCTTCACAGAATCAATAATAGAGGAAGAGTGCCTGTGATCAACAAGTCATCAACATATAGAACAAGAATGAGTATGGAGTCATCTTATCGTAGAATATAAACATTTGGATCAGAGTGACACCTAGTAAACCCTGATGTAAGTAAGAAGGAGTCCATCTTGGCATACCAAGCCCGAGGGGCTTGTTTAAGGCCATAAAGAGACTTCTTTAACTTACAAACGAGGGAGGAATCTTGGACATAACCCGAAGGTTGTTCCATATAGATCTCTTCCTCTAGGTCACCATGAAGGAAGGCACTCTTAACGTCCATTTGATGGACTTTCCATCTTGTTCGCTGCGGCAATGGCTAGGGTCAGTCGAATAGAAGTCATCTTCACAACCGGAGCAAAGGTTTCTATATAATCAACCCCAGCTATCTGGGAGAAACCCTTAGCTACTAATCGTGCTTTAAACTTTTCGACGTCTCCATCTACTCCATACTTTGTTCGAACACCCACTTACACCAAATGATTTTTCTTCCTTTTGGAAGAGTGGTGAGATCCCAAGTATCGTTCTTCATGAGAGAGGAATACTCCTCATCCATAGCAGAATCCCACTCAGAATACCGAAGCCTCTGGAAAACTGTGGATCAGAAGTAGAGGTGAAGAAAGAGTGGGGTCCAACAAAATTTGAGTGAGTACGTCTCATATCCGAAGTATCTCCAACTAAATCTCCAACACTTTGCAAAGTTTTCTTGGCCCAAAGGGGACTAGGAGGATCAGGCTCAGAGTCGGAAGATTCTTCACTTGAGTGAGAAGGGACATAGTCCTCATCATCACTACTATTAGAATCAGAAGACTCAAAGGTCTGATGGTCGGGAGGATCCGGAAGAGGAGCACACTCAACAATATCATCATTTGATGAGTCAGAATCTGAATCAGTGAGTTGAAGAACCTCAATAGGTGGAGAAGTAGAATTCGAAGAAGACTCATCGAACTTAACACTTCTCTCAATATACGCTCATGAGAAGTAGGATTCATCAATCGATATCCCTTCACGTCATCAAGATACCCTACAAAGATACAAGGTTTGGATTGTGGTTCCAAAGCCTTACATTTATTCTTGGGAATCCGAACCATAGCCTTGGATCCAAAGACTCGAAAGTGCTTGAACATCGAAGCTTGCATCCCAAACTAGGCTTCAAAGGGTGTCATCCCTCTTATTGCCTTGTGTGGAACACGGTTCTGAATGTAATTTGCACAATTCACTACTTCGCCCAATACTGCAGAGGAAGAGACTTCGAGTGAATCATACAAGTGGCCATCTCCTTCAGAGTACGGTTCTTTCTTTCTGCGACTCCATTTTGCGAAGGGCTATAAGCAATTGTATGCTACAAAGAGATCCCTTCAGAAGTACAAATCCATGAACCTATTGTTTACATATTCACCTCCATTGTCGGTTCGAAGAACCTTGATAGACCGTTCCGCCTATTTCTCAGCAAGAGCCTTAAAGTCCTGAAAATGTTCAAAGACTTCAGACTTAAGCTTAAGAAAATATACCCAAGTATATCGCGAATAGTCATCAATGAAGGTTAGCACATAAAGAGCTCTAGTAAATGAAGGAGAAGGAAATGGACCAGAAACATCGTTGTGAACAAGATCCAAAGGATGAGTGGCTCTCCAGGCTTTTCCTTTGTCAAAGTTCTTTTCAGGATGCTTTCCAAGGGTACAACCCTCACAAAGACCCTTAGAAAACTTGACATGAGGCAACCCGTTGACCATTTCGTTTTGGCTCAATTGTTCAAGGTAGCGATAATTTAGATGTCCAAACGCTCATGCCATAGCTTACTAACCTCATTTGCATGAGTGAGCAAGGCAGTGGGCATAGAATCAGAAGTAAAGTGGGAGAAGGTGTACAACCGTGAACAATGATCTACCTTTCCCTCAGCCACTGTAGTGTCATTGTTAAGCTCATGAATAATCACCGAGTTAGGACCAAATTCCACTCGCATTCCTTCACCAAGGTGAGTAATTTGGTAAACTGATAGGAGATTGGTAGAGAGATCAGAAAACTCAACACTTGGTTAAATGTTCCCCCATCCATCTCTACCGATCCACTATCGAAAACCGACACTGTCGTGTCATTACCCATTGTGATTTGGGACATACCACAAGGTTCGATGTTGGAAAAATCAACATGCGAAGAACCCATGTGGTGCGAATGCACCGGAATCTATAATCCATGTCGATGAAGGAGAAACTTTGGCTACAAGGGCCTTTCCTTTCTTCTTATCATTTTTAGCACCTTTTACAGCAAAAGACTCGGCCTTTGGAGCACTTTGTTTTATGGATTCAGGAACACTTATTTTATTTTTCTCAAGTAAATGAGATAAGTGATCAATCTATTTCTTAAAACAGTGTTGCTCGTCGTGACCAGTCTTCTTGCAATAGGAACACGAATACTTGCTTTTATGTGCCTTAGGCTCAGAAGTCGAAGTGTTTGTGTCATTTTTAGGTTTGATCTTGGTTTCTTTCTTAGGTTGATCCTTTGTTTCTTTCTTCTTTTCAGTCTTCTTTCCCTTGCTAGTACTTGCTACAAGGGCATGTGACTTGGACTTGAGAGACCCCATTTGAATGAGTTTTCCTATTCTCGAATGAGTTGGGATGAAAAATAGTCAAAGGAGGGCATTGTCCAAGTATCGCCCAAAGTAGCTTTTGTAGCGTAGAAAGTTGACACGAAGACAGAATATTCGGGACCTAGCTTAGAGAGAATCGACAAGATCAGTTGAGAATATTTCTTTTCTACTTGACATCCTTTTAACAATAATCTAATGTGGACAAATTTTGAGAAGAAAGCTTGTAGGTTTTCAAAGTCACTAGGATTTAACCCTAGTAGTTCGTTTTCCAACTCATGCACTCTCATGTCATCTAGTTGTCCAAACATCGCATCTAGCGTTTTCCACGTAGATTTAGGTGTTTCAGACGCCTCAATGTGGAAGAGCAAGTCAGGAGAAACAGGACATGCAAAGAAGACCTAAAGCTTCATCACTATGGTTTAACCACTTAGATTTTTCAGTTTGTCGTCTGGTTCAGTCTCAGTTCCCATGGTGATGCGGAATAACCCTTTACCCCTTAGTTTCATTATTATTTTCGATCTCCATTCAAAAAAGTTGAACAGCGTAAGCAAAGGAATTGAAAGTGCATCCATAGTGAGAGAGAGAGAGAAAGAAATGCAGAAAAGAAACACAACCACCCAAGACAATAACAACCCCCCTACTTTCGGCACTTTATAGTTTAGTGCGTTGATTACAATTGGGTCCGTGCGTGCGGTTTGAAACACTTGGTAACTCGTCTTGCAATTAGCGTAATAATGCGCAAGAGAGGAGACCACAACAGTGTTTCGTGGAGCGCAACAAAAAAGGAACACCGTAAACAAACACAAGCAAAAAATAGAAAGGAGGCAAAAGCCAACCCTGGTGGTGAGAAAAACATCTCACGTCGTAAAAGGAAAACCCCTTGCTGTAGATTGTGGTGGACGCGCTCACTAGTCGCAAGCAATAATAAGGGTCAAATACAAGGTTTTGGGAACTCAAGGAGTTTGGATAGTCTTCAAAACGCCGGAAAGGAGCTTGGAAGGCAAGGAGGTGCACAAAGTGTCACTGCACACTTGAGCGTATGATTAGAAAAAAAAAATGCCAATAACGCCTAGATTTAGTGTTTGGAAACGCCCAATTTTACTATTTTGGAGCTATTGGAGTTTTTGAAAAAATAATAGTGTTTAAATAATGTTAATGAAATAAAATTAGATCTAATTTAATTAAATCTAATGAATTTCTAAAAAGCTTTAATTAAGATAAAAAAATTATAAAGCCTAATTTAAAGATACTTTTCTTTTTTTTGTTAAAAAAGATTTAAAAAAAATATATTTTTTAAAAAAATATATGAAAGAGCTTTTTAGATACTTTAATGAATATGAAAAATAAAGGATATAGATCTTAATTTAATTTCAAAAAAAGGAAAGTATATGATATACTTTACAAAATCACTCCCTACGTGTTAAAAGGTTTAAAAAACTTACCATATATTTAAAAATGGAAAGAATTGTTTTTGAAAAAACTTGGCACGTATTGAAATGGGAAAGCTTTTGAAAGCTTTAATGAGTTTGAAGGCTTTTGTGAAAAAAGCATCTAGATTTGTTAAAAAGAAGGTAACTAAAAAAATGCGGGCCGGAATTTTTAAAAAGAAGTAAGTAATAAAACCTTACCAAAAAGGAAAACGCAATGAAAAAAAAAAACATGTACCACAATGTGTAGCAGTCACGCGCAAGTAGTAAAAAAATGTAGAAATGAGTTTGCAGGCCGCGTGGGCATTAATGAGTTGTTTGCAGTGCGTGGGCACCAAGGGAAAGAGTCTACAGTCCACGCATGAGAGTTTACAACCCCTTCAAACAAAAAAACGTGGCGAGATTGTTGATGCGCGAGATGCGTGGGCGCCAAGGAAAAGAGTTTGCAACAAAGTTGAATGTTATACGATTCACAACGGTCCATGAAAAGAAACAGTCCAAAGCATATGCGTTTGCATGCTGCACATGTATGAGAGAAAAAAAAAGATAGGTTGTATTGTATTGTTGGAAGTTTGAACAATGCACAATAGTTAGAACAATCCACAATAGTTAGAACAATCCACAATAGTCCCGATTGAAATAGCATGAGAGGACAACATCCATGCATAGTCAAAAGTTCGATATGAGCAACCACGGCGAAGAACACAAAGATCCTACAACCACAGACTATCATGCATAGACAAATATCTTGCAAAAACCAGAGATCTTAAAAAAATTCACTTTCATTTTAATAATTTAAAAAAATGAAATGAATCTCTATTTTGGCTTTAGTTACATTCAACTAAAAAAAAGCAGTGAAACCCCTGATTTCTCAAGGTATTATGAAAAACCTGCACATGCACAAGAAAAAAAACAAGCTTGTTAGAGAGATTAGCAAGATAATTTCTAGAAAATAGTGGTCAAAAGACTTGCATGCGAGTAAAATAATGAAAACAAGTAAGAGTAATCGCAACAAAAAATTGAGTGCACGTTTACCCGATCTCAAATCACGATACCATGAGTTAAGCACGCCCCCGAGAGTAGTTATGGGATGGGTGACCTCCAGAAATTCTCGGTGTCACTTCCTCTTAATATGCCGTTGGGCCTAATTGGGTGTATACCCGGCTCCATTGTGCGGGAGGGTATTAGCGTAGCAACTGATTAACACGATGAGATCCCTCTCCACCATAAGTTTGAGCTTTTGGTGTGATGGCAAGTCGTGTATCTCTGATACTAGGCAGTTAAGTGCACCACCCCCAGAGTAGTTCTGGGATGGGTGACCTCCCGAGAAATTCCCGATGTCACTTCCTCTTAATATGCCATTGGGCCTGATTGGGTGTATACTCGGCTCCATCGTGCGGGAGGGTATTGGCGTAGCAGCTGATTAACATGATGAGATCCCTCTCCACCTCAATTCAAGCTTTTGGTGTGATGGCAAGTCGTGTAGCTCTGATACCATGAAAAGAGTTTGTGAGAATCAAATCGAAACGAGGCACCACGAAGTAGTTGCACTCCAACATAATCGTGATAGCTCCAGCGATAGCAAGGAAAAAATGATCGAATGGAAGAACTTACTCAACTTTCTAACAAAGCTTGCATAGAGATAAGACAACGAAGTGTCTTGGCATACTCATTAATGAATAGAAAAGGGTTACATATAGGGTGTTGAGTAACACTCACACTAACATAAGGTGGTCCAAAACCCTCGTTGCATGTCACATCGAGTTCGATGTCTTGTCTTTGTATTTCACCAATAATCAAAGTTGATGTAGAGACCTTAAAGAAGATAAAGGAGTATCAAAACCCTAAAAATAAAGATGCAAAATGAATGGGTCAGACTGACCTTAGCTGCCACAACAGTGGGCTTACTACTCTGAGCGTTTCACCACATTTTAGACCCAAATGTAGTTCCGGTGTGGGTGTGCATGTCGTGCCCTAGGTGCTCTTTTCAATCACACCGTGAAATAATGAGCAAAAACTAAATGTAGAAAATTTAATAGAATGTGTGCGTGGAATAAAATAGAATCCCCTCCTATGAAGTGTGATGTAGAATTGCTAACTTATGCCTTGATGATGGAGCTATGTGGATGTAAATGCAATAGATGGATGTAACTCTAAATGAGTGATAGTAGTAGATGATGTTAGGTCCCTCATTATGGTCTCATAACTTTATATTTATAGGGTTATCTTGATATAATTTCATAATTAACCCCGACATGGCCGACTACGAAAAAGATAAGGATGAAAAATGGATAGAAAGAGCCCAAAAAGTGGCGGGAAAGTAGAAAAAGGATCGGTTCACCCTAGGTAGGACCAGGGTGCCCATGGGCACCCAAGATCTACTGGGAGCACCAACCAAGGCTAAAATGATAGGAAAGTGCCGAAATAGACTAGGCATGTAGATAAAAATGTGTAGGAATGACGAAATAAAAGTAAAATAAGATGGCCAAAAGATGGGGTTAATTAGTACTTTCTTCACTCAAGAACCTTCTAAATAGTAGTATGAGACCGAGATAAATAAATGTCTAAAGTGCATAATTTTGTGACTACATTTTCCCCCACTTTATGTTGGTGAGTGGAAAGCTTGGTAACATAAAGTAGATAGAGATGCGTACCTGATGTCCATGAAGAGTGTAGTAGAAACGTGCCAAGGACTAGACAAAAGCGTGGAATGAAAAAAAAAAAGATGGAGGAGCATGGAAACTAAAGATGAAAAATGCACAAATAAAAAGTGATGAGAGTGAACCTAGGGTAGAACACGTGTGTAGTTGTTGTAGTGTGTAGTGTACTTGCATGGTTAGTAAAGCATGTGCTATCATGGAATGTTGTGTTGCCCCCAATTCGAGTTCTTGTTTCTCATATGGCCGGACCTACAAGGAGAAAATGATCAAGTAGTCAAATATGTACGTATGTAAAAATGTTATGTAATAAAGTACACAAATGTAAAATGCACAAAATGAAAAATTGTAAATGGAACATGTGCACCTGATCCATGTTGAGAGAAAGGGTGTAGAAGGATATCATATATTGCGAGTTTTTTTGGGTGATCTCATGTCACCCTAGCTGAAAAAGTGTAGGGAGGAAATGCTATGTGTCCTCCAAGCTCTAACTACTTTTGCTGAAATATGTGTGAAGAGATATTTGTATCGTCCTATTTTTTTGGGCGATTCGATGCAATTAGCCAAAGTAGTGTAGAGAGGCAAACCCACTATAACCCCTAATCCTGTAACTGCTTCCCCGAAATACTAAGGACATGATGTCCTTTAAAATCCACTGTGTATGGGGTTTGTATACTAGTTTGAACCTACTTGCTTTGCATGTAACCCACAATGCCAAGGGTGAAAAGTGCACTAATTGAACTGATGTAAATGTGTTGTGTTAGTATGTAAAACCCCAAATTATGTCCCCCTCTTTGGGGACACATGCAATATCACTAATAGGAGAATGCAGCCCCAAAAGAGGACCAACCGCAATCTAAAATGTAAGCCACACAAAGTGGGTTGCAAACATGGGACATCACTCACAATTTCGTAAGACATGCAAGGTCGTTATGGCCGTAATCAACAAGCAAGTGTGTACACAAAGCATAGGACAAAGCCCATAGATAATAACCACATGCAACACCATTGATAGGAGAATGCAGCCCCAAAAGAGGACCGATCGCAATCTAAAATGTATACCCTAGAAAGTGCTTGGTACAAACGAGGGCACACACAAATAAGAAGGCTAGCCAAATACAAGTGTAAGAAAACAATGCATGCATATAGAAAACATGTGTAAGCTACACAAATAGTGAATTAATGTAAACACACAAGAAGACAAAGTAAGCCGCACAAAGTGGGTTGCAAACATGTGACATCACTCACGATTTTGTAAGACACGCAAGGACATTATGGCCATAATCAACAAGCAAGTGTGCACACAAAGCATATAACAAAGGCCACATATAATAACAAACAAGAATAAACAATTACAGAGACAAACAAAGAAGGAGTCATAGAAGCAAATAATCCCGCAAAACAAGTTACACATAGAAGACCCGTAACATGTTAGAGAAATAAACAATATGTCAAAAGCATGTATGATGAAGTAATGTAACATGTTAAGTACACAAATTAAATAATAGCACCTCGATGAGATGAAAGTGGATGCCGCCACGACCAATGTAGTAAGGGTAGAAGGCAAACATCCATGTCGTGTGTAGGAGTTTGTTGAGAATGGAGCTTAATTGCTTCACAAGAAACTTGCTTTTACATGTTCATCTGGTTCCGACAGATAATTAGCGTCGGTCGAGTGTAACCATCATCGGTCAGCATAAGAACCGCCATTGGTCAGCATAAGAACTACCATCGGTCAGCAGATGAACCACCATCGGTTAGGGCGAACCGATGTTGGTTACCTGTGTGGGAGTGTTTTAATTAACTCTTGGGAATTAGATCTATTTTTAGCATTAAAGTATATCTATTGATTGTAATTACATGGCTAAGTGCCCTAAGTTTATATACGCCTATATAAGCATGAAAGCTAGGTTTAGAAGAGAATTAAGAGAAGGATTGAATTAGATCCTTGATTCTCCTAGATTGAGAGGATGAAGAAGAAGAGAGAGAAAGAAAGAACAGGTTACATGAAGATAAAGTCTCCATGGAGAGGAGATGGACAAAAGGAAATAACAGGTACATCTGAATGGTGAGAAGAGGGTAACATCTTCTACTATATTTTCTTTGTATAGTTATTGTCTCATTGTAATAGCTTGCATAGTATGCAAAGCACATAGAGTTTCTTCTTGTAGATCCACATGTTGGTGAGATCTTGTATTATAGATCCATGTAGATCTAGTCTTGTATTGTAGATCCATGAGATCATATTGTATTGTTGATCCATGTAGATCTAGATATTGTAGAGGAGGTTGTCTTCATGTTTGCATAGGTTATGCATGCAGTGATGGAGAGACATACTTACTTCTTGGTGCACAGTCATGGTTGCACATTGGTAGACCCATGCAAGAGGTATTTTTATAGATCCACAAAGAACTTGGTAGCAGTTCAAAGATGCAGTAGTTTTGGTTATGTGAGATCTGCTGGTGGTGTTTGAGGCAAAATTGTTGTTCACTCATGGAGATCCGTTTAGAGATTTGGAGGAGATGAGATACTCTTGGAGAGATGCATTGTACTCTTGTATTAAAGAGTTGGTTTGTAATATTGTTGTATTATATATGTGAGATCTCTATATTTGGTGGATGTAGCCCACATTGGGTGAACCACGGTACATGATGTGTTATGTGTGTTTACTTTGTCTTGATTTGGATTATTCTAGTTTATACTTCCACTGCTGTAGATTTTGGGGAATTTTTTAGATCCTGTGTGCATGATTTTGTTTGTTATTAAATCGTAGCACTATTCCATAGTCCCGAATTCCCAACTAGTATCAGAGCTTGGTTATCTTGGTTATTTCAGAGAAAGGTTTTGCTTCAGTATATTGTTAGTGGTTTACTGACAAGTGTATGAGAGTAGGGTTTGTTTTTCCTGATGAGAAGATCACAAGAAGAGATTCAATCTCAAGTGGGAGATGGAAGAGTAAGGTTGCTAAAAATTATAGTGACCGATCGGTTAAGTGGCAACCGACGTTGGCAGGGTGACCATGGTTGGTTATAGGGTGACCGTGGTTAGTTATTGGGCAACCTAGTTTTAAACAGAAAATCACAGATCTAAAGAATTAAGAAGATGCATGGAATGTATCTTGGTTGCTGAGGTGTCCCAGTTCTTGGAGGCATAAACATGTTGGTCAAATTGCAGATCCGGTTATTGAGGTATGGTTTTATCTTGGTATTGTAGTGCTTATATTATTTTGGTTGTACATGCATGTTTGGGATTGCAGATCTAGATTTGAGAATGAGAGAAAAGGAGAAGTTATGCATCCTTTGGTGTAGTTAGATGCATGGGATTCTTAGAGAGGCAGAATATAATAGCACAAAATGAAGACAGGGGTTTCCATCAAAGAAGCATGTTCTTCAGTTGAAGATGCGGTTGAGTATATTTGTGTTGGTAAGGTGATGTATTTCATCTTGGTGTAATTTTTATTACATGTATTATTGTTGTTAAGTTTTTGTGCAAGATTTGGGTGCTTCTTGAAATGACTGGCTCAACACAACTATCGGCTTTGGTCGAGTAGGCACCTAGTTTGGTGACCTATGCCAATTTGTGGCGTTGTGTTAGTTCCAGCAACACCGATGTCGATTAGGGAACCGACATCAGTCACAGAGGGTAACCGATACTGGTCAGAAAACCATAGTCGGTCTCTGTGACAATGAGTTTACACATGGTTTCTTACAGTAGAAGAGGGCATGGATGGTTCAGTGTCCTGTTTTGGAGGATCATGTTTCTTGCACAGTGTGTACAGGTAGAAATTGTGTTGATCACTTCAATGTTTGGATTAGAAAGAGGATGGATTTGGCTTGGTTAGTCCAGTGAGACTTTGGGTCAGGTATCTCTATATGGTTCATGTTTTATTTCTTTCTTTTGGAGTAATTGATATTATGTTTGGATAGTGTGCACATATTTACACCATGTTTTTGGGTGTTGTTTGAATTTTATTTCCCGGTTGTGTGGAATCTTGAGGACAAGGATATCTAGTCTAAGGATGAGATCCTCAATGAAAAGTCATGGTTAGACATAGTTGTAGGTAACGAAAGATGTTGAGTACACAGATGAAAAGAAGTTGATTCACCTACTTCACAAGAAGTCCAAACTTCTATGATGTAGGAGTATTCTTTGATAAGAAGGGAATCATTTTATATTTTCTTTCATCTGGTTTTATTTCTCACTGACATATTAGATTTTGAGCTTGGTGTTAGAGGCAGTGCGGGGATTTTGTGTTCAGTGGGAGCAAGCCATGGTTGTTGGCATTGCAGGATTGGATACATGATGCACATGCAGAGTGAGAGGAGATTGCTACTTTTTAGAGTGGCAGAGGCACTAGTTGGTTTTGGAGGGAAGTCATAGATTTGCAGGTATATTGAGTTTATTGCTTTGTGATGTCACTTCTTGTTTTATTTTGTGGTGCTTGGATATCCCTATGGGATTACAATTGATGGTTAGATTCAGTTGGGTGAAGATGATAGAGAAATTTTTCAGATTTTTAAGGGTTAAAAGAGAAAATATGCTAGTTACAGAGACTAGTGTCGGTTAGGATGAACCGTGGTCGGTCATCTGGTAACCGTGGTCGGTTAGGAAGTGACCGGTGTCGGTAAGGGAAACCGTGGTCGGTTTGGTTACAGGTTTGACAACAATGTTTATTTACCATTTTTAGATGGTGCCCTTGTTTTGCTTTCATCTTGGTTTGGTTTGTGCAGTATGTTGATGACATGTTTGCTGGTATTTGCACTTGGTATTAGTTGCATGGTTTAGCATGGTTGTTTGTTATTGACATTGATGAGCACAAGATTCATATATTGCTTTGGAGTTAGTTGGTGAGAGACTTGGCACTTCTGGAGAGCCCGATGATATGGATGGATGTATAGGTGAGTTTATACATGTGGATAGATTCAGTTTTGTGAGTCTATGATGATGCAGATGTTTGATTTGCACATGGATGCCTATGAGCATGGTTCAATTTCCTTGAGCATGAGTAGGGGATGTTTGTATTTCCTCTTGATTACTATGTTACTCCTTGATAGGTATGTTATCTACAGATGGTTGTCTTGGACATGTTAGTTGTTTATGTAGGGTTGGATTTATAGATTGCAGTGTTTGGATTTCTTTGAGTTATGCAGGTGTTTGTGGATTGATCACCCACTATTGCATGTAGAACTCATTCAAGGCTATTTTTACCCGGATCTTGTTTTGCTTTCACATATTCCAGTTTGACTTGTCTTTGGACAGTTGCATTGGTGGTTGCATGGAGACATGGATAGATGGATGG
This sequence comes from Taxus wallichiana var. yunnanensis, assembly GCA_018340775.1. Taxonomy (NCBI): domain Eukaryota; kingdom Viridiplantae; phylum Streptophyta; class Pinopsida; order Cupressales; family Taxaceae; genus Taxus; species Taxus wallichiana. The sequence continues at coordinate 925,052,242 of CM031242.1, forward strand.
AGAACATGGTTGGTTTTACAAGTATGGCTATGGTTACAATTGAAGCTCAGTACTTCAGTTTGAGTGGGAGCTCTTACAGGTGTGTTAGTCATGATGGCTTGGTTGCATGAGAGGCTTGGTGTTATGATTCAATGGGAGCTTGATGTATGGATAGCTCGGTTATCACGAATCAGTAGTAGCTTTGTGCAGGTCTTTGGTAAGTCATGTTTTTATCTTCTTGGTTTGAGAAGATGGTTTGATCTTCCTGGTTTTATTTTTTGAGAGAATTTTTGAAGGAAAGAATAGATGGTCTTCACGGTGTGTAGAGGACAGTGATGTACGGTACAAGTACAAAGATTCAACAATTTATCTCCAAGTGGGAGATTGTTGAGAATGGAGCTTAATTGCTTCACAAGAAACTTGCTTTTACATGTTACTAGTTGGATTACGATAGTAACCAATGTCGGTAAGGGTGTAACCGTCTTTGGTCAGCATAAGAACCACCATCAGTCAACATAAGAACTACCATCGGTCAACATAAGAACCGCCATCGGTCAGCAGATGAACCGCCGTTGGTTAGGGCAAACCGATGTCGGTTACCTATGTGGGAGTGTTTTAATTAAATCTCGGGAATTAGATCTATTTTTAGCATTAAAGTATATCTATTGATTGTAATTGCATGGCTAAGTGCCCTAAGTTTATATACGCCTATATAAGCATGAAAGCTAGGGTTTAGAAGAGAATGAAGAGAAGGATTGAATTAGATCCTTGATTCTCCTAGATTGAGAGGATGAAGAAGAAGAAGAGAAAGAAAGAACAGGTTACATGAAGATAGAGTCTCCATGGAGAGGAGCTGGACAGAAGGAAATAACATGTACATCTGAATGGTGAGAAGAGGGTAACGTCATCTACTGTATTTTCTTTGTATAGTTATTGTCTCATTGTAATAACTTGCATAGTAAGCAAAGCACATAAAGTTTCTTCTTGTAGATCCACATGTTGGTGAGATCTTGTATTATAGATCCATGTAGATCTAGTCTTGTATTATAGATCCATGAGATCATATTGTATTGTTGATCCATGTAGATCTATATATTGTAGAGGAGGTTGTCTTCATGTTTGCATAGGTTATGCATGCAGTGATGGAGAGACATACTTACTTCTTGGTGCACAATCATGGTTGCACATTGGTAGACCCATGTAAGAGGTCTTATTACAGATCCACAGAGAACTTGGTAGCAGTTCAAAGATGCAGTAGTTCCTGGTTATGTGAGATTTTCTGGTGGTGTTTGAGGCACGATTGTAGTGCACTCATGGAGATCCGTTTAGAGATCTGGAGGAGAGGAGATACTCTTGGAGAGATGCATTGTACTCTTGTATTAAAGAGTTGGTTTGTACTCTTGTTGTATTATATATATGAGATCTCTATCTTTGGTGGACGTAGCCCACATTGGGTGAACCATGGTACATGATGTGTTATGTGTGTGTACTTTGTCTTGATTTGGATTATTCTAGTTTATACTTCCACTGCTGTAGATTTTGGGAAATTTTTTAGATCCTGTGTGCATGATTTTGTTTGTTATTAAATCATAGCACTATTCCGCAGTCCTGAATTCCCAACAGAGTCTAGTATCTTTGATCCAACTAATAAAGGTGTGAATGCGCATGTGTGGATGGTATAGATATCGACATATAAGAAATCAAACTAACATGTGTAGTAAAGTGATCATGTAAAACACTAGTAATCAAGAGTAAATGCCCCCAAGAAAATGCAATATGTAGTGGATAGATGAGATGAAATGCAATATGGAATGGTAATGACTATGTACCCCGAGTGAATGGAAGGGAATGTAATGAGGTTTGTTTTTTTACCCCCTCAACATTCAAGAATGAACTGTAAACAAAAATACATCATCAAGAAATAGTCGAGTAGTGTTTGTGTCTAAAGCACTTTGTGGTGAATGTGTATGTGTAGTGATTTGTAAACTTCTACTTTTGAACTCTACGAAATCACACAATTATGTTGTTCTACTTTCAACTTTGGAAAATGACAGTTTTGATGAAGATTAGAGATTTAGTTACTGATTAATTAGTGCTTAGGACAAAATTTTAGAGAAATGCTATAATAATTCTACATACAACACAAGAATTTTTATCTTGGAAACCCTTAATGAGGGAAAACCAAATGGGAAGGGAAAATGCTCTTTATTCCCACTTTTTTGGCCAATTAATCAAATTGTACATATTACAATAAGTATGAAAAGAAGTAACAATGTAAACCTTCTCTCCAATTACTTGCTTGCTATGTTTCTACACCTTACTCCTACAATTCCACTCCAACACTGAAGATCTTGCTCACTTGCTCTCATTAAACTTAAACCTTTGCTCTTTGATATCTTTGGATCTCCAAATGATCAATTCTCTTTCTCCTTTCATGGATTTATAGGCCTTCCCATGTCCTCCAGTGCACTGGAGGATTTGAAAGGACATGGAAGGGAAGAGACACACGGGGTGCTTCAAATTCACATCTATTCGTGCTCTATTCTTCTTTTTTGTTCGAGAGGTGTCCGCCTTGAGTAGATTGGCGGTTTTAGGACTATCGCCCCTACAGGTGGTGGTTCTCAATTGCCACTCTGCATAGAAGCAGTGGTTTTGTCCGAACCTCCGATTTCCTCATTTTCTTCATTTTCTTTAATTATCCTTCATGGTGTTGATGGAACCGATGAAGTGGTGTGTTTTTTGGATCCCTATGGATCATGTAGTGATGAAGTGCAACCTATAGAAAGGATGTGCGTGAACCTTATAGCCAAGAATATATCACAACTTAATGCATGGATGAGTGATGATTTATCCTAACCGTATATCAATATATGATGAATGGACAAGTGCTTGATTCATCGCTAAGTGTATATCACTATATGATGAATGGACAAGTGATGATTTAGCCACAGTGTATATCACTATAAGAGGAATGGATGAGGAGTGGTGATGTAGCCTAAGGTGTATACCACTACAAGATGATATAATGGAGGTGGTGATCTATCCTAAAGCGTATACCACTACTAGATAGCAAAAGTGAGTGAAAATTTAGCCTAAAGCGTATGTCACTAGCCTAAAGTGTAAAATCCATTTGTTTGTAAGCCCTCGGTAGTCATGCATGGAATGAGGAACTAAAGTGCATCATAGGGTGGTGACTACAAAGTGCGTAGAAGAAAATGTAGCGTGTATAATGAGAATAAATGACCATGTGATGAATAAAATGTGTAAATGTGTAGTGTGTGATGTGACTAGGCATAGTCGGGGTAACGATATATGTAATGTGTAAGAAGAATAGTGTATGATTTTAAACATGTAGATGATAGAAAGATTGGAAAAATGTATGAATGCATGAATACCAAAATATTGTAGACTATAGAATGTATGGTGTATGACTTGCAGTGTGATAAATTATAAATGTGTAATGCCTATAGTGCAGTGTGTGGGGTGTAGTGTAAGAGTAATCCCTCAATAGTCAAGTGTGAACTGAAGCACAAGAGTGCGCCATCGGGTAATGGTTGTGTAGGATGTGTGATTGTGATGCCTATATGAAAATGTAATAGAGAATGGATGCACACGAGTGGGGGGGTATGTATTAGGTTCTATGCCCTCAATTGCATGATAAAAAAGTGACTATGGGCCACTATCCGTAAGATCGTCACATGTCATGATCAATACCTAATGACACAACTTTGGAAACATGATAAGCTATAAAATGAGGAGGGTCATATAAAGACCCACTATGGTGGAGTGTGCACACATTCATCACATGCTTTTCATTAGTAAATGCAATGGGTGGACAACCATGAATGTACCAATGAGAAATATTTGGAACATAAGTGGGAGAAGAATCATTAGAATAGATATAGTGCCGAAGGGCATAAGAAACATGAGTGAAGAGTGGAGAGAGTATATTATACCACCAATATAATCGAGCTAAGATTGTCCAAGTGTAAGTGGAGAATCACGAGAGGTAAGCACAACAAAGACTGTTAAGTTAAAAACTAGAAAGCCATAAGCAACTGTAATGTGAAAGTATCCATGATAAATATGTGGTGAATGAAGAGGGGGTAAGATGTCATTAAGTGTCATACCAAACCTAGACAAACTATCACGTGTACAAATAGTATCTAAGAAAGTGAAATCAATGGGGATGTGTTACCAAAAGGTCCTATTGATAAATAATGTGCATGTAAAGGAGGCCGTGGCATGGCCACCAAAGGAGGAGAAGATGAAATAGCATTGACGCTGTGGAAAGATCCCTTATACAATACCATAGCATTATTGGAGGGAGGAATTTTGAATTGATATTCTCCAAGACCGTTAGCCACAAAGGTTTCCTCAAAATAAGAATCATCTACACCAAGAGGAGTAAAATCAATTTTTTCAAGAATTCATCTATAATTTCTATCACATGGACCTCATGATCGGAATCTTCAGTGAGAGCATCATCGTGTTGTGTGGCACTATCAAGTACGTTAGTAGCGGTTGCCACGATTAGCGAGTAGAAGGTTCCGTAGCTGGTAGAGAGGAAATACTAGTGGGGACGGATACGATAGGTGAAATAATAGTTGTAGTGTGAGTAGAAATAGCAGGAGAGTATGCAGTGGTAGTAGGTAATTGTGAAGCGCTAGACTGACCTATGTCATATGTGTCAAGACTAGCATATGGAATACGTTGCAAAGGTGGTATAGGCATAGCGATAACATGATCTATGATGCAGTACTTGAAATGTTTGGGATCATTGGTAATAGTATGTTCATAGCCCTCATGTAAAAATTTGACACATTGGTGGATAGTAGATGGAATTGCTTGCATTGCGTTGATCTAAGGCCTTCCTAACAAGAGATTGAATTGTAAGGATGTATCGATGACATAAAACTCAATGAGAACAATTTTAGGCCCAACCCAAATATGGAATGAGATAGTCCTAAGCATGTGTGAGTGGTAGAATCATAACCGCAAATGAGAGTAGAATTCTAAGAAATAATATTATCGCTTATACCTAATTTCCGTAAGAGAGAATGAGCACAAATCTTAACAATGGAGTCATTATCAATGAGAAATATCTTGATGCAAGTAGTAATAACAACGAAAGTAATGAGAAAATTAGCACATGGATTAATTTTAGTGAAAGGTGACATATCCTCATCTGTGAAGGAGATAACACATGGTAAATTATGAAGAGATTGTATGAGATGTGCAAAGGCCTCTGTGGAGTTATCACGTTCAATATGAATAACATGAAGGAAGCTTCTAATGTGTTGCGACAATCTAGTGTATTACACAATAAGTCATAAAGAGAGATCTTAATGGGCATATTTTTAAGTTGTTCAATAATGTCATAGCCCTTAGAGGTGGTAGGAGGAGCTTCCAAAGTGTAATGGGTGGTGGAATAGATGTGGGTGGAACTGTTGGGTGGTGGTGGGTGAGTACAATGAGTAACAACAACATTAATGGAAAAATAAACTGTAGGCATGACAAAGAGAGGAGGATGTTGGGTACGTACATGCATGAATTCAATAGTGGTAGTAATTATTCCTGAGACCTTAGTGGGTGTGTAGGTAGAATAAGAATATTGAGCCATAACTTGATAAGGAGATGACATGAGCGAGAAGGAAGTGTTGAAACATGGTGTTCATCAAAATGATTAACTAAAATTGGATTAATGTGGGGGTAGTTAATCTAATCTAAGAGGACATAAACATTGTAAATAAATATGATAAAGTGATATAGAAATTAATAAATGATAAAACTACTAAATTAAAACCTTACAATGCAAAAGGAGGTGAGGAAATAACTTGTTTGATTATAGATGTTTGTTGTAGAGTGTTGTAGAGATGACAAGAGAAAAAAAAAGTAGGAACGATCGTGAAAAGGTCTTGTAAAGACTGGATTTGGAAAATATGAGTTAGTGGGCACCCACATTCCCTTTGGTATGCAACTGGGTGCCACTGGTCATTGAAAAATTTCTGGAATTGGTTCTCACAGGTCGTAAGGTGGTTTGAAACCCTCGTTGTGTGTTGCATTAGGTTTGCTGTCCTACGTTGTATGTCACCAATAATACAAGCTAATGTAGAGACTTGCAACAAGACAAAGAAGGAGTATCAAAGCCCTAAAAATAAAGATGCGGAATGAATGGGTCAGACTGACCTCAACTGCCACAACAGTGGGCTTACTACTTTGAGTGATGCACTACATTTTAGACTCAAATGTAGTTTTGGTGTGTGTGCATGTCGTGCCCTAGGTGCTCTTGTGCCATCGCACTATGTGAAATAACGTGGAAATAACTAAATGTGGAAAATGTAATAACATGTGTGCTTGGGATAAAATAGAATCCTCCCCCTATGAAGTGTGATGTAGAATTCCTATCTTATGCCTTGATGATGGAGCTATGTGGATGCAAATGCAATAGATGGATGTAACTCTAGATGAGTGATAGTAGTAGATGATGTTAGGTCCCTCATTATGGTCTCATAACTTTATATTTATAGGGTTCTCTTGATCTAATTTCATAATTAACCCCGACATGGCCGACTAGGAAAAATATAAGAATGAAAAATGGCTAGAAAGAGCCCAAAAATTGGCGGGAAAATAGAGGATCGAGGCACCACAGGTGGGATCGGGAGGCACTGTGGGCGCCTAGTACTACCATGGGCACCCTAACCGAGGCTAAACCGATGGGAAAGTTACAAAATAGACTGGGCATGTAAATAAAAATGTACGGGAATGATGAAATAAAACTAAAATAAGATAGCCAAAAGATGGGGTGGATTAGTACTTTCTTCACTCAAGAACATTCTAAATAGTAGTATGAGAACGAGATAAATAAATGTCTAAAGTGCGTAATTTTGTGACTACATTTGGCCACTTGTCACGATGTAATTTGTTGCTTGAAGAAGAGACATGGGCTTAAAAATAAGCACTTTAGCACTTGTTAGGGTGACATGTGTGGTTAGAGGATAAAATGGGAGGGGGCACATTTTTGTGTCCGTTTCCCATTGGGCCATGTGGCGTTGTATGACTAGGCGAGCTCGGGGCTCAAAATCGGTGGGGGCTTAAACTGGTGAAAGAAACTCCGGAATGGTCACATCATGATCCAAAGGATTAAATAGGATGGGGGATAATTTTTGTGCACCAAACATCCCAAATATTTAGGACGGTTGGTGCAAAAATTGTGCCACTCTTTGATTGGCTCAAATTTCTAAGCTTGAAAATTTTCAAACTCTTGAACCATACCTTGGAGGGCATTTTTAGGCAAATAACTTGATCTCCTGGACATATTTTCACATGCTTATTTATATGACACAATGATAAAGGTATCTTACCTTGATTCTTCCTGAAACTCCCTAAAAATATGATTTTTATTTGGGATTAAAGGTTGTGCATGTTGAAAATAGGTCGTGGATAGAACCACATGAGTGTTGTGAAAAAGTGAGACCAACATCCTCTATAGATCGTAATTATCTTTCCAAAGATTTTTTTAATTCTGAAATCCTTATGGAGCTCTCGGAATTGCTTCCCAAAGCTCATGAGTTGTTTTTCGCACTGTGCACTGCTTCACCCTCCAGGACCCACTTTTGCTGAAACTGCTCCAAAACTTTTGAAACTTTCAAGATTCTTCCAAAACCAATCGTAAAACATTATTATCCCTTGGATACACCTAAATGATGAGTTTTAGTCCTTATTTCTGCTCTGGGGGCGTATCTATCCTCAAGAAGATCAAAGAAAAATATTTACTAAAGCTTCTTTGAGAGCTTGTCTTGAAAGATCCCATTTTGGAAGTGCTTAAATAGAATGGATATCCCTAGGTAACCTATAGACATGAAGAAACAACACATTATACCACTTAGAGAGGTGGGGTAATGCTAACACATGAATTAGGGTGATCTAGAGGAGGGCTCAAAATGACCTTTAAGCAGAATTTTTTGGGTAGGGTATGGTTGTCATGCTTTTAGGTGTGAATTTTTCCCTTGCAAAAACTCATGACAAGAAATGCTAACTTAGATCCAAATTTGGTATATCCTTCCGTGTACATGCACTTGATTAGGTCCTTTGTGTATTTAATTAATACTACACCGGATATATGTTTTGTAGTGAACGCTCTGAGTGAATTCATGGTTGAGTGGAGGTAAATTTATTGGGTCGCTGCAAACAATGTGCTCTAATACTTGAAGGAAAAAATACATTTTGGTCTTAGATTTGCAGAGGAGAACGAGTTGATGTTGTGTGGATTTTTTGATTGTGACTAGGAAAGAGTTGTAGGTGACATGAATAATACTTCAGAACGTTGCTTCATTTCGGGTTCACGAGTCATATCCAGGTTCAGTAGGAAGTGGGATCTAGTGGCATTGAGTTCAACATATACAAAGTACATGGCAGCCAACATTACTAGTTATGAATTTATCTAGATTCACAAGTTTATTGTAGAGTTGAAAGGTGGGAAAATGGAGCTGCGTCATGTACCATGAAAATCAGATCTATATCAAAGTGTGAGAATCCAATTTCATGAATGCTCCAAGAAAATTGACATCAAATATCAATTTCTTAGAGATAAAGTTTAGAAGGGAGTGCTTACTCTAGACTATGTTTTGACATATTAGTAGGTTACAATAATTCTCATGAAGTATCTAACTAAGGGGAAGTTTGAAATATTTTGAGAGAGACTAACATTGGTGGAGAAAATTTTTATTAGTAAGAGGTAATGTTATATTATGATACTTCATATTGCATCCTTCAATAGGTGCACACGTGGAACTTGGGTGCACCTTAGTAGAGCGAAGTGAGAGAGTAACAATCCTATTTGTGGGTATCTAGATTTAGGAGTTGATTTTATGTAGTTTTTTTTTCAATTTTCAAATAACATTTCTTCATTTAGTAGTTTTATTTTGTAATGTTTCACTTCATCTATTTAAGGGTACAAATTTTTAGGATAAAATTAGGTCAAGGGTTGATTTATTTTTTGGATGAATCCATTTTTAGGTTCCAATCTATTTGTAGGGTCACTTCTTAAACAATAAAAGAAGACCTAGGGTAGATGTTTTATTCATTTTTAATTTATTGTTTGTTTTTCAAAAGTGTGTTCCAAAGCATTATAGATTCTACTTTTTAATTAATAAAATAATGGTGTGATTTGGAGTGAATCTTGATGTTTTTAGTTAATGTTTTTCTATTGTATGTGATTGCAGATTCTAACATTTAAAGTTCAAAAAGTTTATTAGCTTTCGGTTTTGTGCTATGTAGTTGAGGGTTTTTATGTTCGAGCTTGCTTACTATGGTGCAGAGGAATTTTTAACACATGTAAGGTCTTAAAAATATTTTGATCAAACACTTATGAGATAGAGCCCTATAATGGATTGTTATCTCTCCTATATCTAATATCGTGGATTTTTACCCTTACCATGAAGGAAAAACAATTGATGATTATGCACGTTCAAAATTTACCATGAAATATTTGAGACAACCATTTCTTGAAAAGGTAAGGGAGGAGATAGAATGGTTATTGATTCATAAACCATCATGAAGACAAGGAAATGAGTACAAAGAATATTTGGTGAAGTAGAGAGACAAGACAACCAAAAATGCAACTTAAGGATGAGTGCATCCAATATTTTCATACATGGAAAATCAATCAAAAGCTCAAAAAAATTTCATGAGAAGGATATCATGGCTCATTTAACTTACATGACGTGTATAATGGATGGGAATCCAAGTCCACAAATAATCTTGTATCACCCAAAAAAAAAGTGTGGATGGTGCATGTGTGGTTGCATCTTGTAGTCTCATGACATCGTTGCACATGTGGAGGATGAATAAATATGGAAGAAGCATCCCAAAAGTTCAACACATAAAAACATGATGAGCTAGAGATTTTATTCATTTTCCAAGTTCATAATGATATTTTCTTGGGTAGATGGTGAATTCACTAGTATACATAGGTGATGAACAAAAAATAGTTGTATTACATTAATTGGGGTTTATGAATCCACCACGGTGGTTTTGTAGACTACCAAACTACACAAGGTAGTGGTTTCGCTCACGATGCTTGTGAGTGTAGGGTAATGGTTCACTAGTTTTGTTTGTTCACAACATCTTGGGAAGGTGAAGGGACACTAAAGGACACAAGAGATATCTAAAGGGATTAAGAGAGATAGTTTTTAGTTGGAAAGGGGGTTGAAAATAAGGAGGAATAAAACTAAGAGATAAAGTTCAAGGAAAATCTTCCAAGGGGTTTTATCAAATGTATAAAGAAATGTAGGACAATAGTAGAGCCCATTTGATAGATTGTTGTGTGTTCATCTTCATGTTGTTGAATCGATAAAGCATATGTATATGTGTTAATATAAATATCTATAACAAGTCATGCATTTCAATTAAAAAGTGTTATGGTTTTGAGTCCGAGTGGGAGTCTAGTTGCTTTAGTGTGTTGTTGTGGGAAAGGAAACCATCAAGTTGGTACTCTCTTAGTCAATCTGCACCACTCACATCCTTGCATGATTTTTTAAAATGTACTAATGTGCCTATGTATTTATAGACTTTATGAATTCAAACTAAGACCGTATTGGCGCACATGGACATGGACAATGAGCAAGAAAATTCTATAAAGAAAGGTCAAAACCCTTAGGGGTTAAAGTGCTTACATCAAAAATCCTCAATATTGTAGTGATACGGTTCTAGAAACATCCTAGAACAAATAGAAAACAAGAAAGAGAAAAAAATTGGAGGGGAGGAAGAATAATAATGGGGAATATATCAGAAGATGACTAAAAATAGGGAAACCATGGTAATAATAACCTAATCTAGTCCAATAATCAATCAGCACAAATACATAAGAACAAAGAACAATGAAAATTACATCAATAGGCATGCCCCTATAGGATGAAGGGTTCATGTGGCAGATGATGGATGATTTTTTATTTGAGGGAATAGGTGCATTAAATTATAGATAAACCACAACCATCCATGTTGTTTTTCCATTCTACATCCATTCTGTAGGTGGCAGTGAAATGGAAAGGTGTGGAGAGAATAAAATATTTGCGTGTTGGAGAGAAGGTGAATGGTAAAGCCCTATTTTAGGTTTATCCCACTTGTAGTGGCTGATTTTTTGATCATATGCCATTTCCATTGCATAATGTAGGGAATTAAGGCAACATCAAGTGGAGGTATGGATTCTTGTTTCGTGATTCTCCCGAGAATTTTCGAGCATAAATATTCCTTTCATTTGAGGGTGGGGAGAATGTGGATGGGAAAAGATTTGAGGACCCTTCATCTTCACCATATGACATTATCTTGCTGTAACACCTGCTAAAACTCCCACTCAAGACCCAAGAATAACCTAGGTTTAGTTAAGAAAAATTCCGATTTTTGTTTGTTTAAGGTGAGACTACAAACAAGCCTCGAAGCAACAATTGTCACAAAGAAATATATCAAGGTCAATTATGTTAAGAAGATAAAGTTTTCCATTATAACAAACATTAAAGATCACAATACAATTAATGAGTATAATCAACCAAGTAGAGATTAAATTTCCTTTAGGTGCTGATTTATCAATTAATTAGATTAACACTAAGATTAAACATTCCCTAATAAAATTCAGAGGGTTAAAGGGGTCAAAACAATTAAATACCCAAGGTATTTAATTCCACTAGGTCTAAAAATAGACACGGTTCTCATTTACATGGGGTTAGGAAAACATTCACTTACCCCATGACATGACCCCTTAAAGGGTCAACCCATACTTTAGAATTAACATTTTAAATTAATGGGGAGTTATTTCCCACTTACCCACTCTTAGGCTTACCTTGCACTTTAACCTGATTTTTCACATATTTAATGCACTAAAATTTTCTTGAAAACAAAACCATTAGATAGGAAATTTCTTCCCCTTTCCAATGATATAAAGAAGTCCTTCTAACTCCCTATAATACTCAAGTTATGGGTCGGCGGGCCTTGGGAAGAAAATTTTCCCCAAAGATGGGCCTGTGGGCCTGGGGAAGAAAAATTTCCCCAAAGATGGGCTGCGGGCCGCGGGAAGAAAAATTTCCCCAAAAGTGTTCAGGTCGGCGGAGCTGGGAGGAAAGTTGGATTCTTGGCACTTGGGGTGAAAAGCGCACTTTACCCTCGTGCGCCCGCGAGTCCGCGCCAAAACGAACTTATACCTCAAGCCGCAAGGGACACGTGGCACGTTCTAAGCCAACACGGGAAGCGGGTTAGTGGGGACAAACATGCATTTTTTCCTTAAGGGTTAAAAAGGCACATGGGATTAAAAACCACCCACGCCTCTGTCGGTGCCTCACGACGCCACGTGTCAGATGTTCATTGGCTACGGATCGGTGGGTTGGCGGGATATTTGGGAAAAGTTGACTTTTGAAGTGTAAAGCTTCGGACACTCCGCGCCTCCACCAACGCTTTGTGGAGACACGTGTCAACCAGCCATTGGGCTGGGGTCGGCATTTGGAGAATTCGGAAATGTTTCCAAAATTTTATTTGAAGTGCTAAGGCTTAAAAATGATTCGTGCCTCTACCAATGCCTCTTTAAGCCATGTGTCAGTCAATGATTGGCTTCGGGGCCACAGAGGAAAATTTTCCAAACGAAATGTTTGGACTTAAATTTTTTTGTGCCGAACGAGAAGCGTTCGGTCCAAAGTGGAGAGGCGGGAGAAATTTTGTTTCTGCATCTCTATTCCCCGAAAGACTAAAGAGACTATCAGCCCGTGGGTCCTCTTGTGATGTTTTTCCAATTTTGATAGTTAGTTTAATTTTGAGCCTGAAATGAAGTAAAAACTTCAGAGGGCCATAAATTTTATTGGGAGCTCGGTTTTGGGAAATGAGGACTTTTTGGAAAGCTCTCAAAGTCCTCTTTGCACAAGAAACTCAAGATTTTAATTTTGATAAGTTTTGAAGGGTAAATTTTGAGAAAACATTTTGCTGTCACTTAGGAAGTGAACTGGTCTTTTTAACTTATCAATTTTGTTCAAATTTGCCATTAACTCTTTCTCAACATGCCCAACAGGCATGGAGGATTTTACTTGGAATATTTTAGGATAGATTGTAAGGTTAAAAGGTTTGATTGATTTGCAATTCAAATTTATCAATTTTATACAACAAGGAGTCTGCAATTTTGCTTTTTCCCGTTTTGAAAGGTTTGATGGAAATTTCTTAAGTGTTTTAGTTCATTTGGGGTCGTTTTGATCTTACAAGTCCAATTTGGTATTTAATTTTGTCTTTCTGATGTTGCAGGGTCATTCTGTTCAATTTGCTAATTAATTTGCAGAGTTTGAAATTTATCTAATAGAGATCAGATTCGAATGGGTCTATTTTCATTTATCATCTTCTAAGTTTTAAAAATTCATTCCAAAACCAATTCTAACCTATTAAGTTGATTCAAGCAAGGTATTCAAATGCCAAATTACAATTCTGATTTCTAAAACATTCATTTCTAAAGAACAAAGCATTATGACATTTCTCCATACGTATTCACTTTTTCATCTTTCCAATCAAAATTTCAAAATACATTCAACAATCAGATTTCAATACCTAATAATGCCATTTGAGAAAAGTAATACAATATTTTATTGATTAAAAAAAAACCTTTACAACTTCTTCTTTCATTCCTTGAATACAACAACCAGAATTACAATTTCTTTCACATTCTTTCAAAAGTAGAAAATAGAGTACATCTCTTTCACATTTCGAATTACAACTTTCATAGCCAATACAAAACATCTTTCCATCACAAATAATGTACAAGGTCCTCCACTTCAAAGTGGGAAAAGGTTACAATAAGAAATATTCTCAACAAGGACTGTCAAACTTGTCTTTTTCCTCTGCTCCAGAACAACAACATGAATATCCTCCATTTTCTTTATTTCAATTTGATCACAACAAAAGAGGAAAGACAATGCTCTCCACCCAACCAAGACATCCAATGAAAAGGAGAAGCCATCCTTCTTCATTGGCCCCGAGCCCCAACCACAATGTAATAAGAAATGTGTTTCAACTCATGGCAACAATAGGCTTCCACAACACACATGCAATTTCACATTTAAAACACAGTCCAAAACAAAACTGCGTTTCACAACCACAGATAAAAGACAACAAACAACACTCAGGCTTCCTCATGCAAGCCAAAGGAGTAAGAACTATGGGGATGCTACTTATGCCTCCCAAAGGGGAAATGGGTATCACCACCTGATTACAAACCACCAAAATATAGTATATCAAAACCCTGACATGCCCTTATGCCTCCCCAAGTACCCCTTAGTCCTCACATTTCTTTATGCCTACCCAATCTCTTATGCCACCCCATAATGAGTAAATAAATGCAAGCTATTTATTTGTAAGGTGGAACCTAAATCCCAACTCCCTCCACACTTATACCTCCCCAAAACACTTATGCCTCCCACAAAATACCCCATAGTCTTCTCCTACACCATCCCTAGGTAGTCTACCCAACCAGCCAACAATAAAACAACACATTCAAACATTCACCATTCCTAAGTGCATAAGAAAAATGAAAAGAGATCATTTCAAGAGCCAAGCTCCTACCTCTCCATGATGGAGTTTTGTTCCAAGGTTCCAAAACAACAAGCTTTCCAATGCAAAACATAGTCCAAGATCAACAATCTACAAGCATGCAACAATCTCCAATCTTCTCCAAAAGCAAGAGCTCAAAACAACAAAAGAATTCACCCCAAATGAAGTATGCAAAAGTGAAGCAACAAAAACAAGCCAAGGAAATTTGAATTTATAGAAGAGGGAAGAGAAGAGGATGAGGTGGATCCATGTAGGATGCCACTTCACACATCCTCAACTCCAACACCCAAGTCAACTTCATTCTCCAATGCATAGTAAATAGGTGGGTGAATAATATGACAGTTTACTTACACACTCCAAAACAAGCCCACACTCCATAAGGACTGAAATTAAAAATATGTAAGAAAGTGCAATTACAACTTACAAAAATGCATAATGAAGGCTAGATTTTAACTCTCCAACCATAGGTAAGGTTGGTATGAAAATTTAAGAGGTATGGGACAAGTTTAACTTGTCCCATAAGCCCCAAAATCAGCCTCCAAGGACAAATTCGAATTTCAAAAGAAGGTGGAGTGTTTCATACTCCAAAATTTACTTACATATCTCTTACACATCACTTACACATTACTTACACATATCTTACAACATTTAATACAAGAGTCAACAACTCCAATAATTACTTTCTTATGACCCAATTTGATTAATTTATTTTAACAATATGATTACTCACATTATATACCACAATTTAATTAAATAATGAAAAGGAAAACACATCACTTATAAAACACATACAACATTAACAAAGGACCAAATAAAATAAAAACATAAAGTCCCTTGGTCACATTCAAAGGTGATCCCCCATGGGAATCCCTAACAACAATCAAACACACACAAACAAATACAAGTTGCCATGGTGACCTTGTTGAATTCATCTAGAATTCCAATGTGGTTGGTCTCCAATCCCCCAATGTTTGTTGTGATATTTTTAACATGTAAAATAAAAATACCTCCTTCGGCCTCGTGGCCACATCAGACATCCAAAATGAATATAAATATAATTCCAAAATCATCTATATATATGAATCACAACAACATCAAGGCAACTAACAATATCATTTGTAATTTTATCAACAACTATATGATCATCAAATTAATTCCACTTTCTAGGTCTACTCATTATATCCAATATCACATGTCTGAATAACATCCATAAATATAACCATGTCGAACAGTATATCATTATCAATATATAAAAAGTTTCCAATAATCATCATGCACCATATATGAATCAAAGTCAACAATAATCCATGATCTAACATCTAACATCATACTAAATCAAAACTATAACAATGTCCATAATATAGTCAGTAGTATCAGGATCAATAACAAAAGGTGTCGAAGGGAAGTGGGCACTACATTCCCCTCCCCTTAGACTCAACTTCCTCCCGGAAGTCACTTTGGAGCAGATGTGGCAACCGAACTCATAACAATGTAGCATCCTACCAAGTGGTCAGTCGTCTCATCATATCTATCCCACTACACCCAGGACACTGGTCAATCTCTTTACCTCGAAGGCCCGTGGTCCCGTAATTTATAATGTGAATGGGCTCCACCATCACCTTCCCCTGATCCTGCACCTATAAAGAGGTCCAATCCAACACATGAGAAGGATCTGCAATATATCTCCTAAGAAATAAAACATGAAACACATCATGGATGCGAGACAAGCTAGGTGGCAACGCTAGATGGTAGGCCAAAGGGCCAATACGCTCCAAGATCTC
The DNA here is from genome assembly GCA_018340775.1 of Taxus wallichiana var. yunnanensis. NCBI lineage: Eukaryota > Viridiplantae > Streptophyta > Pinopsida > Cupressales > Taxaceae > Taxus > Taxus wallichiana. Next base: position 925,068,573 of record CM031242.1, read on the forward strand.
AAAAGGACCCACGAATCTAGGAGCTAACTTAGAACCTTTTCCATAATGGATAGGGCTCTTGTGGCTTGACACGAAGGAAAACCTTCATGCCCACATAAAAAATATGGTCAGTCCTATGCTGATATGTATACTTCTTCTGCCTATCCTGTGCCTCCTGTAGTCTCTATCTGATCATAACCACATGTTGCTCTATGTTCCGCAATAAAGCTGGTCCAAGAGAAACCCTGTCCTCTAACCTATCCCAACTAAGAGGTGTCCTACACTCTCTGCCATACAAATCTTGAAAAGGAGCCATGCCTATCAAACTCAAAAAAACTATTATTGTACGTAAATTCCCCAAGTATAAGTACTTCTCCCATCTTGACTGTTGATCCATAACATACATCCTAAGAATGTCCTCCAAGATATGATTCACCCGCTCGGTTACCACTTGTCTCGGGATGATGAGTTGTCTTGAAGTTGATCCTCGTCTCGAGGGCATGCTTTGCATGGTAGTCCAAAAATGAGAAGTATACAAAGGATCGTGGTCACAAATAATCTTTCACGGAATCCCATACAACTTGACAATCTCATCAAGATATACCCGTGCCACTTTGTGCGAGAATGGTCAACTCATGCTTTAGAAAAACACATTGAAATTAAGAAAGGTAATTTAACTATACTTAGTTATCTGCACTCACTAATTGTATTGTGATCTTTAATGTTGTTATAATGGAAAAATTTATCTTCTTATCATGATTGACCTTGATGTACTTCCTTGTGTTAACTGTTCCTTCGAGGCTTGTTGTAGTCTCTCCTTAAACAAAAAAAAACTATTCCATAATTTTCTAACTAACCTAGGTTGTTCTTCGGTCTCAAGTGGGAGTTTAAATGGGCATTACACTTTCCTCTTTACCATTCATCTTTGGGTGGCCATATTGTTGTATCATTCTGTTTGAATTTCCCATATGCAACATCCTATGGGTTTGTCTCGAGGGAAAATATGTCTTGGTGGTAGAAAACATGGTCGACACAAAGGTGATGGATGTGAGGGAAGGGTGCAAAATAGAACAACCACATGCAAAGATATCTTCTAGGCATTTCATGGAAATGATAAAGGTTTTTTGAGGAATTATTGTTGCATGCAAGATTAATCTGCTCACAGTCTCATTCATGATCATGTTGTTCAACATCCTATGAGTGGGCTCACCAACATGGATGACCCCTTCTATAGGTAGTAGAATCCGTACCAAATCTAGAAAATAATTTTACCATTCCCATTCCTTCGGGAGGGGAATAATTTTTTATTGAAGACAATGAATCATCATGTCTACCAAATTCTATGTGATATGACGACTCTTTTGAGACTTCCACTTATAGATTGAAAATTCACGAATCTATTCAGAAGCTCCCACATGACATGCAAGTGTTAGATATTTATTTTATTTTATTTGGTATGTATTTTTGTATTAAAGGTTTTTATAAAGTTCAGGTCTGATTTTTTTGGTTGTTGTCTCATTAGGTTTGTTTCAGTATAGAGCTTTACAACAAGATTGTAGATTTCTTAAACTAGTATTTTAATAATTTCCAATTTCTTTTAATGACTATGAGTTATTTAATAAATATTTGTGATGTGGGTATTTTATAATAGGAACCTTAATTTTTCAAACAACATGTCCTTAGTTGAAATGGCCAACAAGTGGGGGAAGAGAGTCTAGTGAAGGTGAAAATTGATGTCGATTTGTACAATATTTTATACAACATTTAAAGTATCATACTTGCCATCGTATAAGAAACCTAAAGTATTTGTTGTAATAATATGGTTATCACATTATTTTATTCAACACATTTATTTATTGTTTATTTAAATAAAACTTTTTTCAAAAAATGTAATGTCGGTCCCATTTTGGTTTTTCTCACATTAAAATTATGGTGGAATTTATGTTTTACTTCTTATAAGCAATATTATCCTTTTTAATCATTGTCGACCACATTGTTTGAAAGATGTCTTCTAAGATGATACATTCGCTTCATGTTGTTTCCCTCACAAGAGTGTCACTCAAAGGTTAATTACCACTATATTTATCTTGTTATTATTTAACAATATTTAAGTGAGTTCTCAAGGTGGTGAATATGTGTACAAATAAAATATTTGATGTTTTTAGTCCATGATACACTATAAGTCAGTTTAGCTTTGTTAAGGTGCATTATAAGTAGCACTGTGGTGTCACTGGACCAAATATCTCTCGCATTATATAGACTACCTCTAGATCTCATGGGATCTCTCCGATCAAAAGTTTGGATTTGGTTTGATAAATTGTATTATGTAAGTGCCTAAAATTGCAAGATGAAGGTGAGAAATATATAAAAGAGGATGTACTTTTCATCACTAGTCTTCTAAGAAGCATAGTGAACTAGATACGATTAATGCATGGAAAATGTTGACGGAGGATACTTGGAATTTAAAAAAGTACGACCCTTTAAATTCAACAACACTATCCATAATAATCAATCTCAAGGGACACAAGTGCAACATAATGTTATAAGTGCTTTTAAAGAATGGAGGACTTACCCATGTCCTGCGGTGTAGGGGGCTAGGAATGTGACGTTGAGGTTGAAATTGATCTTAAGGAGGATTCATACTTATTCGAGCATTTCACACTAATTGTTGATGGTTAAAAGGACTACCCTTAATCCTTGAGATGATGGATTGGAAAACAATGGCGTGTACATTCTCAACTAATAGATTTTCATCAAGAAACCTTCATGCTTACTTCTACTACTTTTTAAGGAGATGCTAATGGAATTACTATAAATATCGTCCCTAGAAACACTTTAATCTTCTCTCTCGTCAAGAGAACATTATGGAGTGATTTTTGTAAGAATACAAAATGTGTTCATTGGTTGAAAACTAAAATGAAATTATTAACAAAATGAGACCTTATGACGTGGTATTATTATATCTAGATAACTTATATGAATTTTTAATTTGATCAATTTTATATTTTACACATGTCTCATTATAATAATAGAAATACTACTATAGGAAATACATATGTGTTGGTGAAATAATTTTTCGCAGTCTAAGCCCCTCCTTCTTGTGTATGGGAGGCTCCCATTATTGAATGTAAACTACCTAAATCTATGAGGAGGATAATATGTCAAGGATCACATAGGAATACTCCACTAAACCCGTGGCAAAATGCTTGTACAAGGTATAAGGGAGGAATTTACAGTGAAGAGAGGTAAAAAGAGTTAGGGAAATGAGGAGAGAGACAATTAATGTTGTGAGTAGGCTTACAAAATTCACATTTATCAACCGGATTAGGTCCACGTTCAATTATAAGAACAAAACAATGCTAAAAATCATAAGACCGACAAATCATAGACACAAAATCTATTGATTCATTCATCAAAGGTACAAACACCTTTCTTGGTTTTTCAAGATTACCATGTTTACAAAGTTCAAAGGTAGAGAGAGAAAATATAGGAACATAATCATAAGAAATAGAAGAAATGCAATTTTTATTGATTGATGTAGTAGTGGTAAATATCAAAACATAAAATTAATCAACAATTATCAACCTTTTGGAATGAAGAAGCCATTCAAATTTATAACATTACAAATTGTCCTCTCATCTCCCCCCACATGACTTTCACCTTCCATCATCACTTGTGACCTTCCACATTCCCAGGAAATAAAATGAGTCTTTTACTTGTTGATGAAAAAAGGACCCTTACAATGTTAAATTGAAGGTCACTTAAGTGAATAAGACAAAATAGGGAAAAAAAGAATTTTCGACGAGGAATTAGAATATAAAGAGAGAAGACAAGAAAAAAGATAAAGACAGAAGGGTTGACCAATCCGATGAAGATGAAGATTTTTATGATGGATAACTGATTCGGAGGATAGTACGGAGTACATATATTCCCTAAATCTCCCAGGAATATCATAGTGCGGAAGACAACTTGAAATATTTCGGCGACTATCCGAACGCGGAAGGTGGAGCCCGCATGTGCAAATGGTGGCTAGTTAAAGTTGAAGTCAACCCTAGATGGTATTGGGTCAACTCGGGCAAGTCATGAAAAAGTGGAAAATTCAAATCGAGGCATAGGTCGAGTTTGGGTGGACCTCCGGTCTTTAACACTCTATATTGACATGTTCATCTTCAACCGATAAAAAATATGCCACATGGTGGGTCCTCAGGCCACCACGTGGCTTGCCACCACATCACCTCTTTGGTCTATATTTCCACATTAGACCGAGCTATTCATTGAGCCATGGGATGAGTTACATTGCATTGGCGAGTTGAGTTCACATAGGTTAGGGTGAGCTAATCCAAAACTCGATCGAGCTATTTTATGGTGAGTTGTTCTTATCAGCATCGGTGGGCAAAACCATCTACATGGCCGAAGCCACACCTAACTCGGCGACAATGAGATATATAAAGCTATAGCTCATCCCTCACACCACACATGTGGGATAATCCATATTGGAGTGGATAAGGTTAGTGTACTTAGCGAGGAGGTATCATTGGCGAACGATGTGGATGGGACGTGGGCCGTGCACAACGAGTGAGGCAACGCCATGAGGTAGGTGACAAAGGTGGTCGGGCGGTAGGATCGGGTGATGTGGTAGTTGGAAGGGCCACATGGTAAAGGTAGTTGTGGTCGATGCAAACCGACAAGGTAGAAGTAAGGCGGGGATCGACCTCGCGACCTCCCCCTTGCATGCGGAGCATCCAAACCAACTCGCCAACCGAGCTGGTTGGAAAACAATTAGCGATAAGCTATATAGCCTCATATATGGGCCGCCCAAAGGCTATAAAAACCACTTCACACCCTCCATTTTACACAAACTCATTTGAGCTTAGCACAAGCTCTCCATCCTATGTGATATCCTATTCATTCCAATGCAAAATGGTGAAGATTAGGAAGGTTAAGGTTTAGGGAGTTCAAAGAAGTTATGCCTTGGGAGATGTAAGGGCATATTTTGGAGGAATAAAATATTATAAGTCCTATAGTATATTTTTATAGGAATTATTTTATTAAGTCCTATTATATTATTTAATAGGCTTGGAGAGAGGAGTATTAGGCCTTAGTAAAATATGAAGGCTATTTTGGAGATAAGATTATATAAAGGCGTATTATAGGCATTTTGTAAGTTTTATAGGCAATGTCAAAGCTCATTCTGTCTGGAAGTAGTACTCCAAGCCTGAGTCGAAGAAGACGACTTGAAGTTTGAAGGCATGATTGTGAAGGCGTAATGGGGATGTGAAGTCCTATTTTATTACAAGCATTATAGAGAGATATAAGACCTATATCATATAGGCATTTTCATCGTCATCATTTGAAGACCGATATTATTATTATCGGTAAGATGAAGATAAGACCTCTTATTTAATAAGCATATTATGGTTTGGGAGTTATTATTTCTTAACTCACCGATCAAGAGACTTCTCAAGCTAGAGCCCAGAGACACCATGGATCCGATGGACATGAAGAAGCACGAGAAGTAGTAGAGCTCGAACCTCAATGACGTTGGACAAGTCGTCGGACCGTTGGCTTTGAAGGAGGGTTGTTATTCAGTATTGAGCTCGTTAGTGATGATTGTAGTCTGCTTACATCTGGAGACTTAGCACCACATAAGCGGAAACATGGAGGTTTCGGAAGAATAATTTATACCTCTAAACGAGAGGCATTGAGGTATTCATTATTACGAGATTCATCATCAACTCACCAGAGATATTGCAGAGCCTGGACTTGGAGCCATAAGGTATTATGCAAAAGAAGATTGGATCTACTACATAATCCAAGATGTTGTCACTCGGTGTTCATGGAGAAGGTTCTTGTTCTTTAGGCTTATTGAGCCACAAATTCAGAGTACGTAATGTCTAGAAGACCGATCGAGGAGCCATAGGGCATTATACCATGAAGGTGAATATTGGATCGAATTTGATGAAGGTTCTTGTTCCATTTTGTATTTAGTATTTGTTGGTCCAAAATCTGCCACGCAGACAGATCTATGGATAGACGAGCCAACAATGTTGCAGGGCTTAGCCCCTCTTTGAGACAAAGAAAGGCCCGGTTTATTGCTATTTCTACTAGCAGGAACCTATGCAAGTCTCATAGATTTTGCCTTCGGGGTTGGGATCTCATCCCAGTAGAGTGTTCTAGGCTGCGAAAAGAAAGGAAATGAAAGAGGGAGAAGAGAAAGAACAGATCCGAAGGGAGAAAAGAAATGAATTCCAAAGTAGAAAGGTCAGAAGATTTATGTTTTTAGTTTGGTAGTAAACAGAGCCAAACCTACTTGCATAAATAAACAAAGCAATACTGATAAACAAATGACGGAAAAGTAGATATGAATCCAACAGATTAAACACATACAGATCTAACGTAAGAAAGATCTAATGTATAACACAGCTATTGAGCACAAAGTCTGAATAATTGTATTACTTGTTCTTTTCCTGATTACAAAAGCTCAAAGTCTTTCTCTCCTCACTTCTATTTCTATCTAAAAATGTTCACTGTTGAATACAACAAGTATCCTCATATTTATAGAAAATGAGGGAGAGAGAAGGCAAAATGGAGCCAACCACTTATTTACAAAGATATTTACAAAATATCTAAAAGTCATGTTGACTTTGACAACTTGGTGGATGACATCATCCCATGATGCAACATGGATGATGTCATCATTTGTGCCAACACATTTTAGACATTTCGAAAAGAAAGTCGGAGAATAGAGAGAAGAAGAAGAAGAAGAAGAAGCTACTCATCATCATCATCCTGCGGCCGAAAAGGGGTTGCCTGTTTCTGATGCTGCTCAGGTGATGATATGTGGAACTGAGCGCGGTATTCCAAAAACTTGCTGATCATTGGCCCAAATTGATCCTGTGATGGATCCTTGTGCCGTTCACTGATTGCTTCGCAAGTCTCCCGCTCGTCTATGAGCTTTTCCGGGAGTTTGGAATAATCTTTCTCCGCCTCGATAAGGAACCCGATGAAGTCCCTACAGGCCAGTAGGTTGTTGATAGATTCAGTGTCGAACGTGACCTCTGGCCTTGTCCCGAGAAGCTATCTCCTCAAGATCCGGATAGTGTCATCAGCTGATCTCAAGGTAAGGGAAGGAGTGAGCAACCCTGGAGTCATGGCGAGGACAATTTTCTCCATTTGATGCATTGCATCCAGGGCCTCTTCCTTTACCTTGTCTATCTTTTCTAAAACAAATTCCAGCTGATCTATCTGATAGTCCAGAGTGGACATAGTTTTGTTGAGGGCCCTTGGATGACCGAAGACTCGAACTTGACTGGATCTTCGATTTGAGCAGTCGAACATTTGTTGGAAGGTCTCGTCTTTGAGTCTAGCATGTTCTAACTCTTCTGATATCGGACCTGCTAATGCTTGGAGTTCCTTATTCACCTTCTCGATGTTTAAGTATAAACTGATATACTCGGCGATTACTCTTTCACTATCCTTGAGGATCTGGCTCCTCCAAGCAGAAACAACCATACCCTGCTCGCCGATCTTTGAATACTCATTGATCTTCTCTGAGCATCTCAGAGTCTCGGCGCGTTGTGGGAGGTGCACTCCCATCTTCTCGTAAGGCTTAAGCAGTACTTGTTCTCTCCTTTCGATAGCCTTTTCTCCTCTTTCGTTTCCTGAAGCTTTTTGCAGAGTGCATCAACTGCGGAAAGAGCTTCCCCCTGGAGACTTTCTGAGGATGTCCCCATTGTGACTTGGGTCACGGTGAAATCTGTCGGAGACAGATCTTCTTTCTCTTTGAGGGGGTTGGGGTACGCTATTTCCATGACTCTCTCACCTGCAGCGCTCTTTGAGAAGCGTGTAACCGGCTTGTGCTTCTTTGCTCCTTTAGCCGGAATGACCGAAAAGTCCATCGGAGCGATGGGGACTTTCCTCTTTTGTTGGCTCAGCTGCTGAGAAATCCAAGCTGGTCCTATAGAAGAAGGACCAGAGACAGAGGGGAGGCAGCAACGGTAGAAGAGGGGAAAAACGTGGAGACACGCGGCGGCGGCATGGAAAGAATAGCCGAAGAAATGTCCATGGGAGGAAGGGGAACCACAACTGCAGAAGACATAGGAAGGGAAGGGAGCTCGGAGATGAGGGAAGAAATAGAGGAAGACAAATCAGCGAGGGAGGAGAAGATAGATGAAGAAGCAGGGGAAAGGGTAGAAGAAGGGGCAGAGGACACGACCAAAGGGATGGTCGTTTGAGTCACTCGAGGAGGGGAAGGAAGAGAAGAAGAAGGGATAGAAGGGACCTCTGAAGTTGTAGCGACGCCGACATCCTGGGTGGATGGGCGTATAGGACTATCCTCTGTCAATTCCTCATCAAGAGTTATGACTTGTTCTGGCTCTGAGGGAAGAGGACTTTCAGGGGCTTCCTCCTGAATGGTGCTAGGTTCACCTTCTGCACCTTTGCCTTTCAGCTGCTTCTTTGACCTTGGAGGTGCGTTGCCCAAAGGGGAAGTTGTGAAATCTACCCCGAGGTAGATTAGTCCGTTCATGCGGCACCAATGCTCTGTTCTTCGCATAGTCTCCTTGACCCTCTCCTCAATTGTTTGAGGAGACTTGTTTCTGTCAATGGCCGGGAAGGGCCAATTGTCCCCATCTGTGTCATTATACACCTTATCTACTTCATCTTCCGTAGTCTGGAAGCCTTCGGGGACAATGGCCACTCCGTATTGGATGATTTCCTCCAATGCTAAGCGCGAATGATCCTTTCTTCTGAGTTCCACCTCATGGAGAACGTCAATGTAAATATCCTCAATTTGAGGGACATGGATCGGATCGAGCTTCGCTTTTGGCAGGCAGCTTCTTGGGTCGAAGGTAGGCCTGGCTGGGAAGTCATGCTTCAAGTTGAGTAGCTCCAGCTCTGCGAACATTTCCTTCGCCTTATGGTGGGTGGAGCATGTGTATCGGCCCACTTTGAGGGGGAAAGGAGTTCCACCCTTCTTTCTTTTGAGGCACTTCTCATGGTATGTGACCAGCTGTCTTGACAGTTCTAGTAGAATCAGCTTAGGCCCAGCATACCTTGGTAGCCTGGTTGGCTCTCCCAAAATGTTGGCAGCCCTTAGATAGGTGAACGTGGGAAATTGGGTGAACAGGGCCCCCCATTTCTCTGTGACTGCCACTATGTTCTTGGTCGTCCGGCTATGAGTCATGTTTGGCCTCAGTAGGCAGATGACATGATAGAAGAATGCATCGTTAACTTTTGCGAAATGTTGGATGCTATTCTCCAGCCTCAGCTCTGGATAGTAATCAAATATCTTGGCCTGAGGCCATACTCCACTTCGGTTCAGCCCCGGATAATCCCTTGCTGACGCTGCAGCATAGACTACATAGGAGTTCATATGGAACACTCCTGTTGTGGCGAACTGTTGTAGCTGCTCAGAGATGGTGCTGCTGATTATTTCACCCCAGCAAAAGCGCTGATCGGGCAAATTCTTATTCATTGTCTCCAGGTACCGCAACATCCACTTATGGAAATAGTGGGCATCTGAAAGCCCGAAGACTCTGCTCAGGAAAGTGATAGTATCACTGAGTTCCTCTGAGAAATCACTTCGGTGGATAGTCTGAGGCCACCGGGTCACCACCTTCTTATTCTTTAGGTAGACCTCATTCATCAACTGCATGCACTGGTCTTCGTTGTCTTCCCAGGCCTTGATGCATTCTCGTTGGCTAACAGCCACGTAGTTCCGGTGATGAGGGATGCCAAGTATCAACTCAAAGTGACGGGCAGTGAGGTTTATGACTGCCTCGCCCTTACTGTTCTCGACACATCTTGTGTCCTTGTTGTAACATTGCGCAATCACCATCATGAATTCGTTGTTTACAGCGCTGACGGGATTCCTCCGGCGAAGTGCAGGGCACTGCCTATTAACTTGTCCATCCATGGACTTCTTGTAACTTTTTGAGTCCTAACCCAGAACTCATCCATGTCAATGTGACCCAATTCAGAGTCTCTGACATCCATACTGCACTCAGCCTGTGATTCGGGCATCCTGACCCTCTGATATTTGTATTTCATCTCTTCTTCTGTCAGCTTAGCTTTTCCTCTTGGTTTGGTGGGCTTCTTGCTTGACGTAGACATGTGTTCTTTCGAACTCAGTTGCTGATCTGCACGAAGAAGAAGTGAGACCCAATCCAAAAAGGTTGAATTAGTCATTTGATCTTCCATTGGAAAGCTAGCAGAAGAAAGAGTTAGAGATTTTAAGGCTCAGGGCGCGGGAAAAATGCAACTGGCAGGCCAAATAGATAAGGCGCACAGAAAAGGAATGTTGCAGAGGTTATACTGGCGCCAAAGGCGCATGGCGCATGGATGAAGCAGGTTGCATTTTATAGCAGGGCGCACAGGAAATGCGTGTTACATTGGGGTTCGGTGCGCCTTTTGGCGCATGGGAAGATTGTGTAACATTAACAAATGGTGCGCCAAAGGCTTTGGCGCGGCGCATGAAGGTTTTACACAACATTATGTTACTGCAATGGAGGGTGCGCCCGCGCCTTGATAGCTTTATACTTGCGCGCAGAAGGCTTTTGTTACATGAAAGCTGGGTGCGCCCTTTGGCGCATGAAAACATTATGCAGCATGGATAAAGGGTGCGCAAAGGCTTTTAAGGAGGCGCGGGATTTAGACTTGTAGCATGCAAAAAGGGCACGCCATTGAGGGCGCATGAGTTCTAGGTGCAAAGCACAAGAGGGTGCGCCATCAAGCGCGGGTTTTGGTCATGTAACATGGCGGGTAAGTGCGCGGGGCGCAATCATTTTTGTTGCAACAAAACGCGCCAAAGGCCTGCCACGAACTACACTAATCTTTGCTCAAATCTTTTATTCTTTTCTTCCACTTCAAAAGTTGCTTGGACAAGTAAGGTTTCTCAAAAAGGTTTCAGCAGACCAAGCCATTTCAAAACAACTCCCTTCCAGCAGATCTGGAAAGAGGAAGGAAGAGGAGGAAAAGAGGAAAAAAGAAAACAGGATAGGACAGGGGAAACTAGCTCAAACACATCCATTTAAAAGCCGACTAGCAGTCCAAAACACAGACCAAGAACACAGACCAAGCACATGAAAGCACGCAATGAAAAAGAGGGAGAACCTCTTACCTTGAATATATCAAAAATTGGAGAGCGGGTCCACAGGGCGATGACAACGACAGAGCAGAGCTGACAAATCCAGAGCAATCACGTGCTTTGACAAAAGGAATGAAAATGACATTGGCGCGCACTGATATTTATAGAAAAACTTGTCATCAATGCGCCAACCACTTTTGAAATGGCGCATGAAAACTGCTGTCGACAGGGGAAAGTGTGCGCCCTTTGGCGCACGGAAGTATTCGACAACAGAAGAATGAGCGCGCCTTTGGCGCACCGTATGCATTGTCGACATGAAGTTATGTGCGCCCTTTGGCGCACCAAAACTTGGTGTAACACATAGATTATATGCGCCCTTTGGCGCACCGAAAGACGTGTTAACATGGAAAACCATGCGCCAAAGGCTTTTAAGGGGGCGCACCAAAACTTGGTGTTACAAGGCAAATCCATGCGCCCAGCCAAAAAAGGCTCAAAAAGACTAAGTTCGAAAACTAGATTTCCCGGGAAGGGACTTTACGACGTTTCGAACGCGGGGGATCCCTAACAAGGGATCGAAACAAAATTTTCCGTATGGTTATCGGTAAAATTGCCCTTGTCAATTTTACGGGATAACGATATTATCATGCTTAGATTGTATTTTAGTCATTAAAGTGGATAATATATCAATTCTATTGATGAACCTGGAGACGTAGGCATTCTGCCGAACTCCGTTATCAACCTGTGTGTAATATGTTTTAATTATTGCATTGTTAAGTTTATTTTAATAGGATAAGTTTGGAAAATAATTTAAAGCGTATAGGGGTCTGCGTGATCGAGAAAAAAATTCGGTCAATTTTCGGATTAAGAACTTGCAGATTTGAAGCACGATGGTCACAATATCCTCTTTTCGTGAGGTGAATAAATACTCCATAATAATTTTTGGTTCCTTACTAAAATGGATCTTCATCACGCATGTGAAAATATTTCCCTCCGATTAAAACTTTTGTGATGTGGCCACTGTTGGATTGAAATGAGGTAATTGCAATGTTCTCCTTCTTGAGGTATGATCACACCACAAGGTTTTGAATGAGTGTTTAAGAACACTACCAAGTGAAACTTGAGATGACTGCTCATTCCTACATACATGATGCTCCATATGAAGATCATCCTCTACCTACCCTTCCTAGCTCCAGAATCCTCCTTGAATAGAATCATCTCATACACCCTATTGCTCATTTGCTTCTCATGAGAATATATTTTTTCTTCATGATAGAAGGAACTTGAAGGAATATTTGAGAATGAGCTTCATGTTCTTTGACTTCCATACTACACTAAAACATAAAAATTCCACTTCCTCTGACTTGCAAGATGTGACTCATTATCAAGTATGAATCAAGTGTTTATAAAAATTTCATGAGGTATGCATTGCTTGAGATGAATACCATCATCAATCATGGTGAGATCCTCCCATCATGCTCATGATGATCATTCCATTGATGAATTTGAATTTCAAAGGGGATCTAGATGTTTTAGATCCCTCATAGACCTCAAGATGTTCTTGATTTCACTTATTGTCCGAGTGACTATCTCTGACTTGTTCCTTGACACAATGTGGTCATTGTGATGTACCTTTTATGAATGGATTAAATAATGATGACTCCCTTCAGATACAATTGGAAATAGTTGAATCATCCACCTTCTTGAACCAAACTGTGTCATGTAGATATTTCCTTAGAACTCGATGTTCTAGGAGCCTGTAGAGTGTTTTTTGACCTTGTTTGGAATGTTGTTTATGCCGAGAATTCATATTTTTGAAAAATTACTATTTTTAGACACCTACTTCTTTGAACACTTGCTATTTTTAGTAAGTCGTACATGGGTGTCTATTTCTTAGAAAATTTGCAAATTTTGTTGTTTTTTAGTGTTTTAATTTTGGAGGAGTGAATTGAGGCACTAAAAGCCAACTGTTTCTTAGACTTACTATTTTTAGTATGCTATCATGGTAGATACTTACTAAAAATATAAAAATGGTATTTTGGATGTCGATGGGAATGAAATCAATTATATAAGTTTCCATTTTACATTTCAAGGCTTTGCTCTAATTTGCAAGCAATTTGGCTCACCGAGTTTTTGTAGATCCGAGAAAAGGTTATTATGGCTTAAAATTTCAAATGCATTTAAAAAGGCTGATTTCATAAATGGAGGCAAGTAAAAACTCTTCTCAAAGGCGTTTTCATGAGGAATCTACAATTAAAATCTTTTGGCAATCACAGTTGGGGTTTGTAAGTTATGAAAAAAATAAGATTTTGATGACTAGTGAACAAAAGAAGTTTTTTGGTGTTTGAACATGGTGAACTAGATTTAAAAGCATTTTAATGGATACCAATGAGTCACTTTATGTTTTTAAGTCTGTGGCTTATGATTTTGAGTTGTGGTGAGTGAGAGGGAGTGGATTTATATTTCTTGACTCACTTGGAACCGCACTTGCTCAACCGAGGTCAAAATGGAGTTTAAATATGGTGAAATTGGGAAAATTAGGACAAAAATTACGACTAAGAGCAATGGCAGCATGGGGAGAGAGATGAGTGAGATGAAGGGGTTAGGAAAAGCACATGGGGGATAGGAAATGACACCAAAGGAGCTAGAGAGGAGCATATTGGGTCTAGGGGATACATGTATGCTTTGGGCTACATGTTTTTTTCCCCATTGTCCATTAGGGGAAAAGGGTGATAATTGGGATGATTGGGGCATAAAAGTGTGACTTGGAGCATGGTAGTGACATGTGTCAACATGAGAAATGAGGTTTGGAGGCTTAAATGGGGTCATGTGGAGTTAGAAAGAGCCAATGAAGTGACCGAAGCTACATGCATGCCTTGGGCTACACCTTTCTATCCTTTTTGTCCCTTGGGGAAAAGGGGGACAATTAGGGCACACAAGTGTGACTTGGAGCAAGGTAGTGAAATGTGGCAACATGAGGAATTGGGATTGGGGGCTTAAATGAGGTCATGTGGAGCCGGAAAGAGCTAATGAAGTGACCAGAGGCTACATGTATGCCTTGGGTAGCACTTTTGTGTTTGGCTTGCCCATTTAGGGATTAAAGGGACAATTGGGACACAAAAGTTTGGCTTCCACCATTTAGAAAGTCAATTTTTGCCTTAGATGTCTATAAATAGCTAAGAAACTTGATTTTTTCACTCTAGAGGCTTAGGATGATGTTTTGGGGTAAAATATAATATGATTTAGATTCCAAAACACATTCTAAGATCAATGGAACATATATGTAATTAAAAATTCATTCCCTTTTTTTGTTAGGAATGGAGAGGTACAACTCGCATTTTTCGGAAAGTTTCAAGAAACATTTAAACCTTAGACCAAAATTGATGTTTCCACCATATAAATAAGTCTCATATATTTCTGATTCCTACTTGATTTGCTCTTAACTCATTACGAAGCTCTTTGGAATCATATGGGGAATTAAGGTTTCGATTTTAGGGTATTTATTTCTTGCACCTAAAAACTTGTTGAGCAGATTTCCCGAATGACTAATTATTTCCTAAATCTTCGTAATTTTATTCCAACACTTTCAAGACTCCCAAAATCACCTTTGGATGTTTGAGATCTTCCCTGAAGGTTCTGAAAGATGCATATAGGCTTCAGAATGGCCAAAATTGGCCTTTTTAGGCCTCCAGGAAGACTTGTCTTTCATTAAACTTCATTGAATTCAATCATCAACTTTTGTAAGAATAATTACACATTGAAACAAACTAAATGATCTTGCTCAAACTTTCCTCTGAGCCTTGATGAGGGTTGAACTAAAGACAGGATAGCTAGAGGAAGGATGCATAATGAATGGGAAGCCTGATTTTTAATTAAGGGCTTAGTTGTCATGCTTCAAAAATTTCAATTTTCATGCTAGTTATTTTGCATGACAATAATTGGATCTAGGTTGGGGAAATTAAACTGTGAGGGGAAATAGATAACCTTGGGCATCTCATGGGATAACAGACAGTTGATTTATTCATTAGGTTATAGAGTGATTTCTTCACTACTAATATAACCGACACACACACACACACACAATGGAGGGAAACACACAAAAATAAGGAGGGAAAGACACACACAATGAAAGGGAAAGCATGAAAACACATCCTAAATCACCTATGTAAATACAAGGGACAACTTGTTTTCATTGAAGCAATGGTTCTTACTTGAATGCTTACTTGTACACGTGTATCATTAAACGCCTTTATTCTCGCAAATCCATTGACAGGCTCATTGAAATATGAACCCTTTCTTAATTTCTTGAGAAAGCTTGCATGATGGTTTTGGTGAGTGAGGATCCATTTAGTCAATCCATTTCCTTCTTCATTTAGACACATTTTTGTTTCCTTCTTCTCATTGATTCCCAAGATCATACCAATTGTTTATTTTCCTTCATTGCTATGAGAATGAGTCTTGATCATACTACACATGTTATTCTCACACTGAGGATTATGATGTTTGATAGGACTTTGTTCTTCATTTTTCATCTACTTCATGACCACTATTTTCATGATTTAATTCTTGGCATATGTTTTAGGGGTTTCAACACTATCACAAGCCTCTTGATGCCCTACGTTTCTCAATTTCTCCAAGCAACCTTATTTTACTAACACCAACTCTTTTTGACATTTTTCTCTATATAGTGTGGTTTGTATATTGCCTCATAGAAAAAGGTTGGGCATGCAACATGGAAATCATCATCTTCTCCATCTTGTCCATTTTGAGCTTCAAAATCCATCTTCATGACAAAATCATCCTTTCCTTGAGGGGAGTCAACATTGTAAGATGAAAGCATATTCTTGTTCATACATTCCTTGTTGAGAAGGTTTTCATTTTGAAAAAAATCAGCCTTGGGATCAAGCACCATTCCATCTATCCACTCTTTGTTGAGAAGGTCTCCATCTTCATGAAAGGGGAATGAGCACAAGATTGGGGCTGAAATATTTAGATTTTCATTTTCCCAATCTTGAACACCATGAACTAGGGAGTCCATTTCCATGATGAATTCATCATCTTATTGAGTAGATTCGATTTTGATAAGCTTAAATATTTTTTTTCATGCATTTCTCATTGCAAGAGCCATTCTCTCTCAATAGGAAAGAGAAAGCTTTATATTCACAATCATCCTTATTGAACAAATCTTCATGACGAGTTTTAAGAATATGATTGGAAACATTAGAATCACCTGCCAAGAAGTTTCTTGCCATCATTTTACATTTGTGACCCACATTTCTCATCACCTCGGGATTGTTTTGTTATAAGTCAAGACCTTCATAAATTTCATCACCACTTAGTAGAGAGACTACATTCATGCCCCCATCTAGTGAGAAGTAAATGTTTTCAAATTTTGATTCCATCATATCATCATAATGATTTTTGGTCAGCTCCGTGATACTTGGATACTCTAACATAAACATGGTAAGCTCAATATCTTCTTTCGAAGCTATGAAAAAGTTGTAAGACCTTGAATCTTGAAATAGGATATTTTCTCTTAGGTCATTTGGCTTTTGGACCGTGTATTTAATTTTCCTGATGGGAAGGAGCTTCCTCATCTTACCATTGACCAAAATGGTGGCATGCAACCAATCCATTTGTATATCTCTGCCCACATCCCTACATAATCTTCAACTCAATAACATACCATATGAGGATGGAATATTTTCTACGAGTATCTTAATCGTGATCTTCTTGTCAAGAAAATCAGAAATGCTACTTGAGCATTTCTTACCTAGCAAACAAAAGGTACTTGTTTTATTTCCATGGAATAGAAATGGACATTAATTGGATTATGAGAGAGACCCGAGCTTAAGAAAATTTTGCAGGAGTGAAATTATCGGGCGCGCAGTCAATAATGCAATTATTCAGTTTATATCCATTGACCAATACAACTAAATAGAATAGTTATACTTTCCCATAGGTGAAGGGTGTGGAAGAAATTATATTATGAGGAATGGTATGAGGGGCGGGAGGTAGTTCTTTGGCATTTCTATTTTTGGAACATGAACTTGAACTATTTCCTTTGATAAACTGAACAAGCCTATCAAATTTCTTGGGATGGGTTTTTAAGTACTCATACTTAGAAATTTGAATTTTGGATTTCTTGTAATGGTCATTGATGAAAAAATGTGGAGAAGTGTTAGGAACATCAGGAACTATGACATCCTTGACATGATTATGATTTGTATTCTTAGGATCAACAGAAGAAGAAACTATCTTGTCAAGATGATAAGAAAGAGACTTACCCGAAGAGGAAAAAGGAGTCTTGACTAAGGTAGTCTTGGGACTCTTCGTAGCTGATCCTATAGAAGTTTGACAATGGTGAGCCTCTTTTCGTTGATTCAATTAATTATCTTGGGTAGATGAAGAAGGATCTTCTGTCTGTTTTATGATCAAGTGAACACTACATAAGAGTAGTTATCTATAGGTTCTTCAAAATATTCATCTGATTTGAGTTTTTTTTTTTATAGATAAAAATTTGGAATAAGGCTCCAAAGGACCAAATACAAAAAAGATATTATAATCCGATAAGTATTCAAAAATAATAATCCTGGCACATTCATTATATTCTTCTTCTTTAATTTATGATTCAACAATTTCTCATCCTTTATCTTCATCAATTCCACATACTACAATGATTTGTGGGGCCTCCAAGGCAAGCCTTTGGGGTACTCTTGCAATTTTATTTTTATTCCGATTTTTGTATGATGTGTGTTGAGCAACTTCCTTTTCAAAATTGTCAAATTGTTGGTCAACCTTTGTAGCCATGGATCAAATATTTCATCTTTAGAACTTTGGGCTTCATTCTTCATTGAAGGATTATTTATCTTCCTTGACATGATAAAGTCATCTTCCAATCCAATGGCTAGTTCTTGAGCATTGTCCAAATTGTTTGGTTGAGCTCTCCATAACATAAAACTAACTTTAGGTAGTGGGAATTTAGGAAGAATATTTTTATATTGTTCACAAAGAGGATGAGCACCATCAAGAATTATTTTGATCAACTTATTGAATTTTGATACAAAAATTGCATAGATTCTTGTGGTTCTTTCTTCATATGAGTTAGGTTAGAAAGGAGGGCATGAACATCTTCTCGGTGTCTTGAATCTTGCTTTAAACATAGTTTTCATATCCTCCCGCTTAGTAATCGAATGTGATGGAAGTATCAAAACTAGTCTATAATAGAATCTTGTAATGAATTTGTGAATAACCACAAATCTTTATGTTGCACTCCAAGAATGCCACATGTTGTGATGAAAGTTGTAATATGGTCATCCAATAATTACTTTTTGTCTCCATAGAATTTTAAAAAGTTCTATCTTGATCCTTTTAGAAGTTCATGAAGTGGTGGAGCTAAGGCCAATAGACTAATATTCTATCCCCATGGCCCTGGTGAAGCCATTTCTTCCACTTCTTCTTCCTCTTGTGGAATGAGGACTAGTGGTTCTACAATTGGTTCTTTAGTATGACCTTCAAGAGGATTTTAGGAACTTTTCCTATTACCTGTAAAATGAGAAGTCTGAAATTAGCTCTTTGTTACTCCTCAGATGTGGGATTAACAATGCCACTCGCATGATCACTCAGTGTGTACCTTAGTTTTGCCAGCTTTGTCTCAAAGCATTAAAAAGGAATGAAACTAGAAAATGTAGATTTTTCAATAGGATTACAACAAGGCTCTTAAACATCCAGTTGAATTTTTTTTTTATTTTTCATTTTTAATGGATTTTTAAATATCTCGATTTTTGTATTTTTAGAGATCTTTAATGGGCGCACAAAGGGTAGATCTTCCCAAGTAGAGTCACTAAAAACTGTTGATGAAATAATTTGTAGCGATGCAAATTATTGTTTTCCACTAACGATCGAGGGCTAAGACCCTCCTTCTTGGGTATGGGGAGACTACCATTATTGAATGTAAACTACCTAAATCTATGGGGTGACCAATAGGCCAGGGATCACACAAGAATAATCCACTAAACCCGTGGAAAAATTCATGTAAAAGAAACAAGGGATAAATTTACAATGAAGAGAGGTAAAGGGGAGTTAGGGAAATAAGGAGAGAGAGGGTTAATGTTGTGAGTAAGCTTAAAGAATTCACATAAATCAACCAAAGTAGGTCCACATTCAATTAGAAGAACATAACAATGATAACAATGATAAGAATGACAAATCATAGACAATGAATTATATTGATTCATTCATCAAAGGCACATACACCTTTCTTGGTTTTATAAGATTACCATGTTTACAAATTTGGAAAGTAGAGAGAGAGAGAGAGAGAGAGAGAGAGAGAGAGAGGGAGGGAGGGAGAGAGAGAGAGAGAGAGAGAGAGAGAGAGAGAGAGAGAGAGAGAGAGAGAGAGAGAGAGAGAGAGAGAGAGAGAGAGAGAGAGAGAGAGAGAGAGAGAGAGAGAGAGAGAGAGAGAGAGAGAGAGAGAGAGAGAGAGAGAGAGAGAGAGAGAGAGAGAGAGAGAGAGAGAGAGAGAGAGAGAGAGAGAGAGAGAGAGAGAGAGAGAGAGAGAGAGAGAGAGAGAGAGAGAGAGAGAGAGAGAGAGAGAGAGAGAGAGAGAGAGAGAGAGAGAGAGAGAGAGAGAGAGAGAGAGAGAGAGAGAGAGAGAGAGAGAGAGAGAGAGAGAGAGAGAGAGAGAGAGAGAGAGAGAGAGAGAGAGAGAGAGAGAGAGAGAGAGAGAGAGAGAGAGAGAGAGAGAGAGAGAGAGAGAGAGAGAGAGAGAGAGAGAGAGAGAGAGAGAGAGAGAGAGAGAGAGAGAGAGAGAGAGAGAGAGAGAGAGAGAGAGAGAGAGAGAGAGAGAGAGAGAGAGAGAGAGAGATCATAGAAAATAGAGAGAAATAGAGAGGAACACAATCATAGAAAATAGAAGAAATAGAGAGGAACACAATCATAGAAAATAGAAGAAATATAACTTTTATTACTTGATGTAGTAGTGATAAATCTCAACAAAATTCAACCAATCAACAATTGCCAACCTTTTCAAATAGATAAGTCATTCCAATTTATAACATTACAAATTGTTCTCGTTGCCCCCCACATGAATTTTCACCTTCCCTCATCACTTGTGACCTTCCACATTCCTAGGAAACAAAAATGAGCCTTTTTCTTATTGATAAAAAATGACCCTTACAATGTTGAATTGAAGGTCACTTAAGTGAATAAGAAAAAATAGGGAAAAGTGCATTTTCAATGAGAAATTAGAATATAGAGAGAGAAGAAGGAAGAGAGATAGACATAGAAGGGTTGACCAATCCAATGAAGATGAATATTTTGTTGATGGAGAACTTACGGTTTTGAAGCAAAGTGATCACAATATCCTCCTTCTGTGAGATTCATGAACACTCCAGAATATTTTCTTGTTTCTTACTAAAATGGATCTTCATCATGCAGGTGAAAAGATTACCCCTGATTAAAACTTTTGTTATGTGGCCACTTGTTGGATTGAAATGAGGTGATTGTAATGTTCTCCTTATTGAGGTATGATCACACCACAAGGTTTTGAATGGGTGTTTAAGAACACTACCCAGTGAATGGCATCAAGTGAAACTTGAGATGACTTCTCATTCCTACATACATGATGCTCCATATAAAGATCATCCTCTACCTACCCTTCCTGGCACCAAAATTCTCCTTGCATAAAATCAACTCATACACCCTCTTGCTCATATGCTTCTCATGAGAATAGATTTCTTCTTCATGATAGAAGGAACTTGAAGGAATATCTGAGAACGAGCTCCATGTTATTTTTATTATTTTTGGTTTAGATTCAAATGTAGAAACAATAAAATATAACACAAGAAAAAAATTTGATTTTTATTCATACGGGATGATTTTCATTATGAAGAGATTACATATAAATAGGTAAATGACATCCTTAGAATAAGGAGTCAAACCATATCAATTACCCAATCCCCACTTATCTCTCCAACATGATTCTCTCCACCTTTATTTTCTCATAGCTATCTAATAGTGAGTTGTTCTCACAACTCACATACACACAAAATATAATAATATCTCACACTCACTTAACTATTACAATATTATATTATCATCTGGATAATATAATTCCACAAACATTATTAATGTTCACACTAACACATTAATTTCCTAACATTCACCCCCTTAGTGTGAACATGGGTGAGTTCTGTCTAGTACTTGCTCATGTTCTACAATCCAATGGTTTTCAAAGAGTACCATCAACTCCAACATGTTTTCTAGTGGAACCATTAACCAATCTGTATGTGATTTTCTAAGAGATTCACAAACTCTCAAATTGGTTTTCTAGTGGACCACCAACCACTCCATAGTAGCGTACATGTTTCCCCACCCCCATCCTTACAAAAGAGAACAAAATATAGGAAAATATGTTCCTAACTATGAACAAGAATTATTCATATGTTCTTATTACATCACACAATGAAAATTAAACACACAACAAAAATAAATGCCACAAATTCATTGTGTGGCCCCGTCGCTTGCGGCTGGTGAGAGGTCACTGATTAACCTCCTTCCTCCGTTGCCTCCTTCCTCTATCCGAAACTGCTTAGTTACTCAATTTTTTTAAAAATGAAGCTCAATATGAAATTCCCCCTCAATTTTTACTTGGTCATCGCGTCATGAAGCAAAATGCGACCAGGATAATACGAGCAACTTTTATTTTTTTACAATTTTCCTAATAATCACCTAAATGACACAAAAATGACTTTAAATTTTTGACTTGACTTTATGATGTTTGTAATGATACAAATAAAATTAACAAATAAACATAATCTAAAAACGAAATAAACAAAACAATTAAAATAAAATTAACAACTTTTAAAAAATAAATTACAACTTAGACTTACGTAACTAAACAATAAATAAGACTTGTTCCCTAATGAATTAACCGAGAGAGAAGAAATACCACGTTTCTTTTTCTTCTTAAAAATAAACAAAACCAAAAAAACACGTGGATAGTAAAATAAACCAGAGACTAAAAAATAATGACCATGAACTGCATACCGTGTGGCAAAAGAAACATTTACAGAAACTCCAAACTTGTATAATGCAGGCTCGGTGAAATGCGTTTTCTCAAAAATATTATCTAGGTTCAGCTGAAATTTCGTTTGTAGTTGTATTACCCATATTTCGTGAAACCCAATAAGTTTCAGAGAAACCCAGATCCTAGAACAAAAACTACAATCTATTCTTCAGACGGATTTTCTTAAAAATGCTCTTGCTCAATCATAGAAAATCCATTGTCAGGTTTGCATACCTGCTCTGATACCAAATATTATTTTTGGTTCAGATTCAAATGTAGAAACAATAAAATATAACACAAGAAAAAAATTGATTTTTATTCATACAAGATGATTTTCATTATGAAGAGATTACATATAAATAGGTAAATGACATCCTTAGAATAAGGAGTCAAACCATATCAATTACCCAATCCCCACTTTATCTCTCCACCTTTACTTTCTCATAGATATCTAATAGTGAGTTGTTCTCACAACTCACGTACACACAAATATAATAATATATCACATTCACTTAACTATTACAATATTATATTATCATTTGGATAATATAATTCCACAAACATTATTAATGTTCACACTAACACATTAATTTCCTAACACTTTTACTTCCACATTGCACTGAAGGACAACAAATTCCATTCCTTTGACTTGTAATATGTGAGCTCATTATCAAGTATGGATCGTGTTTAGAAACACTTCATGAGGTATACATTTCTTGAGATTACTACCATCAGCACTCACGATGAGATCCTCACATCATGATCATGATGATAATTCCATTAGTGACTTTCAATTCCAAAGGGGATCTAAATGTTTCAGATCCCTCATAGACCTCAAGATGTTCCCGATTTCACTTGTTATCTAAGTTAATATATCTGAATTGTTCATTGACACAATGTGGTCCAAGTGACATACCTTTCATGAATGGATTTATTTAGGATGACTCCTTCGCTATAATTGGAAATATTTGAACCATCCACCTTCTTGCACCAAACTCCACTATGTAGAGATCTCCTAAGAACTGATGTTCTAGGAGCCTGAGGAGTATTTTATGACCTTGTTTGGAATGTTGTTGATGCCGAGAATTCACCTTTTTTGAAAACTTACTATTTTTAGAAACATGGTTATCTAAACACTTACTGCTTTTAGTAAGTCGTACATGGGTGTCTATTTTTAGCAATTTTGTAAATTTTGTCATTTTTGAGTGTTTTGATCTTAGATGAGTGAATTGAGGCATTGGAAGCCAACTATTTCTTAGAATTACTATTTTTAGTAGGCTACCATGGTAGAGACTTACTAAAAATAGGAATTGGTCTTATGGGTTTCGGATTGGAACGAAAACAAATGCAAAAGTTTCCATTTTTCATTTCAAGGCTTTGCTCCAATTTTTAAGCAATTTGGCTTGTTGAGTTTTTGTAGATTTGAGAAAAGGTTATTTTGGCTTGAAATTTCAAATGGATGTAAAATATGGCTGAATTTATAAATGGTATTAAGTAAACACTCTTCTCAAATACATTTTCATTAGGAAGCTACAAATCAAAATCTCTTGACAATCGAAGTTCGGGTTTGCAAGTTATGAGCAAAACAAGATTTTGATGACTAGGGCACAAAAGGAGTTTTTGGTGTTTGAATGTGGTGAACCAGATTTAAAACCTCTTTAATGGCTTCCAATGAGTCACTTTATGTTTTTAAGTTCATGTTTTATGATTTTGAGTTGTGGTGAGTGAGAGTGAGTGAATTTATATTTCTTGACTCACTTAGAATCGCATTGTTCAATCGGGTAAAAATGGTGTTTGAATATGTTGTAATTGGGAAAATTGGGACACAAAGTGTGACTTAGAGAAATATCATGTCAAGTGGCGTATGGGGAGAGAGATGAGTGACATGAAGGGGCTAGGAAATGGCACCGCCAAAGATGGAGAGGGTTATATGGGGTTTATGGGCTACATGCATGTGATAAGTAGCACTTTTGTGTCCACCTTGTCCCTTTGAGGAAAAAGGGTACAATTGGGAAAATTGGTATAGAAAAGTGTGACTTGGAGCAAGGTGGTGACATGTGGCAACTTGAGAAATTAGGTTTGGGGGCTTAAATGAGGTCATGTGGAGCCGGAAAGAGCTAATGAAGTGCCTAAAGGATACATGCATGCCTTGGGTCACAATTTTATGTGCCCCCTATACTTTTTGGGGAAAAATAGGATAATTGGGACATAAAAGTGTGACTTGCCCCATTTAGAAAGTCAATTTTTGCCTTAGATGTCCATAAATAGCTAGAAAACTTGCTTTTTCACTCCAGAGGCTTAGGATGATGTTTTGGGGTAAAATATTATACAATTTTTACTAAAACACACATTATAAGATCAATGAAATAAATTTCATAACTTGAATATGCATGTAATTAAAAATTTAGGCCCATTTTTGTTTAGAATAGAGAGGGGCAACTACATTGTTTGGAATGTTTCAAGAAACCTTTAAACCTTAGATCAAAATTGATGTTCCCACCATGTAGATAATTCTCATAGATTTATGATTCCTACTTTTTTCCTCTTAACTCCTTATGGATCTCCCGAAATAATCTAGGGAAGTCAGTTTCACTTTTAGGGTGTTTATTCCTTGCACCTAGAAAACATGTTGTTGATCGATTGCCCCTAAATGATCAATTATTTCACAAATCTTTCTAATTTTTTCCAAAACTTTCAAGACTCCCTAAAATCACCCTTAGATGTTTTAAATCTTCCTTGAATGTTCTGAAGGATGCATACGACTTGAGAATGACTAAAATTGGAATTTTAGGCCTCTAGGAGACTTGTCATCCATTAAACTTCACCGAATTCAATCATTAAATTGTGTAATCATACCTAAATACCTAAACAAACTAAATGATCTTGTTAACACTTTCCTATGAGCCTAGATGAAGGTTGAACTAAAGATAGACTAGCGAGAGGAAGGGTACATAGTGACTAGGAAGCCTAATTTTCAATTAGGGGCTTAGTTGTCATGCTTCAAAATTTTCAATTTTCATGTTATTTATTTTGCATAACAATAATATGAAAAGAAAATTTTCAAACTGAAAATGTCACCAAAGTAAAGCAATGGGAATTTGTGCTCTTATTTAATTACTTATTATGTTTTCATACTTTCGATGTATTATAATGACCCAACTATGAAGGAAATCTCAAGTTGACTTGTATGCTCATTTGTGTATTACTACTCATGGTGAAATAATAGTCTTTATTTCTTTCTCCTTTTAGATCATTAACATGATTTAAGACAATTTAACTACCATACAATATTATTTCATTCTGCGATTTCATAGTGAAAGACTCCAATCTATTATGCATTTGGAGAGCAGTAATACAATTCAATGTCTAGATGAGAGGACAAAATATTTTTAAAAAAGGTTACAAATTTCTGTAAGTAAATGATGTGGAAAACCTTAAAATATGTAAATTATTTACATCAATTTTACTTGTTTATTTTAAAAGTTTACAAATAACTAGTCTTTGAAATCATAGAGCAATTTTCTTTACTTATTTTCAACAATTTTATGAAATATATAGAAGTTTATTTGGTAATTTTATTAATTCAGATAATTTTAAATTTCTTGGAAAAATTAGGTTTGCTATTTTTATAAGTTCTAAAGAATTTTTTTATTTCAACACTACCTTTTATTATTAATTGAATTTATTTTCATGTCAAAGCAATTATGTTTGTTGTTTTAGGAAACAAGATAAATTTCTGTCTAAAAAATTATGAGTGTATATTTGTTTTGAGAAAAGATGTAATACTCGAAGATGATTTAGTTTAATTCATGAAAAATTACACCATGTTACCCATATCGACATCCCATTGTATCTTAAAAGTGTGATTGCTAGTTTATAATAAACTAGCAATCACATGTTGACATTACTGATGTGAATACCGAAAGGTATAAATTTGTCGAATGTTTTTGATGACTTTTGGTGGGGAATGTACGGAGAAGAAAGTGTGTAAGATATTTATTTATTTTCATTAAATATGCATATATTTTCCAGCCCTTGAAAAGATAAGCTGAAAAGTTACATGAAGTAGTGAATATTGTAGTAGTGGTAGAGATAGGAAAGCAAAGCTTACTTTTCAAGATTTTGGGGTTAGGTTTAGTGAAAGTGGTCTTGAATCTTCCATTTTCATGGTCTCAGTGACCGTGTGCTTGTCCCATTTTTGAGTATAACTAAAATGAAAAATGTGGTGCAATCCGAAGATCTAAAATTGAGGGAACTCTTGAGAATTTTGTGAATGTTAAACCTTGTCTTTCAGTGTTTCCAATGTTAACTATTTCTCTACGAAAAGGAAGACCCTGAAACTTGTGTATAGTTAATCCCCAAGCCATTTTAATAGGCATTTTTATGTGATTCCCTCTTGAAATAGGGGCAATATAATATGCAAAAGTCGATGGATCTTAACAATGGAGCACCAACAAATTGACACAGGAAACTATATTACTTCTTCTCTATATTTCAGCAAAATACATTGTTACATATTTATAGGAGAGTTCTTAGTCAATTGTTAGCGAGTTGGTAAAACCACCCACATAACCAATCTACCAAGGAACCCTATTTTTTTGGGTTGTTACATCTTACAAAAACTAATACTTGAATATATGCTCAATTTTTGTGAGCACTATATAATTTCCTAACATTCCCCCTTAGTGCGAACATGGGGAAAACCTATCTTTGTACTTGCACCTACTTTCATGATTAGGTGATTTTCACAGACAATCACAAACCCGACGAGATGGTTTTACACCGGCTGACCACAAACCAATATTGGTGGTTTTCAAGTGGTTTACCACAAACCACATCATGATGTGCCAAGTACTATTTTTAGCCCTCATCAATATCACACTGCAGGGAATAACATTACTAGAAATATTTCACATTTCTACCTCTAAGAATCACAATGTTCTTAGTTGTAGCCAATGTTGTTGATCGCTGACACTTGATCTCGAACAACATAGGAAACCACCACTACCACTGGAAGCTACCCTTGATTTTATCCATTTTGTACACGAATGGGAATGGAACATTTGATATCATCCCCCAAATGTGAAATTCCAAATAGGAAGACAGAAAAGAAAAATTATATCGTGTTGCATCTTATTATCTGGATCTTCTGCACATGATCACCATTTCCAATGAACGTATTCACTAACCGATCATCTTCCAACAAAGTATGGCAGTTAGAGGATCACCATAGTTAGAGGATCACTACAGTTATCTATCATCCTATGCAACTATTTTATAGTATACACAATACACATAATGCAACAGAACACAACTGCAAAGAAGATCACCATAGTTAGAGGATCGAGCTATATGAATGTTTAATTCTTTCAACATTTGAAGGTTGTGGGAGTCTACCTAGCCATTTTTTGCAAAAAAATGTGGTGCATCCTTAAATCTATTGATCTCTTATTGAGAAATCCTTGAGTCACTCTGAGACATTAGTTCTTAGTCCTCAAAGAGAGGAGTCGAATATCAAATGTGGAGAAGCAATTGTTGAAATGAAATTTGTGATTGGGTGTTTTCTTATTGTCAAAATATTGTTTGCAAGGAGATGACACAATGGAATCCCTTCCAAATGATTGTTCCATATGAGTGGCTTACATATATAGGAATTTCCATGACTTGTGGCAATTGATCGAGGTCACAAATTAGAATGACATATCTATTTCCGAATTCAAATGTCTTGGAATGTTGTCAATTTTGCTAAGAATTTTTTTATCGATGAAACTTATTTCATTAATAAGAATATACTCAATATGTTTAAGGGATTCTGAAAATACAACAATGTATGGCCATCAGGAGTTTGACTTCTTTGATATGAATACGAAGGCATGTATGGAATAGGGATGCGAGAGATGTTGAAAGCTGAAACCTTAATAGGGGCTAGTATAAGGAGAGGCGAGAGAGATGTGGTTGATGCAGACATAAATGAATCCCCACGATGTATTTATCAAATATGATTTTTCTGTTCCATCCGTACTTTAAACTATCAATTTTAATGGAGGTAGATGGGTTTTGTTGAAGTAGTGATGTACTAGGATATCGAGAGATGACTATTGATATGAAGATAAAGGAAAGGTGGATGGTAGTGGCTTGGAATGCATTTTTGTGTAATTTATTTCAGATTTATTCGCCTCGATGAAATATTTATTTGAAAGGAAGGGGGAACATCATTAATGTTCCAATTATGCTAGTTATCAAATTCTCGATTTACCCAACATTTCAAGACTAAGACCTATAATGTTATTGGGATAAAAGTCATGCCAAATATTTCCATTCATGCATATGTTTTTGTTGAAGAGTATTCTTGAGTTCGAGTTAGTTGAACTATCTCAAGAATACACAATTTTTATGTAGAGCATGTAACATGCCATGGGTTGTAGTATTTTTAACAAGTGTAAGGTACAAATCATTTCGGGGGCTTAAGCCAATTTTAGAAACAATTTTCTCAAAAGACTTGTGCAAAAAGATTTCGACTAGCGAGAAAAAGCTCAAAAGATGTTAAATCTTGAGGCGAACATCCAAAATATCGGGTCGACACGAATAATTACTAGGCATGAACATAATTTCCATTTATCACCTTTTTGGTACTTATTGTAGTTCCATTCTCGCGCAACCTGAATAAGAGAAAGGGGCTCTATACTTGTAGGATGGTTCCTATATGCATCTAAGAAAATGGTTGTTTCTTGTATTTGGGTCTCATTTTCAATGACACACCTCAATATTTTCCTACCAACATTTAATGAAACAAAAGAATGGCTCCACATAACAAGTGAAAATTTTTGGAGCATGTGGCAGGTTTCTTGTGCATTTATGTCATGTTCAACAATGCCTTCTGTAAACATTTTCCGAATGGTGATGTGTTCTAGAAAATCGGTTCAATATCTCTAGAGAATCTGGAAAGCATTTGGTGATATGTTTCAGAACATTTCTCTACCTTTGAAGGATATTTTACAATGTACTTCATGACCGCATGGTGATAAAGGACATGGTGACAATTGATATTGGATCTCCATATAGATAACATAGTTTGGTTGTAAATGCTCAATTTATCATCATTTATAGAATGAAGGTACTTAATTTTCCCATATCTCTTAATTAGTAAATATGAAGTAGGTTGATTGTCCTAGGTTGCATTGTATTGACATAATAGGCATGAGTATGTTTTGCGAAGCATGTTTTCTCAGTACATTGCATGTGGAACTGAACATGATTAAGTAGTTATTAAAGGTTTGCAAGTGGAGAGGAAGACAATATTTGCGATGTATTTAACAAACAAGGATCATCCTGAAGAGACTTGAGAACAAAATCCAATTAGTTGTAAGGTGGTTGGGGGTTCTAGGAAAACAAGAAATTATCAAATTATTGTTTATTTGCTTCAACAGAGGCCATATTTTCTCCTAATGCATCAACATTGGGAATATTTGTAAGCCACCGATTAACTAAAATGTGGAATATGTGTAGTTAATCTAACTAGGAACAACAATAAATAACAGTACTAAAATGATGTAAATAACAACTAAATAAATATAAAAAGTGACCCAAACAACTAGGCTAATGAAAGTAGAAACCCTAATATGAAAAGAGGGGTTACAAAGAGCTTAGATGATTCATAGGCTGATCTATATTATGTCATAAAATAGACTGAATATTATGGAAGTAGGAATGAACATGCAAAGGTCATAAAAAGGCCAAATCTGAATTGTTTGGCTAGACTAGGGCACCTGGGAGAGGATTAGGGCGTCTGTGGGTGCCCTAGTCTACATTCCGGCACCCCGGTCTCATGCAGAGGTCCAAAACTTGATTTATAGGGTTCTTAGATGATCTAAAGCCTTCTATGTTTGTCGCACTAATGTATCAAAACTAAGTTGGATGTCATTGGTAGTCAATGATGAAGAGGAGACCTAGTAAAACCCCAAGACAAACATCAAACCCTAAAAAGATGCATACGAAGGAGTCACTTGATCTCACCTACCATAATGGTGGACTTACTAATCGAGCGTTGTAATACATCTTTGATATAATGTAGTTCTATCTCTGTAAGTGTGTGCAATCATGCCCTAGGTTCTCTTGTTCAAGTCATACTTTATGAAAGTAGCGAGTAATAACTATGTGTGGAAAATGTAATAGAATGGTGGATGGAATAGAATAAATTTCACTCCTATACTTGTGTGATGCAGATGAACCAGCCTTATGCCTTTTAATGGAGATAGATGGATGAAAATGAAGCTTTTGATGGATGCAACCTTAGGTGATGATAGTAGTGCTTATTGTCGGGTCCTTCATTATGGTCACACAACTTTATATTTATATGGTTATCTTGTTCTAATTTTGTAAGCAACCCCAAAAAGGTCGGCCAAAAGAAATATAAAGTGTTCAAACATCTAGAAAGTTCCCAAAAAGTTATGGGAAAGTGGGAAAAATATCAAGGCACCCCTATTGAGACCAATGCACGCATCGATGCCCCAGTACTAGCTTGTGCACCCCAATCAAGGCTAAAATCATAGGAAACAATGAAAAAAGCGTGGCCAAGTATGAGCTGAAGGTTGACAATGATAAAAGAAAGCAAAGTAAAATGGCCAAAATATGGGGGTTAATTATTACTTTCTTTACTCAAAACCCATATGAATAGTAATATTAGACCGAGACTAAATAATGTCTAAAGTGTATGATTTTGTGTCTACATTTGTCCTCGCTTTATGTTGGTGAGTGGAAAGCTCAGTAACATTAATTAGATAGAGATGCGTACCTGATGTCCATGAATATTGTAGTAGAAAACATGCCGAAGGACTAGACAAAGCGTGGAATGACAAAAAGATGATGGAGCATGGAAACTAAAGATGAAAAAGTGCAAAAAAGTGATGAGAGTGAACTTAGGGTAGAAACACGTGTGTAGCTGTCAACATGAGTAATGTACCTACATAGTTAGTATGATGTGTGTTACCACAAAATGTTTTTGTTGTTTCCCCCATTGTTGTTGTTGTTATTATAGATTGCTTATTTCTCATACGGATGTACCTGCAAGGAGAAAACAATCAAGTAGTCAAATACACATGTATATATGTGTAAGAATGCATGTAAAAAGACATATGTATATGTATTTAAATGTAAAAGCATGTAAAAATGTAAAATATACAAATAAAAAATGGAACATATGCACCCAATCCATGTCGAGAGAAAGAGTGTAGAAGGGGATATCGGGTCCCGCATTTTTGGGTGATCCGACACCATAGGGCGACTAAGTATAGGGAGGAATTTTGATGTATCCTCTAACCTTTAACTACTTCTCAAATCATATGTGAAGAGATCTTTGTAATTTTTGATTTTTGGGTGATCCGACGCCACTGGCTAAAGTAGTGTAGGGAGGCATACCCACTGTAACCTCCAAGATTCTAACTTCTCACTGAGAATTCTAAGGACACCATGTCCTATAAAAGCCACTATGTACGGGGTTTGTAGACTATTCAAAACCCACTTGTTGCATAATCCCACAATTCCAAAGGTGGAAATTGAACTGGATATACGATTTTAGAAGCATTGTGTAATATGTGAAAAAACCCAAATGATGCCCCCTCTCTTTAGGGGCACATGTAACTTTGTTGATAGGAGAATGTGGCTCCAAAAGAGGACCAACCACATGAACTCTGTAACTCTACCTTGTAGGGGGAAATTCTTGGTAGAAACTAAGGCACACACAAAAATAAGGCTAGCCAAAAAAAGTGTTAGTGTGAATAAGCATGTATGTAGAAAGCAATGTGTAAGTTACCAAACAATACAATAATGTAAACACGCAAATAAGATAAAGTAGATAACCAAAGCAAAGTTGCAAACATGGGACACCACTCACAATGTCGCAAGACATGCAAGTCCATAATGGCCACATACAACAAAAAAGTGTGAACACCAAACAAAGGGCAAGGTCCACATACAATAGTAAACAAAAAAGTAAGTACGAACAACATATGGCCATGGAAGCAAATAATATTGCAAAATAGATGTTATACATGAAGAACCCATTGACATGTTATAAAGATAAATCCTATGTCAAAAACATGTATAAATAACTAATGTAAAGTGTTAAGTACAAAATGAAACAATAACACTTGTGAGAGACGAATGTGGATGCCTCCAACAAAAATGTAGGATGGGTAGAAGGTGAGTATCTATATTGCATGAAAAAGATATATAAGCAAAGGCGTGAATGTGCACGTGTGTATGGTATAGATAAATGACATATAAGATATATAACTATCACATGTAATAAAGCAACCATATATAAGAAAATACAAACAAGAGTAAAAGAAAAAAAAATGCAACATACTTCGGATGGATGGAATGGAATGCAATATGGATGGTAGGATTTGTGTGGTCCCTCGAGTGAAGGGAAATGTATGCAACAAGGATCATTTTGTTTTCCCCTCTACGATCAAGAATGAACCGAAAAAGAGAGTGTGTCATCGAGGAAATGGTCGAATAGTGTGTTGTGTCTAACGCAGCGTTGTGATGAGTGTGTATGTGTGTGTTGATGTGATGTGACCTAGATATGAAATATGTACATGACCTTATAGCCAAAGTGTATATCATGACAAGATGATTGAAAGAGTGATGATGTAGCCTAAAGTGTATATCACTACTAGATGAATAGAAGGGGTGGTGATGTAGCCTAAAGCATATACCACTACAAGATGAATGAATAGGTGACCATTTAGCCTAGAGTGTATGTCATGAACCTAGTAATGTTGCATGCTAGAAGGTTGAAAAATGAACATGTGAGTATGATAAGGTCCATTTGATTTGTAAACCCTCGGCAATCAAGTATGGACAGAGGAACTAAAGTGTGTCATAGGGTAATGAGCGCAATGCGTAGATGACAATATGGCATGTGTGATTATAATAGAGGACCATATGATGTGTAGGATGTTTGATATGTAATGTATAGGATGTAATGAAAAATGTATAGATAGACTAATAGTGTGAAATACGCACTATGTGATGTCTATGATAAGTAATATGTAATGTCGATGCAAGTTTGACACATGTTTGATGAATACTAGTTTAGTGTATAGTCAATGTGTGGTGTGTAAATGTGTAATGTCGGTATGTAATGTAGACCCTAAAAGTATGATTCATGTATAATGATGACTAATATGAAGTATGATGTATGGATATTAATGTCAAAATGATATAGACTAAATGTAGACTGTAAAGTGTAAGACATATGATGTAAGATGTTTGAAGAGATGTAATGTGTAATACCTATTTTGTAATGTGTGGGGTTCATGTGTAGTATGCCCTCAAAAGTTAAGTGTTAATTGAAGCACAAGAGTGTGTCATCGGGTAGTGACGATACTAGTATAAGCGTGATGAGCATGCAATGTGATGAAGATGTGATATGTGCATGTTAGAAGTATGTTATGTGGTGATAGATGATGGGACTAGGTTAAGGGGGTTTGAATGTTATGCCCCCCAAGTGCAGAAGATGAAGGATCAATCATGTAATGTCATCCAAGAAATCATCAGTTTTAGGGTCAAAATCATATGGATAAGCATTAGAGACCCGATAAAAAATAATGTCCGGTTGATCATGTAATGAACCCTTAAGGCGTAAATTGTACATAACCCTGGCATATTCCTCATTGGTGAATGGAGGAAGTGGGCAACTTTGTGCATACCAATGAGTGAGATTATGAGTATAGCAAAGAAAGGAACTATTGTAAATGAATATGTAACCGAAGGGCATAGGAAATGAAATATCAATATGATTAAGATCCAATGTGCCGCCTATATAAGTAAGCCAAGAATCTCCTAATGTGAGTGGAAAAGAGTGTGGAGTGCACAATAGATAGACCATAAGATGAAATAAAAGAAGACCATAAACAATGGTAATAGTGATGAAGTCATAATATAGATGAGGATCATGAGTAGGAGGAAAAAGGTCTTCAAAAGCAAAACCGAGTCAAGGTAGACCATCATGTGAATAGATAGTAACATCACAAGTGGGATCAAATGGAATATGTTCCCAATATGAGTCATTCATGAAAAGTGTGCAAGTGAAAGGTGAGCATGCTAACAGAGGCAGTATGTGTGAAGGCGTAGGTGATAGAGCGACATCCATAGACTAGATAGTCCCCTGATAAGGAATCATAACAGCATCAATAATAGTAGGCGACATAGAAGAAACTACATCTATCACATAAATACAACCTTCAAGTGGTGGCAAGTGAGGTATTTTGTCGATAGGTTGAGGATCATCAGTAGTATTAGTATGTGGAATAAGAAGACTAGTATTAGGATAATGCACACAATATTGGAATGGGTCATGATCACAGAGAATAATATATTCATTTCCTTCGTGGAGGAATTTAACATAATGATGTACATTAGAGGAAATGGATTGCATGGAACAAAGCCATGGACTTATGAGTAGACAATTATATGAGACTAGGAAATTAATGACAAAAACACAGTGGGGATTGGTTTGTGCCCTACGGTGATAGGTAGTGTAATGTGACAACACATAGATGAAAATAACCATCACAAGCACACGGTGAATGATAAGATGGAATAAGGTTACGAGCTGAAAGACCTGTTGGTCCGAAAATCTATCGCCTGGACAGATCTATGGATAGACGAGCCAACAGTGTGCAGGGCTTAGCCCCTCTTTGAGTCAGCAAAGCGAAACTGGTTTATTGCTATTCTACCAGCAGGAATCTATGCAAGTCTCACAGATTCTACCTTCGGGGGTTTGGGATCTCATCCCAGTAGAGTGTTTCAGGCTGCGAAAAGAAAGGAATGAAAGAGGGAAAAGAGAAAGAACAGATCCGAAGGAAGAAAAGAAATGAATTCCAAAGCAAGAAAGGTCGGAAGATTTATGTTTTTGGGTTGGTAGTAAACAGAGCCAAACCTACTTGCATAAATAAACAAAGCAATACTGATGAGCAAATGACAGAAAAGTAGATATGAATCCAACAGATTAAACACATACAGATCTAACGTAAGGAAGATCTAATGCATAACACAACTATTGAGCACAAAGTCTTAATATTTGTATTCTTTTTTCTTCTGTATTCAAGAAAGCTCAAAGTCTTTCTCTCCTCACTTCTATTTTCATCTAAAAATGTTCACCTCTGAATACAACAAGTATTCCAAGGTATTTATAGAAGAGAGAGAGAAGGAAAGCAAAAAAGGAGCCAACAAATATTTACAAAGATATTTACAAAATATCTAAAAGTCATGTTGACTTTTGACAACTTGATGGACGACATCATCCCATGATGCAACATGGATGATGTCATCATTTGTGCTAACACACTTTAGACATTTCAACGAGAAAGTCAAAGAATAGAGTGAAGAAGAAGAAGAAGAAGAAGAAGAAGAAGAAGAAGTAGCTACTCGTCATCGTCATCCCTACGGCCGAAAGGGGTTGCACTTCGATCTTGCCGCTCGGAGATGATATGTGGAACCCAGAGCGCGGTATTCCAAAACTTGTTAATCATGGGCCCAAATTGATCCTGTGATGGATCCTTGTGCCATTCGATTGCTTCGCAAGTCTCCCGCCGCTTATGAGCTTTTAAGGAGTTTAGAATAATCTTTCTCCGATCTTTGCAGCGTAGACTACGTAGGAGTTCATATGGAACACTCCCGTTGTGGCGAATTGTTGTAGCTGCTCGGAGATGGTGCTGCTTATTATTTCTCCCCAGCAAAAGCGCTGCTCAGGCACATTCTTATTCATTGTTTCCAAGTACCTCGGCATCCATTTATGGAAGTAGTGGGCATCAGAAAGCCCGAAGACCACCTTTCGGAAAGTAATAGTATCGCCGAGATCTTCTGAGAAGTCACTGCGGTGGATGATTTGGGGCCACCGGGTTACCACCTTCTTGTTTTTCAAGTAGACTTCGTTCATTAGTTGCATGCATTGGTCTTCGTTGTCTTCCCAGGCCTTGATGCACTCTTCTTGGCTGACGGCCACAAAGTGCCGGTGGTGAGGGATGCCGAGCATTATCTCAAAATGACGGGCAGTGAGGTTTATGATTACCTCGCCCTTGCTGTTTTCGACACATCTTGTGTCCTTGTTGTAAGATTGTGCAATCACCATCATGAATTCATTGTTGATGGCACTGACGGGGATTCCTCCGGCGAAATGCAGGGCACTGCCTATTAATTTGTCCATCCACGGACTTCTTGTAACCTTCTGAGTCCTAACCTAGAATTCTTCCATGTCAATGTGACCCAACTCTGAGTCCCTGACATCCATACTGCATTCAGCCTGTGATTCGGGCATCCTGACCCTTTGATATTTGTACTTCATCTCCTCCTCTGTAAGCTTAGCCTTTCCTCTTGGTTTGGTGGGTCTCTTGCTGGATGTAGACATATGTTCTTTTGAACTCAATTGCTGATCTGGATATATAGCAAAAGTTGCAACGGGTCCACAGGACGATGAAAATGACGGAGCAGAGGCTGACAAGTTCAGAACGATCACGTGCTCAACAAAAGTGAAAATGACATTTGGGCGCGCAAACCATATATATATAGAAAAACTGGTCATAAATGCGCCAACCACTTTTTCAAAGGCGCATGAGATTTGTTGTCGACACGGGAAGGGATGCGCCCTTTGGCGCATCAAAGCATCTGCCAACATGAGATAAAGCGCGCCCTTGGCGCACCAAATCTATTGTCGACACGGGATTATGTGCGCCCTTTGGCGCACCAAAGAGCGGCGCAACACAAGTTGTACCAACACAAGCGCATGCGCCTTGGCGCACGCAGGGAAGGTTAAACATTCTTTGGCGCATGAAAAGTTGTGTTGACATTGAAAACCATGCGCCAAAGGCTTTTAAGGGGGCGCATCAAAAGTTAGTGTTGCAAAGCAATTTCATGCGCCCAGCCAAAAAAGGCTTGAAAAGACCAAGTTCGAAAATTAGATTTCTCGGGAAGGGATTTTACAACGTTTCGAACACAAGGGATCCCTAACGAGGGATCGGAACAAAATTTTGGTATGGTTATCGGTAAAATTGCCCTTGTCAATTTTACGGGATAACAGCTGGCTCTTTCTGGGGACTATCCCTGAGCGAACTCGGGGGTAGAGAATCCCAGACCACTTGTGCCTATCCATTGGGTAACAGAGTCAAAAACAAGGGGGACCGGAGGGAGAACAAAAGAAACACACGACAAACCGAAAGCAAACACATGACGAAAGCAAACACACAACTAAAAGCAAATTGTACAAAGAAGAGAGCAAGCTCTACTTCCTGAAGATCTTCAGATGCTGCCCGCTATAGGGAAGCGGGAGCTCAGTTCCATCCAGATACGAGAGATAGAAACTATTCTCTCCGTTGAGTTGCTTGATTTTGAAGGGCCCTCTCCATAGGGAATCAAACTTTCCGTGCATGCCCTTTGGCTCTCTTCGCTTGTCCCACAAAAGGACGAGATCTCCCACTTGAAAATCTCTCTACTTGGCTTTCTTATCGAAAAGCCTCTTAACTTGATTCTGATGTTTAGTGATCCTCTCAATTTCGGCCTGGATGGTACCTAAAATCTTGGGATTATAGTGCCTCTGCTTCTGGCGGAAGGCTTTGGCATCGTCTTTCAACGGAATATCGTGCTGAACGTCCTTCGGCTTGAAGGACTTTAAATCGGCATAAGACCATGCCAATACATCCATATATTTTTTCAGCAACTTGACAAATTTTTGCTTCTCTTCAGGCGTGCAACATTTGCCAATGTTCACGAATTGCGGGTGTTCTATCGAACCTATATTGACCGGTTCGGTTTCTGGGGACGAGCCAGGATCATCTCGCCTCTTCTTTCTTACAAAACGGTCATGCCTGTCAAACAGGCGTTCCAGAGAAACCAGGCCCTTCGGAATTTTATTTCCTTTGAGCTGACATACGCCGTCGTTCTCCTTTGATTCGTGGTTTTGACCGTTGATTGATTCACGGCATGTAGAAGTGGATCCTTCAAAATACAACTCGTCAAAATTTTCTGATTTTTCCAGAAAGGCAATGAGTTGATTATCATCGTTGAATACTTGCCAATGTTGAGAGTTATCTGGCACGCTCGGGCGGAAAACCACCTCAATGGTGTACTTGTTCGTTTTCAAACCTGGATGTGGGAGCATGAGAGATGCTGAGACAGCCAATGAATCAGCCATGTCATTTTGGGCTCTTGGAATCGCCTCTATTGAAAAGGCATCAAACTCTTCAATGCTGTCCCATACCGCATTACGGTAATGTCTGAGCCTTTCATTCTTTACTTGGTAAATCCTTTTGACCTGATTTACAACTAGCTCAGCATCACCTTGCACTTTTAGATTTTTAATTCCTCTTTCTTTTGCGGCTTGCATACCGAGTAAGAGAGACTCATACTCAGCAGTATTGTTGGTGTTGAAAAACTGCAATTTGAAAGAGAGAGGAATGACTTCTTCCTCAGGAGATATCAACACGACCCCAGCGCCACATCCACTAGTTGCACAGCTCCCATCGAATTGCAATGTCCAGATCTTATTAAGATCTCCTTCCTGAACGAGAACAACCCCTGTTTTATCCGTCTCAGTAGATAAGAAGTAATTCCCCATCCCTGATGATTCAAAAAGGATTTGAGCTTTGGGGTCTTCAGAGTTGGTAACCAAGTATTTCTTTTGTGATTCTGGCTCCAAAGTCTGCATTACGCCTTTGACTGGAATTCTAGCTTTGGACCAGTCCATATGAATTTCTCCACCAACTTCGCTACAAAAACTTCTTCCCAACAATATTCCATATGCTGCCGGAATGTCAGCAACGAGGACTGTCATTTTTACTCTTTTATCCGGGAAAGCCGCAAATGCAAATTGCGCGTCTTTGATTTGGCCAACCAATGGAACTTGCTTAGTTTCCAAAGAGTAACATCTGCCGAAAGGCTTGGTAAGAGTGAGGCCCAAAGCATGGGCGACTTTAGCCGGCATGACGTTATCAGAAGCCCCGGAATCAATTATGCAGTTACTCAGCTTGTGACCATTGATCAGCAGAGAGAGATAGAAAGGTTCTATCTTGCCTGACGCAGATGTTGAAGCAACATTTATATGGGATTCAGGGGGAGTGGAAAGGATTCCTTTTGGGGAAGCCTGATTAGGTATAACAGCTTGGCTTTGGATATACTTAGTTAATCTTACAAGCTGTTCAGGGTTTGACTGAAGATACTCAGCTTCAGACATTTGGATCTTGGTCTTTTTTGCATGATCTATAATATCAAATGTGGCCAAGGGTTGCGTTGGTAAAGGAATGAGTCCCTCACCTCGCGATGATGGAATAGGATTGGTGGTCTTAGTAGGAATGTGAGAGGACTGATTTGGAGGAGAGATAGGGGGAAAAGATTTCTTTGTAAAAGATTTGCCAGGGAGTTGAGTAGGAAGAGGATTACCTCTTTTAGCAATGATCGGAGGCGCGTTTGACACGGCCTTCTCCTGCTGGACATGGGCAGCAACTTCCGCTTCTTTTCCTTGCGAACGAGTAAAAACAGCATATGACTGCCCGCTTGCGTACCCCTGGGTACCCTCTTCTTCATCAGATTCTTCCTCATCAAATTCCATATACCCGATAGTAGAGTCGCCAGTCGGTTCACCGACATCTTGATCATCTTCACCTTGAGACGAAGGTTCTTCATAATACTGCTCTTCTTCTTCAATCTCGGCCAGAGCATTGACCGGAGGGGCCTCAAGTGCCAACCGCGGAGCAGCTGTAGGTAAGCGCGGTCTTTGTGAAACATTGTTAGGAATGAAATTCCTCCGCGGAATATCCCGGTATGAGGAACTGGGAGAGGCCTGGGCCAACTGCTTCTTTAATGCGAGCAAATCGTTTGCCATCTTTTGGAATGCTGGATCAGACGAAGTGGTGGGCGAAGGGCCCAAAGATTTAGGCTTGGCTGATTCCTTTTTTAATTCACCGGATATTATTAGATTATCCTCTATGCGAATGGCAGCGGCTTGGGCTAGAACCAAGGTGGCAACTCGTTCTGAAGGAGGAAGAAACTAACTTTCGAGCTCATAAGCGTTTACTGAAAAAAACACTTCTGATTCTCCGGCGTTGGAAGCATGGCAGTAGGGACACGGTTGATTAGCGCATTGAACCGGGCGACAAAATCGCGCATGGTCTCATTTGCCTCCTTCTTCAGATGAGTGATTCGTGATAATAAAGTAAATGCATCTTCTGAAGGCTTATACCTGTCTTCAAAAGCGTCCCGCAAAGTTGCCCAACTGGTGATAGATCCGGCCGGCAAATGCTGAAACCATTCAGCTGCAGTCCTTGTAGGGTTTCCAGAAAAAGGTGAACCGACACATCTTCGTGGGTCACATCCAAAATACTGCATGACATGATGAATGTAGATATGTGGGAATCCATGCTTTGATTTCCGCTCCCGTCGAATTTGGGAAAATTCTTTCGATTTCCGTGAGGGAGCGCGTGAACTGGATGTGGTAGTGCAAGAGGACCCATAGCATTCCCCCATGGTACCGCCATTTGAAAGGCTGGAAAGAGAACACGAGCTGGGAGGGTGGTCCCGCTGAGAAGCAAAGCACTACAAAGGGACGTGGATGCCCCCTGTGAAAACCGGCTCTTCCGTGGGGTGAGGAGATTCGGATGATCGGTCAATTGAACTTAGTGATAAAAATCTCGCGGTGCTACTCGAAATTGTGCCTTCAAGCCGATCGAAAGTAGGATCGACTTCTCCATGAGCTCGCCTGCCACGCGTAAATGGCTCACCTGCCAGTACCTTCCAGATCTGCAATGTTATGGCGCAGATTTAAACTTTCTTTTTGGTTGTACTTGCTGATTTTCTGGTTTTTCTGTCAAAAACCAGCAGCAGGCACTTTTCTAGATATTTAAAAACTATCCTCTTCAGAAAACCGATTGCGGTTAAATGACAAATTACAACGAGGATAAGATGGCAGGGAAGATTAGTAAGCTGATTTTCTGATCTGATTTTAACTTTTTTTTTTTTAGAGGGTTTCAAACTTTTTTGCAAGCAGTCAAAAACTCAGATCTATGGCAAAATACTGATTTTTTCAAAAACTCAGCGAACTAAAGATCTTTAACTGGACCAGATCTATGACTCTCAGAAGAAAATTTTTCAATTTGAGTACTTTTGCAAATTTTTAGGATTTTTAACAAAAAGGTTTAGATTTGCAAACAGCAAAGAATCTTTTGATTTTTTCTGATTTTTATATCTTACTACCCTCATAGATCTGACAGATCTATTCGATCCCCAGCGGAGTCGCCAAAAACTGTTGGTCCGAAAATCTGTCGCCTGGACAGATCTATGGATAGACGAGCCAACAGTGTGCAGGGCTTAGCCCTCTTTGAGTCAAAGAAAGCGGTTTTATTGCTATTCTACCAGCAGGAATCTATGCAAGTCTCACAGATTCTGCCTTCGGGGGTTTGGGATCTCATCCCAGTAGAGTGTTTCAGGCTGCGAAAAGAAAGGAATGAAAGAGGGAAAAGAGAAAGAACAGATCCGAAGGAAGAAAAGAAAAGAATTCCAAAGCAGAAAGGTCAGAAGATTTATGTTTTTGGGTTGGTAGTAAACAGAGCCAAACCTACTTGCATAAATAAACAAATCAATATTGATGAGCAAATGACGAGAAAAGTAGATATGACTCCAACAGATTAAACACATACGAGATCTAACGTAAGGAATATCCAATGCATAACACAACTATTGAGCACAAAGTCTTAATATTTGTATTACTGTTTTCTTCTGTTACAAGAAAGCTCAAAGTCTTTCTCTCCTCACTTCTATTTTCATCTAAAAAATGTTCACCTCTGAATACAACAAGTATTCCAGTATTTATAGAAGAGAGGAGAAGGAAAGCAAAAAAGGAGCCAACAAATATTTACAAAGATATTTACAAAATATCTAAAAGTCATGTTGACTTTTGACAACTTGATGGATGACATCATCCCATGATGCAACATGGATGATGTCATCATTTGTGCCAACACACTTTAGACATTTCAACGAGAAAGTCGAAGAATAGAGTGAAGAAGAAGAAGAAGAAGAAGAAGAAGAAGAAGTAGCTACTCGTCATCGTCATCCTACGGCCGAAAGGGGTTGCACGCTTTTGATCTTGCTTAGAGATGATATGTGGGCCGAGCGCGATATTCAAAACTTGTTAATCATGGGCCCAAATTGATCCCGTGATGGATCCTTGTGCCGTTCGCCGATTGCTTCGCAAGTCTCCCGCTCGCTTATGAGCTTTTCGGGAGTTTAGAATAATCTTTCTCCGACGCCGCAGCGTAGACTACGTAGGAGTTCATATGGAACACTCCCGTTGTGGCGAATTGTTGTAGCTGCTCGGAGATGGTGCTGCTTATTATTTCTCCCCAGCAAAAGCGCTGCTCAAGCACATTCTTATTCATTGTTTCCAAGTACCTCAGCATCCATTTATGGAAGTAGTGGGCGTCAGAAAGCCCGAAGACCCTGCTCAGGAAAGTAATAGTATCGCTGAGCTCTTCTGAGAAGTCACTGCGGTGGATGATTTGGGGCCACCGGTTACCACCTTCTTGTTTTTCAAGTAGACTTCGTTCATTAGTT
Organism: Taxus wallichiana var. yunnanensis; assembly: GCA_018340775.1. Classification (NCBI taxonomy): domain Eukaryota; kingdom Viridiplantae; phylum Streptophyta; class Pinopsida; order Cupressales; family Taxaceae; genus Taxus; species Taxus wallichiana. The sequence goes on from CM031242.1 coordinate 925,111,307, forward strand.
GCATGCATTGGTCTTCGTTGTCTTCCCAGGCCTTGATGCACTCTTCTTGGCTGACGGCCACAAAGTGCCAGTGGTGAGGGATGCCGAGCATTATCTCAAAATGACGGGCAGTGAGGTTTATGATTACCTCGCCCTTGTCTTTTTTCGACACATCTTGTGTCCTTGTTGTAAGACTGTGCAATCACCATCATGAATTCATTGTTGATGGCAACGACGGGATTCCTCCGGCGAAATGCAGGGCACTGCCTATTAATTTGTCCATCCACGGACTTCTTGTAACCTTCTGAGTCCTAACCCAGAATTCTTCCATGTCAATGTGACCTAACTCTGAGTCCCTGACATCCATACTGCATTCAGCCTATGATTCGGGCATCCTGACCCTTTGATATTTGTACTTCATCTCCTCCTCTGTAAGCTTAGCCTTTCCTCTTGGTTTGGTGGGTCTCTTGCTGGATGTAGACATATGTTCTTTTGAACTCAGTTGCTGATCTGGATATATAGCAAAAGTTGCAACGGGTCCACAGGACGATGAAAACGATGGAGCAGAGGCTGACAAGTTCAGAACAATCACGTGCTCAACAAAAGTGAAAATGACATTTGGGCGCGCAAACCATATATATATAGAAAAACTGGTCATAAATGCGCCAACCACTTTTTCAAAGGCGCATGAGATTTGTTGTCGACACGGGAAGGGATGCGCCCTTTGGCGCATCAAAGCATCTGCCAACATGAGATAAAGCGCGCCCTTGGCGCACCAAATCTATTGTCGACACGGGATTATGTGCGCCCTTTGGCGCACCAAAGAGCGGCGCAACACAAGTTGTACCAACACAAGCGCATGCGCCTTTGCGCATGCAGGGAAGGTTAAAAATTCTTTGGCGCATAAAAAGTTGTGTTGACATTGAAAACCATGCACCAAAGGCTTTTAAGGGGGCGCATCACAAGTTAGTGTTGCAAAGCAATTTCATGCGCCTAGCCAAAAAAGGCTTGAAAAGACCAAGTTCGAAAATTAGATTTCCCGGGAAGGGATTTTACAATGTTTCGAACACAAGGGATCCCTAACGAGGGATCGGAACAAAATTTTCGGTATGGTTATCGGTAAAATTGCCCTTGTCAATTTTACGGGATAACAAGACCAACGTGTTGAAGGAATGACATGGGACATAAGTTGAGTTCTAAACCATTATCAACTAAAGTGCGCCTAATACCTATATTGAGAATTTGAATCATAATATGCAAGGGTGGATTATTATCAAAAGTGTTGAAATTAGCGGGAAGATTAGATTTGAATGATAAGTGTTGAGAAAATACATCTAAAAAAGTTTGATACATGGATTCAGGATGCATATCAGCATGAATTTGGGTAGTATCTAGAAGATGTTGGACTCTATACCTTACATCAGGATGCACAAGCAAATAATCAATGATTGAGATGTTCATGATGACTAGACTCTAGGATGCCAAAGAGTGAAAATCCTATATGCATGAAGATGGATTCGAGTTCACCAAAATGATTAACTAAAATGTGGAATATGTGTATTTAATCTAACTAGGAACAATAGTAAATAACAATACTAAAATGATTTAAATAACAACTAAATAAACATAAAACGTGACCCAAACAACTAGGCAAATGAAAGTAGAAACCCTAATATGCAAAGAGGGTTTGGAAGGAGCTTAGCTAATTTGTAGGATGATCTCGAACTGTCACTTGAGTTCACCAAAATGATTAACTAAAATTTGGAATATGTGTAGTTAATAAAAATAGGAACAATAGTAAATAATAGTACTAAAATGATGTAAATAACAACTAAATAAATATAAAAAGTGACCCAAGCAACTCGGCTAATGAATTTGAAACCTAATATGCAAAGAGGGCTTGTAAGGAGCTTAGCTGATTTGGATCGTGTCGTAAAATAGGCTCGAATATTCTTTAAGTAGGAACGAACATGCAAAGGTCCTGAAAAGGCCAAATCTGAACCATTTAGCTAGTGGGACACATGGGAGAGGATCAGGGTGCATGTGGGTGTCCTAGTATGCTTTCTAGGCACCTGGTCTTTGTACGAGGTCCAAATACCAGATTTATAAGGTCGCTTAGATGACTGAATCCTTCGTTGTCTATCACACTAATGTATCTGAATTACACTGGATGTCGCTGGTAGTTAGTGATGAAGAAAAGACATGTAAAATCCCACGACAAACATCAAACCTTGAAAAAAGAAAGATACATATGAAGGGTTCAGACTGACCTCACCTGTCACAATAGTAGACTTACTTAGTGTTATACTACATCTCAGACCCAATGTAGTTCTATGTGCAAGTTTGTGTAATCACGCCCTAGGTGCTTTTGTGTCACCGCACTTTTTGAAAGAAGTAGGTGATAAATATGTGTAGAAAATGGAATAGAATGGTGGATGGAATAGAATAAACTTCCCTCCTATGTTTGTGTGATGCAGATGAACCAGTCTTGTGCCTTGTGATGGAGCTATATGGATGCAAATGGAGCCTTTGATGGATGAAACCTTAGGTGATGATAGTAGTGCTTAGTGCTTGGTCCTTCATTAGGGTCACACAACTTTATATTTATATAGTTATATTGTTCTAATTTTGTAATTAACCCCAAAAGGTTGACCACAAGAAAGATAAAGTGTTCAAATGGCTAGAAAGTGCCCAAAAAGTGGTGGGAAAGTGGGAAAAGAATCATGGCACCCCGACTAGGACCAGTGCACCCGTCGGTGCCCCAGTACTAGCCTATGCACTCTAATCAAGGATAAAATCATGGGAAATGAAGAAAAAAGATTGGGCAAGTATGAGTTGAAGGTTGACAATGACGACAAAAAAGCAAAGTGAAATGGACAAAAGACGGGGGATAAATATTACTTTCTTTACTCAAAACCCATATGAATAATAGTATGAGACCGGGACTAAATAATGTCTAAAGTGCATGATTTTGTGTCTACATTTTCCCCCACTTTATGTTGGTGAGTAGAAAGCTTGATAACATAAATTAGATAGAGATTCGTACACTGATGTCCATGAAATATTATAGTATCAAAGGCCTAGACAAAGTGTGGAATGACAAAAAGATGATGGAGCGTGGAAACTAAAGATGAAAAAGTGCAAAAAAGTGATGAGAGTGAACCTAGGGCAGAAACACGTGTGTAGTTACCAATGTGTGTAATGTACCTGCATGGTTATTATGGTGTGTGCTACCACAAAATGTTGTTGATTTTTCCCCATTAGTATTGTTGTTGTTGTTGTTGTTTTTGACTTCTTATTTCTCATCCAGACGGACCTATAAGGAGAAAATGATCAAATATTCAAATACACATGTATATATGTGCAAGAACGCATGTAAAAAAATGTATGTATATGTATGTAAATGTAAAAGCATGTTAAAATGTAAAATGTGCAAATGAAAAATGGAACCTATGCACTTGATCCATGTCGAGTGAAAGAGTGTAGAAGAGGATATCTTGTCTTGGGTTTTTTTAGTAATCCGACACCATAGGCCGAAGAAGTATAGGGAGGAATTACACTATATCCTCCAACCTTTAACTACTTCCTTAAATCACATGTGAAGAGATTTTGTATTGTCCGGTTTTGGAGTGATTTGAAGCCACTAGCTAAAGTAGTGTAGGGAGGCACACCCATTGTAACCTCCAAGCCTCTAAATTCGACTAGAATGCTAAGGACACCATGTACTATAAAAGCCATTGTGTGTATGGGACTTGTAGACTATTCTAAACCCACTTGCTGTATAATCCCACAATTCCTAGGGCTGAAACTAAACCGACTATACTTGGTGTAGAAGTGTTGTGTAATATGTAAAAACCCCAAATGATTCCCCCTCTTTGGGGGCACATGCAACATCACTAATAGGAGAATGCGGCCCCAAAAGAGGACTAACCACATGAACTCTGTAACTCTTCCCTATAGGGGAAAGGAATGCGCTTGGTAGAAACCAAGGCATGCACAAAAAGTAAGGCTAGCAAAAACAAGTGTTAGTATGAACAAACATGCATGTAGAAATAAATGTGTAAGCTACCAAGCAATAGAGTAATGTAAACATGCAAGAAGAAAAAGTAGACCACCAAAGCAGGTTGTAAACATGGGACACCACTCACGATGTCACAAGACACACAAGGCCATAATGACAACATACAACAAACAAGTGTGCACACCAAAGAAAGGGTAAGGCTCACATATAATAGCAAACAAAATAAGCAATTACAAAAACAAAATGGTCATGGAAGCAAATAATTCTGCAAAATAAATGTTGCACATGAAGAACCCATTAACATGTTAGAAAGATAACTCATATGTCAAAATCATGTATAAACAAGTAATGTAAAGTGCTAAGTACAAAATGAAACAATAACACATTTGAGAGACGAATGTGGATGCCCCCAACGACAGATGTAGGATGGGTAGAAGGCGAGCATCTGTATTGCGTGAAAAATAATTGTATCTGTGATCAAAACTAAGAAAAGGTGTGAACTTGCATGTGTGTATGGTATAGATATATGACATATAAGAGATCTAACTAGCATGTGTAATAAAGCGACCATATATAAGAAAATGTAAGCAATAGTAAAAGAAACAAAGATATGCAACATGATGTGGATGGATGGAATGGAATTCAGTATGGATGGTAGGAGCCATGCGCCCCCCCTAAGTGAATGGAAATGTATGTAGTTAGGCTCATTTGGTTTTCCCCCTCAATAGTCAAGAATGAATCGAAAATGAGAGCGCGTCATCAGGAAATGGTCAAATAGTGTGTTGTGTCGACATGACATGCTATGATGAGTGTGTATGTTTGTGTTGATGTGATGTGACCTAAAAATGAAATATGTGTGTGACCCTATAGCTGAAGTGTATATCATGACAAAATGATCAAAAGAGTGATGATGTAGCCTAAAGCATATATCACTACTAGATGAATAGAAGGGATGGTGATGTAGCTTAAATCATATACCACTATAAGATGAATGAATAGGTGACCATTTAGCCTAGAGTGTATGTCATGAACCTAGTAATGTTGCGTGATAGAAGGTCGAACGATGAACATGTGAGTATTATAAGGTCCATTTGATTTGTGAACCCTCGGCAGTCGAGTATGGAACGATGAAATAAAGTGCATCATAGGGTAATGAGTGCAACACATAGATGACAATATGGCATGTGTGATGATAATAGATGACTATATGATGTGTAAGATGTTTGATATGCAATGTATATGATGTAATGAAAAATGTATAGATAGACTAACATTGTGAAATGTGCATTATGTGATGTGTATGATGAGTAATATGCAATGCTAGATGTAAGTGTGACACATGTATGATGAATACTAGTACATTGTGTATTCAATGTGTGGTGTGTAAATGCACAATTCCAAAGTATGTAATATAGACCTTAAAAGTGTGATTCATGTATAATGATGACTAATATGATGTATGATGTGTAGATACAAATGTCAAAATGATATAGACTAAATGTAGAGTGTAAAGTGTAAGATATATGATGCAAGATGTGTGAAGAGATGTAATGTGCAATACATGTTGTACAATGTGTAGGGTTCATGTGTATTATGGCCTTAAAAGTCAAGTGTTAACCGAAGCACAAGAGTGTGTCATCGGGTAGTGACGATACTAGGATAAGCATGATGAGCGCACAATGTGATGAAGATGCGAGATGTGTATGTTAGAAGTATGAAATGTGGTGATAGACGATGCAACTAGGTTGGGGGTTTGAATGTTATGCCCCTAATTGTAGAAGATGAATGATTGATCATGTAATTTCATCCAAGAGATCATCGGTTTCGGGTAAAAATTATATGGATAAACATTAGATACCTAATAAGCGATAGTGTTTGGTTGATCATGTAATGAACCATTAAGGCGTAAATTGTACATAACCATGGCATATTCCTCATCGGTGAATGGAGGAAGTGGTCAATCATGCACATACCAACGATTGAGATTATAAGTATAGACAAGAAATGAACTATTGTAAATGAATATGCAACCGAAGGGCATATGTAATGAAATATAAATATGATCGGGATCCAATGTGCCCCTATATAAGTAAGTCAAGACTCTCCTTATGTGAGTGGAAAAGAGCATGGAGTACGCAATAGATAGACTGTAAGATGAAAGAAATGTAGACCATAAGAAATGGTAATAATGATGGAGCCATAATATAGACGAGGATCATGAGTAGGAGGATAAAGGCATTCAAAAGAAAAACTGAGTCAAGCTAGACCATCATGTGAATAGATAGTAACATCACAAGTGGTATCAAATGGAATATGTTCCCAATATGAGTCATTTATGAAAAGTGTGCAAGTGAAAGGTGAGCGTGCTAATGGAGGCAATATGTGTGAAGGAATAGGTGATAATGCAACATCCATGGAATGGATAGGCCCCTGATAAGGAATAATAATAGTAGTAGTAGGTGACATAGAAGAAATTACATCTATCACACACATATCACCTTTAAGTGGTGGAAAGTGAGGTTGTTCATCCATAGGTTGAGGATAATCTCTAGTATCGGTACATGGAATATGAAGTGATGGGTCGTTGTATTACTAGTCATTTAACCAACTCATAGACAAGTTGGTGTCATTATAACCAAGGCAATGTCTAAATCTATATGCAAAAGGAGAAAGGAAAATCTTATCCAATAGTACTTCTTCCTAAGAAAACATACAAAAATTAAACATGCATGAAAAAGAAACACACAACAACTAAACTATTGAAATAAATATGTAGTAAATAAACTATGCTAATAAATAATAGAAAAATCCTCCTCCTTGGGGAAGAGTGACTTTTGGCCATTATCTTCCCTTTGGATTTAAAGCAACTACAATTAAATTTTAAAGCTACACTTGTATTGATTCAAATATTTACAAAATATGCCCCTTTTCCAAATATATGGAAGAGGTATTTATAGACATTACTCCTAGTTTACTTGGTCCACACTCTAAGAACTAACTACCTATTCTTGGGTGGATTTATTCAAAGCAATAAATACTAAACAAACTTGACTACAACAACCCACTTATCATGGAGAATATTTCTACAACTCATCCCTTTAATCTAGGAACACAAAGTGGGAGAGTACTTATTCAACATTCCTAATACTATTCCACCATTTTCTCATCCTTGAAACATGGAGAGAAAATGGAGGAGTGCTAAGTCCATGAATTTGAATTCTTCTTGGAATGCCACATGCATTCATGACTTTGGATTGCCACATGTTTGGATCTATATTCTTGGTTGATGACATGGAAGCAAAGAGTAGGCTGAATAGTTCGGTGCTCCTTTACATTATTTTGGAACAAACCAAAATACTTTCACTAGCTAGGCATTTCCGTAGCTGCGTGAAGAATTTCCGTAGTTGGGCATTTCCGTAGTTGTGTGAAGAATTTCCGTAGCTGTAATCTACGAACTTGGAGTATAGTTTCTTATGACCTATTTTCTACACACTATTGCATTCCAACTTTAGAAGAAATATCAAGAAATAACAACAATTAGATTGCAAATAGATTTCTAAAGAGATGATAAGATAAATCCTATATTCTACCTTAAATATGATATCTGTTATTAAAACTACATCTAAATTCACTTGAAAGCTTTATTTTGAGAGAGAGAATAAGAATGTTATTTGGTGATATAATGAGACATATTTTGGTCTCATCATGAAGCCTAGTATTAGGATCATGCACATAATATTGGAATGGGTTTTGGTCACAGAGAATAGTATATTGAATGCCTTCATGCGAGAATTTAACACAATGATGCACAATAGAGGCTACAAATTGCATGACATGAAGCCATTCCCTATCGAGTAAAAATTTATAGGAGACTAGGAAATCAATGATGAAAAATGCAAGGATTGTTTTATTCTCTATAATGATAAGTAGTGTAATGTGACCAACACATCGATGAAGAGAACCATCATAAGCACGCAGTGAAAGACAAGATGGACTAACACTATGTTTGAAAGACCGAGGTGTTTAAGGAATGACATGGGGCATAAGTTGAGTTCTGAACCATTATCTACTAAAGTGCGCTTAATAACTATATTGAGAATTTGAATCATAATATGCAAGGGTGGGTCATTATCAAAAGTGTTGAAATCGACAGGAAGATTAGATTTGAATGATACGTTTTTAGAAAATTCTTCTACAAAAGTTTGATACACGGATTCAGGATACATATCAGCATGAATGTGGGTAGTAGCTAGAAGATGTTAGACTTTATACCTTACATCAGGGATGCACAAGTAAATAATTAGTGATTGAGATGTTCAAGATGACTAGACTCTAGGATGCCAAAGAGTGAAGATCCTATATGAGTGAAGATGGAGTCGAGCTCACCAAAATGATTAACTAAAATCTAGAATATGTGTATTTAATCTAACTAGGAAAAATAGTAAATAATAGTACTAAAATGATTTAAATAACAACTAAATAAATATAAAAAGTGACTCAAACAACTAGGCTAATGAAAGTAGAAACCCTAATATGTAAAGAGGGTTTGGAAGGAGCTTAGCTGATTTGTAGGATGATCGAACTGTCACTTTGGGTTCACCAAAATGACTAATTAAAAGTTGGAATATGTGTAGTTAATAAAACTAGGAACAATCGTAAATAATAGTACTAAAAATGATGTAAATAACAACTAAATAAATATAAAAAGTGACCCAAGCAACTAGGCTAATGAAATTATAAACCCTAATATGCAAAGAGGGCTTGTAAGGAGCTTAGCTGATTTGTAGGATGATTTGGACTGTGTCGTAAAATAGATTGAATATTCTTGAAGCAGAACAAACATGTAAAGGTCCTAAAAAGGCTAGATCTGAATTGTTTAGCTAGACTGGGGCACATGGGAGAGGATTAGGGTGTTTGTGGGTGCCCTAGTCTGTTTTCTGGCACCCTAGTCTATGCGGGAGGTCCAAAACCATATTTTCAAGGTTCTTTAGACAATATAAAGCCTCCATTTTCTGTAGCACTAATGTATCCAAACTGCGTTGGATGTTGTCGATAGTTAGTGATGAAGAAAAGACTTACAAAACCCCACAACAAGCAACAAACCCTAAAAAAGAGAGATGCATATGAAGGGTTCGAAATGACATTAGCTACCAAAATGTTAGACTTACTAACGAGCGTTGCACTATATCTCGGACTGATGTAGTTCTATGTGCAAGTGTGTGCAATCATGCCCTAGGTGCTATTGTGTCGATTGTATTTTGTGAAAGTAACGATAAATAACTATGTGTAAAAATGTAATAAAATGGTAGATGGAATAGAATAAACTTCCCTCATATGCTTGTGTGATGCAAAAGAACCAACCTTGTGCCTTGTGATGGAGCTAGATGGATGCAAATGGAGCCTTTGATGGATGCAACCCTAGGCGATGATAGTAATCGCTTATTGCTTAGTCCTTCATTATGGTCACACAACTTTATATTTATATGGTTCTCTTTTTCTAATTTCGTAATTAACCCCGAAAAAGTTGACCACATGAAAGATAAAGTGTTCAAATGGCTGTAAAGTGCCCAAAAAGTGGGAAAAGTATCGGGGCACCCCGATTGGGACCATTGCGCTGTCGGCGCCCATACTAACTTGAGAGCCCTAGTCGAAGGATAAAATGACGGAAACGAAAAAAAAAAGAGTGGGCAAGTATGAGTGAAGGTCAAGAATGACGACATAAAGCAAAGTAAAATGGCCAAAAGATCAAGTTAATTAGTACTTTTATACTCAAAAATCATATGAATAGTAGTATGAGACCGGACTAAATAATGTCTAAAGTGCATGATTTTGTGTCTACAACCAAAAGAAACCATGGACATGTGTAGACCCTCTATGTTGTTATTCATACATGTGTAAAAGATGGAACATAAACAAAAGCTCCGTATCTCAAAAGAAAATTGGAAATAGGGAAAATTAGTACATGTACCATTAGTCTTTCGCCCCAAGTCAAGCTTTTACGTAATATTTCTTCACGGAAGATTGTGAATATTTGGTGCAAGTAAGAAAATACACAGTGAAGGTTAGAGAAAATGTTAAGGGTCCTAAAAATTTGTGAAGAACATGGATTTTTAGGGCAGTATCGGGCATAATATTAAGGAGATCTTTCCATTTGGTGTCAGCGGCACTCAGGGTGAAGAATAAAGTTGGTGTTCCCAATTTTTATACCATGTTTGAAAGCTCACTTTTGCTTCTAATCCAAAAATGATTGTGTCCCTCGAAGTCTTGCACCAAAGTGCATCAAAATATTAGGGAGGTAGTCATTGGGATAATTAAGGAGGTTTTGGTGTAGCTCTTCATAGTTGGAGGGATTTTGGACTCAATGTTTTGTTTTATGAAAATTGTGGCGTAGACTAGATTCTATGACACATTATGAGGTTTAGAAGAAAGTAGCAAAATTTCTCGTGGGAACCAAAGTGGCCATGATGGTAATGCATTAATCGTAGAGCATATTCATACATGGTTTTGAAACATTGCTTTTCCTACTGCAAAAAAGTTGGGAAAGCCACGATGAAAAGTCCATCTCGTGTTATATTCATTTATTGACGAATGTCCTAGTTCAGCCATGGTATCGTGAATGGAGTGTTATGGCCATGAAAAATCAAGAATTATTCGATTTCCTCTTTTTCTATTCCATTATTGTTATTTGTTGGCACAAAAGATGATGAATGAGATAGTGTTTCACCATAGTTAATGGAATCATCACCACCATTTTCTATAAAAGTTTCTTGCATTTGGGGTAATTCCATTGTAACCTTGGTAAAAGAGGAAGAAACATTAGTTGAGTTAGATGGCGAGAGAAAAAGGGAATCATTTTTATCCCGACATCTTTGTAATATGGATCACGGGAGATCTTATACTACAGGGTCATCCAAATACAAGATCTACTGACATAGAAGTTATATTTGGTTAGTTGAGTCCCTTCCCTTTGTATGAGTGCAATGTCCAAATCTCCAAGGTAGTGTGAAATGTATTTTTCTATTAAGGAAATGTTTTATAGGAAAATTATGGTGTGACCGGCATATTTGTACTAGTTGTCACATGCTTGGGTGAATTGCAAGATTGGATTAACATGTGCGATTAGTATCTCATTGACTTGGGTTAAAGATCAAAGAATACAAGATTGTTTTTCAGGGTCCATATTGTTCCATAATGAGAGATCAAAGAGTAAGAGAAATTGGAAATCAAAGTCAAGGGATAATTGATCTAAATCCAGAAGTAAGGGAATTACTTTTTGGAAATGTCAAAAGAAAGGACATGTAAAGAAATATTGTTAGTCAAAGGATAAAGAGAACCAACAACTAGATAAAGGTAAAGAAACAAATCTTGTTGCATCAGAGGTAATGCAAGATGCTCTTATTATTTCTTTAGATAGTAGAATTGAATCATGGGTTTTAGATTCAGGAGCTTCTTTCCATGCAACCCCTAATAAGGGTTATTTCAAAATTATGTCTAGGGAAATTTTGGGCATGTTTATTTGGGTGATGATGAACCTTGCAGTATTACTGGTAAAGGGGAAGTTCATCTAAAATTACATAATGGAAATACATGGGTATTGAAAGATGTGAGGCATGTGCCAAGCCTCAAGAGGAATCTTATTTCTGCAGGGAAACTAGGTGAATCTGGTTGCATGGTTACTTTTACAGGAGACTCTTGGAAAGTCACCAAGGGTGTTTTTGTTGTGGTAAGAGGTAAGAAGGTAGGAACGTTATATTTATCTACTTGTATTATTGATTCCTTTTCTGCATTATCTACTTTAGATTTAGATGCATGCATGTGGCATAACCGGTTGGGTCATATGAGTAAAAAGGAATGCATATCTTAAAGGCTAAGGGTAAGTTATCAGATTTGAAAGATTTAGATCTTGATTTATGTGAGCATTGTATCTTTGAAAAACAAAAGAGAGTGAGATTTCTCAAAGTTGGGGCAACTAATAAGAAGAAAAATTGGAGCTTGTACACTCAGATGTGTTGGGACCAGCTCAGGTAGCTTCTCATGGAGGATCCCAATATTATGTTACTTTCATTGATGATGCTACAAGAAAGGCATGGATTTATTGTATTAAACGTAAATATGTTGTTTTTGAGACTTTTACAAGATAGAAAGCCCTTGTTGAGAATGAATCAAATTCTACGTTAAAGTGACTTAGATCTAACAATGGTGGTGAATACTATAACAATGTTTTCAATGATTATTGTTCAGTGAATCGGATACATAGAGAAAGAATGGTTCTAAGAACATCATAGGATAATGGTGTTGTAGAAATAATGAACAAGATAATCATGGAACGTGCTAGAAGTATGAGGATACATTCTAGATTGCCCTTACAGTTTTGGGTAAAAGTAGTTGATACAACAATTTATTTGATTAATCGTGGGCCTTCAAGTTCACTAGATGGAGGAATACTAGAGGAAGCTTGGACCGAAAAAGAGGTAGATATTTCTTTTCTTAAAGTTTTTGGTTTAGAAGCTTTTGTGCATGTTGATAAGGAAAATAGAAAGAAGTTGGATGCAAAATCCAAGAGGTGCACTTTCATTGGTTATGGATTTGGTGATTTCGGTTTCCATTTTTAGGATTTAGAGAATTCTAAAATTATTAGGAGTCGTGATGTTGAATGGAATGAAAAGATAATGTACAAGGATCAAATTTTGGTACCCAAGGATGAACTAATTGAGAAGTTTGTGAATGAAAATGAACTCTTGGATTTAAAAGAATTACCGACAGGGTTACATAGTAACTGGTGTCGGTTGACCCCTAACCGGCACCGGTTAGATGAACCATAGATTGGTTCTGAGAGGATCCAAACCGGCATCAGTTAGCAGAACTGATATTGGTTAGAGGTGACTGGCATCGGTCACTGTCAGATTTAGATAGGAATGTCCAGGAGGTCCAGATTGAGCCTTCGGTACCCCAAACTCCTGTAAGAAGGTCACAAAGGGTAAGTAAACTTCCAAAAAGATTTACACCTTCTCTATTTTATTTATTGTTGACTGATAATGGTGAACCAGAGAGATTTGAAGAAACAATGCATGATAATACTCACGTTCAGTGGGAGCATGACATGGATGAGGAGATGGACTCCTTAGAACAAAACCAGACTTGGGATTTGGTTAGGTTGCGATGGTAAGAGAACATTGCAAAAAAGTGGGTTTATAGGATCAAGGAAGAAGATGGTACACAAGAAAGGTACAAGTAAAGGCTTGTAGTAAAGGGATTTACACAGAAAGAAGATATTGAATTTGGTGAAATCTTTTCTCTTGTTGTTAAGATGACTTCTATTCGTACTGTATTGAGTTTAGTTGCAGTAGAAGATTTTCACTTAGAGCAACTAGATGTGAAGACGTCTTTCCTTCATGGTGATTTGGATGAAGAGATTTATATGCGAGGAGCCACTTGGGTATGAAGTTAAGGGCAAGGAGAAACTAGTGTGCAGGTTGAAAAAGAGCCTATATGGGCTTAAGCAAGCTTGAAGGCAATGGTACATGAGGTTTGATAGTTTTATGCATGAGCATGGTTACTTGAGATGTAAATCGACCATTGTGTTTATTTCAAGAAGCTTGAAATGGGAGCTATATTATCTTGTTATTGTATGTGGATGATATGCTTATTGTAGGATCTAGTATGTAGAAATTACTGAGATTAATAGAAAGCTAGTGAACACATTTGCTATGAAGGATTTAGGAGTTGCAAAATGAATCCTTAGCATGAAAATACATAGAGACAGAAAAACAAGAAATTGTATGTCTCAAGAGGATTATATCTATAAGGTGTTAGAAAGGTTCAACATGCAAAATGTAAAACCTGTTAGTACACCTATGGCTGGACACTTCAAATTAAAAAAATATTAGTGTCCTTCATCACATGAGGAGGTTAAATACATGACACGAGTGTTATATGCTTCAACAGTTTGGAGTCTCATGTGTGCTATGGTTTGTACCAGACCCCGACTGACATTACACAGCGGTGGGAGTTGTGAGTAGATATATGGCTAATCCGGGTAAAGAGCATTGCAAAATAGTCCAATGGATACTTAGGTATTTGAAAGGGATATCTAGAATTTAGTTATGATATGGAGGTTCAAATATTTAATTACGTGGCTATCTTGATTTGGATATGGCTAGAGATCCGAATGGTAGGAGGAGAACTACTGGATATATTTTCACATGGTAGGTGGAACAACGATTGGTTGGATTTCAAGATTGCAGAAGGTTGTGGCTTTGTCTACTACAGAGGTAAAGTATGTTGCAGCTATAGAGGCTAGAAAGGAGATGATATGGATGAGTAGGTTCATGGAAGAGTTGGGAAAGGAGCAAAGTGATTGTAAACTATTTAGTGACAGTCAGAGTGTAATTCATTTGGCAAAGAAATCAATGTTTCATTTGAGAATGAAACACATTCAGTTGAGGTATCACTTCATACGACAGGCATTGGAGGATGGACAGTTGAATCTAAAAAATATTCATACGAGAAAAAACCATGCAGATATTGTTAGGAATTATAGAACAAATATGCGGAAACAATTCCTCAAACCACAATAGTAGGAAACTATATAGCAGAATTATACTTACAAAAATATAACAACATAAATAAATAATGTACAAAAGAAGACAAGACAAGATTTAATGTGGTTCACCCAATGTGGGCTACGTCCACCAAGAACTTGCTCAGATTTTATTATCAACAAGAGTAAAACAACTCTCACAGTCTTCTCTCAATTATGAACTCACAACAGAATTCCAAAGATGCTAAACCACATCTAAACCACAATTGACACCCAATTGCTTAACCTTGATCACTCTTGATCACCTCTTCATCATTAAGACTCAAGACCTCTTGAACACTTAAGATATATTCAAGATACCCTAACACCTCTATTTATAGGATTACAATCCTTTTAAGAAGTCCTAAAGCTGACCCTAGAAGTTTGAAAGTCGCGATCTTTCAACTTCCCACGGATGGAAAAATAGTCATGACGTTAACAACCAATTAACAACATATTAACAACGACTGTGGCACAATGATGACACAACAACGTCACACCGATGATCTGCGAGAATGCTCCCGAAGACTCAAACTTAACCGTTTGAGCTCCAACACTTCAACACTTGATTCAAGAAGACCAAAAATAGGCTCCACACCCCAACAATCTCCCACTTGAGACTGTTTCCATTGAGAAAAGTTATTAACCCTTCATTATCAACCATGAAGGCCAATCAAAGTTGAACACAACTTAAACTTCTCCCTTGTGACTGCCTTGGTCATCATATCCGTGGGATTACATTGGTATGAATCTTTTCCGGCTTTAACTTATCGTATTCTAAAGCTACCTGATGAAATGATATCTCAAATTTGAATGTGCTTCATCCTAGAGTGGAAAGCGGAGTTCTTCACCAAATGAATAGTGATCGACTATCACCGTGTAGTCTCCCAACTTCCCGCTTATGACCCAACTCATCAAGCAACTAATGTAGCCAAATCATCTCGTTGCTTGCCTATGTGGCAGTAACATACTTAGCCTCTGTGGTTGACAAAGACACAATTTTTGTAACCGTGAAATCCAACTCACCACTGTATCACCAACCGTAAATACATAACCTGTCGTGCTCCTCCTGCTATCCAAATCTCCTGCCATGTCTAAATCTACATAGCCACGTAATGTAGTGTCTGATCCACCAAAACACAATGCTGCTCCCATGGTCCCTCTCAAATACCGAAGGATCCACTTTATTGCCTATCAGTGCTCTCTACCTAGATCACTCATAAACTTGCTCACTGCTCCCACTGCATGGGCAATGTCAGGCCTAGTGCATACCATAGCATACATCAAGCTACCAACTACTGATGAGTATGGTACCCTAGACATTTGGATTCTATCCTCCTTAGTCTTGGGACTTTGCTCCTTTGATAATTTAAAGTGACCTACCAAAGGAGTACCAACTGGTTTAGCATCCTGCATACTAAACCTCTCCAAGACCTTCTTTATGTACTCTTCTTGAGATAATACCAGCTTCCTCTCCTTCCTATTCTGAGTTATTCTCATACCAAGGATTTGTTTTGCTGCCCCCAAATCCTTCATAGAAAAGGAGTCACCTAGCTATTGAGTACCTTTATTTCCTGCATGTTCTTCCCTACAACAAGCATATCATCTACATACATGCATAGAATAATATAACTACCATCAAGAAACTTGTTGATGTACATGCAATGGTCTGAGTGACACCTAGAGTAACCCTTCTCCTACATAAAACTCATTAAACTTCACATACCATTGTCGTGGAGTTTGTTTCTGTGCCATACAAGCTCTTCTTCAATTTGCATACTAACCTCTCCTTCCCTTTGAACTCATAACCACATGGCTGCTTTGCATGTATAATTCCTCCTCTAACTCACCATGAAGGAATGCAATGTTCACATCCAACTGTTCTAAAGTACGGGTCTTCTACTGCGCAACTAAACCAAGAATAGTCCTAATAGAAGTCATATTAACAACCGAGAAAAAAATTTCATCAAAGTCTATACCTTTCTTCTATGCAAATCCTTTGACCACCAACCGGGCCTTGTATTGTTTCCTACCTCCATCGTCCTCTTTGATTCTATACACCCACTTATTCTACGGTGCTCTCTTACCCTTGGGTAGCTCCACCGAGATCCCAAGTCTAGTTTTCCATAAGAGATCTATTCTCTTCATCTATGGCCTCGCTTCCAATTCTTCCCCCAGGCATCCACCTGCACTACTTCTTCAAATTACTTTGGCTCTCCATTGTCAATGAGTAATAAATAATTCAAAGATGTAGTAAATTGTTTAGGTTCCCTTCTTACCCTGAAAACCTTCCTACCTCGGGAGTTTGGGGTTCTGATGAGTAGAGTACTACAATCGCTATGCTTTTAACATGTTGTACCTAAACTAGACCCTTGGACACCTTGTTGTCCGTAATGTCCTCTCTAACACTTGTGTATTCTTTCTTTGATTCTTCTTTACTGTTCTTGCAAAAATGATCTTTATGTTAGGTTGTGGAGCTTGTTTTCATGTGTGAAAGTGTTGAAGACTGTACACTAAGAGTACTGTACACTTTTCATGTATCCTCACTGGGGTTTGGGGGCGCAGCCCCAAATTTTTTTTTTTTAGGCATAAAAATTTTTGGCCTCGAAAAATGCACCCGACATATCGGGAAACATGCTCTTCTCATATGGGTGAGTTTTTTGACCCATAGGTTTATGGGATGGGTTTTTCCCATGGTTTTGATACCCATGGTTTTGTAAAACTGCTTAAGTAGTTGTCTATTTATATGGTCTTATGCATATGATAGATGTACAAGTAAATGTATTGCAGATGTGTTTTGAATTCGGGTGTGAATTCTCAGTAGAGTTTGTTGAGCATAGCTGCAAACGGATCCGGTATTGTATTGAGAGAGTGGAGGCTTGTAATAAAATCGAGCAAGTGATTCTTGGTGGACGTAGCCCAAATTGGGTGAACCACGTTAAATCTTATCTCTCTGTGTTGTGTTATTTATTTTGCACTTTTATTTGAGATCTGTAATATTTTACGCATATTAGTTTCTCTGTTACATTACTGTAAGGGATTATTCTGCATATTTTATCTCTTATTTCGTAACTCTTTATACATGACTTTTTCATTAAAAATAATATCTCTAGACCGAAATATTTTCTTGTCTTTAAGACTCCAAACACGGAAAAAAATCTTCACCATATCAAACAAAGGTGCATTTCTCGACTTAGCCTCTAACCTCGTCCTATCATCTCTATCAATGTGAAAAATACCTCACATCCAAATACTCTAAGAAATGAGTAATCAATTTTCTTACCGTACCAACCCTCCTCGTATACCTCCATCCAAAGCCATAGAGGGTGCTCTGTTAATCAGATAAACAATTGTGCTTACTGCTTCCACCCAAAACATGAGTGGCAGCCCCGCATGTAACCTCATGCACCTAGCATGCTCCATGATTTTCCTATTCATTCTCTTTGACACTCCATTTTCCTGTGGAGTATTTGGAACCGTTCTTTGCCTGCGGATCCCATTTACCGAATAGTAATCAAGAAATTCATTGCTGCAATATTCCCCTCCATTATCCGACCTGAGACATTTCAACTTGAGACCTATTTTATTCTCAACTAAGGCTTTCCATCGTTTGAAAGTTTCGGACACATCGATTTATTTCTAATGCAATATACCCAAAATTTTCTAGTTGCATCATCAATGAAAGTGACATAATAACATGAACCACCAATAGAGTTTACCTTAGCTAGCCCCATACATATGTATGCACTAACTCTAACTTACCCTCCTTCATGGTAGGTCCAACCTTGAGGATTCTCACCCACTTCGTTTCCCATAAACACAAATTCCTCACAAGTCCAAATCCAACTCCTTTAATTCGGGTAACATGTCATTTATAATATGCATTCCCTTATGACTCATATGATCGAGTCTCTAGTGCCGAAGTTACATCTCCATCTGTAGCAACTAAATTGCAATAATCAACACCACCGGTTAAATACAAAGTACTAGTTTTCTTACCTCTTGCAACAACAAGAGCTCCCTTAGTAACTTTCCAAGAATCCACAATAAAACTAACCATACAACCATCACTACCCAGCTATCCCACTTGATATCAAGTTCCTCCTCAACATAGGCACATGCCTCGACGTCCTTAAGTAGCCATGTGTTCCCATTCTCGCATTTTCACCGAACACAACCTTTCCCTACTATGTTGCATGGTTCATCATCACCAAAATATACATGTCCAAAATCACCTTGAACAAAATTAGTACAATAATGTCTATGTGGGGTGGCATGGAAAGAAGCCCCTAAATCTAACACCCAAGATTCAACAATATTATCTAAAGAAAGAATTAAGGCATCCTGATAAACATCACTTGCTGCCAAATTTACCTCTTTAGTTTCCTCCTTGTTCTTCTTATCCCGAAGAGCCCAACAATATTTCTTAGCATGACCAACCTTCTCACAGTGCCAACATTCTAACTTACTCTTGGACTTTGACCTTTCATAATCATTCGACTTCCCACGGTTACCTTTCCCTCTATTATTTTGTCTCCCTCTACTCTCCACCGTCAAAGCATTTCCAGAAGTAGAAGAATCTCTGGTGGTCTTCCTTCACATCTCCTCACTTAGGATCACACCTATTACATCCTCAAACTTTAGCTTTGAGTTATTATTGAATCAATTACTTAAACCATAACCAAGTTGTCCCAGCTATCTAGTAAGGAGCACAAAATCAACAAAGCCCCGACCTCATCATTAAATTTAATTTTTACCGAGTTTGACATACTCACAACCGTATTAAATTCATTCAAATGATCAAAACATAACCATTCTCGGACATCTTCATATTAAATAACTTTTTCACAAAAATATTTTATTAGAGGTAGAGGGTTTGTCATATAACTTCCTCAACGCACTCATGAGACCTTCCGTGGTCTTCTCTGTGATATGTTGAAAGCAACCAAAGATGCAAGGCATAAACAAATTGCCCCAGCACCTTTCTATCTAGCAACTCCCAATCCTCATCCGACATGGCTGTAGGTTTCTTTTCTTTTCCAGCCAAAGGAACATGAAGGTCCTTTTGATATAAGTAATCCTCCATTTGTATCTTCCATAAACAAAATTTCTACCCATTAAACTTCTCAACCCTCAATCTGCCCTCATCTGTCATAGCTCCCACTCAAGCTAAACTTTCCCTGTGATTTACAACTTCAGTAAAACCCACCAAAGCTCTGATACCAATTTTTAGGAATTAGAGAACAAATATGTGGAAACACTTCCTCAAACCACAACAATAGGAAACTATATAGCAAAATTATACTTGTAGAAATATAACAACATAAATAAATAATGCACAAAAGAAGACAAGACAATATTTAACGTGGTTCACCCAATGTGGGCTACATCCACCAATAACTTGCTTAGATTTTATTATCAACAAGAGTAAAACAACTCTCACATTCTTCTCTCAATTATGAACTCACAACAGAATTCCAAAGATGCTAAACCACATCTAAACCAAAATTGACACCCAATTGCTTAACCTTGATCACTCCACTTTTGTTGTTTAACCTTGATCACTCCATAGATAATAGATTGGCTCATTTCTTGGTGGACGCACCCACATTGGGTGAACCACGTTAAATGGGGTTGATTTATGTCTCTTGTATTGTCTATTTCTTCCGGTAGAATATCAACTTTTATTTACATGTATGCTTAGATCGATATATTATCTATACAATCAAAAAGTACTAACTTGAACAACTGGTATCGAGTTTTGTTTGAGGGTTTTGTGTGTTGACAAAATTTATTCATAGAGGGTTTTCGATTGAGCGGAGCTACAATAATGACAAAGAAAACAAATACAAGGTAGAAAAATTTGACGACCGAAATTATCAATTATGGAAGATGCAAATGAGGATTATTTGTATCAAATAGATTTGTATTTACTTGTTGGATGAGAATTCTAGACCTACGAAGATGACTGATGAAGAATGGAAGATTCTTGACGAGAAAGGCTTTGGGATCTATAAAATTGAGCCTGGCGGCAAAGATCCGTGGCTTCCAATATTGCGAAAGCGGCTTGTATGGTAGAGTTAATGAAATATATTGCTAATTTATATGAAACATCTAGTGCTTCAAATAAAGTTTATTTGATGAAGAAATGATTTAGTTATAAGATGCATAAAGGTGGATCTCGCATCTAGACATTTGAATTATTTTCGATCTATTGTAAATCATTTAAAATCGGTTCTATACCATTTGATGATGAAGTAAAAGCACTTTTATTCTTATGTTCTTTGCATGATAGTTGGGATAACTTGGTAATGGTTGTTAGTAATACATCATCTGCTAATAATATTTTAAAGTTTGATGATGTGGTTAATATAATCTTGAATGAAGAAATTCACAGGAAGAGTACATAGGAATCATCATCTGGAAATGCTTTGAATGTAGAAAGCAGAGGCATGCAGAATGAGAGATTAAAGAGTAAGAGTAATGGGAAATCAAAGTCAAGGGATAACAAATCTAAATCTAGAAGTAAGGAAATTACTTGTTGGAAATGTGGAAATAAAGGACATGCAAAGAAATATTATTGGTCAAAGGATAAAGAGAACCAAAACTAGATAAAGGTAAAGAAGCAAATCTTGTTGCATCAGAGGTAATGCAAGATGCTCTTATTCTTTCTTTAGATAGTAGAATTGAATCATGGGTTTTAGATTCAGGAGCTTCTTTCCATGCAACTCCTAATAAGGGTTATTTTAGAAATTATGTCCAGGGAAATTTTGGGCATATTTATTTGGGTGATGACGAACCTTGCAATATTACTAGTTAAAGGGGAAGTTCATCTAAAATTACAGAATGGAAATACATGGGTATTGAAAGATGTGAGGCATGTGCCAAGCTTCAGGAGGAATCTTATTTCTGCAGGGCAACTAGGTGAATCTGGTTGCATGGTTACATTTACAAGAGACTCTTGGAAAGTCACCAAGGGTGATTTTGTTGTGGAAAGAGGTAAGAAGGTAGGAACTTTATATTTATCTACTGTGCATTATTGATTCCTTTTCTGCATTATCTACTTCAGATTCAGATGCATGCATGTGGCATAACCGGTTGGGTCATATGAGTCAAAAAGGAATGCAGATCTTAAAGGCTAAGGGTAAGTTATAAGATTTGAAAGATTTAGATCTTGATTTATGTGAGCATTGTATCTTTGGAAAGAAAAAGAGAGTGAGATTTCTCAAAGTTGGGGCAACTAAGAAGGAGTAAAAATTAGAGCTTGTACACTCAGATGTGTGGGGACCAGCTTAGGTAGCTTCTCATGGAGGATCCCAATATTATGTTACTTTAATTGATGATGCTACAAGAAAGGCATGGGTTTATTGTATTAAACGTAAATATGATGTTTTTGAAACTTTTAAAAGATGGAAATCCCTTGTTGAGAATGAATCAAATTCTACGTTAAAGTGACTTAGATTTGACAATGGTGGTGAATACTGTAGCAAGACTTTCAATGATTATTGTTCAGTGAATGAGATACGTAGAGAAAGACTAGTTTTGAGAACACCACGAGAAAATGGTGTTGTAAAAATAATGAACAATATAATCATGGAATGTGCTAGAAGTATGAGGATATATTCTAGATTGCCCTTGCACTTTTGGGCAAAAGAAGTTGATACAACCGTTTATTTGATTAATCACGGGCCTTCAAGTTCACTAGATGAAGGAATACCAGAGAGGAAGCTTGGACCGAAAAGAGGTAGATATTTATTTTCTTAAAGTTTTTAGTTCGAAGCTTTTGTGCATGTTGATAAGGAAAATAGAAAGAAGTTGGATGCAAAATCCAAGAGGTGCACTTTCATTGGTTATAGATCTAGTTATTTTAGTTTCCGTTTTTGGGATTTAGAGAATTCTAAAATTATTAGAGTCGTGATGTTGAATGGAATGAAAATAGAATATCTGGGATCAAATTTTGGTACCCAAGGATGTATCGATTGAGAATTTTGTGGATGAAAATGAACTCTCGATTTAAAAGACTTATCGACGTGGTTACATAGTAATCGGTGTCGATTGACCTGGCCCTGACCGACACAAGATAAGAAATTTGCATATAATAAATGAATAATCTACAGAAGATAATGCAAAACAAGAGATATCAGGGGCCAAGATGCCCAAATATTCAATATATGCAGAATAATACCCTTAAGGTAGGGCAACACCATACAATGCTCCTTAAGGAAGGAGTAACTCCACAATCTCCCAAGATGGGAATCCACTTCGAGGGGACACCTCAATATACCTCTACCAAGCGAAGAATCAACTCATACATCCATGACCCTCTCATAATGATACTCACATCCTTTAAATAGGATGGGTAACATCATGTGTAAGCGACTTCATCATCAACATTTTTCTTCTTCTTCTTCTTCAACAAAATTATGTTTCTTTTTGTTTCCCATCTACATAAGAAAATATCCTCCATTTCCTCCCAATCCCAATTCAATAGATCTATATCCAAATAAGAATACCAATGTCACACTTTCCCACCAAGATGAAGATAAAAACCCATACTAAAATTTCTTCAAAATACATTTGTTTAAATTGTATCCACCATTTTTTCGCATCAATTTCCCCATTACCATAGAAAATTGGTATATCCATGATGCATAAAAATCGGGTTTTAGAAACTTACTCCTTTGACCAATATTTGACCTGATAATTTCATCTATCATTCAGCCTCAAATCTGAAACCACAAAGAAGTAACCCCTTCTAAAATTTTGAGAGATTTCCGAATATGTAAAATAATCAAAGAAAGACAGAAAATTGCAACATGTAGGTTGGTTTTCTTTAAAACACAAAACTCTCAATATCTTCTTCAAACCAGATCCAAAAATTCTGAAATTTTTACCATAGATTTCTGATGAATATTATAAGTACTGGTAAAAAATTTAAAAATTAATTCTAAAAATGTAGCCTATGAAGCAAATTTAGGTGAAACCCTAAAAATGCAATAACTTCAACAAAAAAGCTTGAAAATTTATGAAATTTGGATTGTAGCTTTATGAAACCCTTTTATCTGTGGTAAAAGAATTGAGAAATTACTCACATCCATTTCCAAAATATAGCCGAATCACTAAAATTAGGGTTTGGACCCAAATTGTTTTTTTGTCGAAATCGATGCTCTGATACCACTTGATAAGATCTTTAGCATATAATAAATGAATAATATGCGAGAAGATAATGCAAAACAAGAGACATGGGGTCAAGATTCCCAAATATTCAATATATGTAGAATAATACCCTTAAGGAAGGGCAACACCATATGATACTCCTTAAGGAAGGAGTAACTCCACAATCTCCCGGATGGGAATCCACTTCGAGGGGGACACCTCCAATATACCTCTACCAAGTAGAAGAATCAACTCATACATCCATGACCCTCTCATAATGATACTCACATCCTTTAAATAGGATGGGTAACACCTAATCCAATGTAGGCCGACTCATTACCCAATATAACTAATTCCTATGTGAGCCCATATAACTAATTAAGGGATGTGCACAACATGTCACCATCTCCATCAACCCATATATATTATATTATTATATCCCAAGGTACATAGAGTAACCAAAGTGTCGGTTGACCCCTAACCGACACTCGATCAAACAAACCGGTATCGGTTACAGAGGATCCAAACTAGCATTGGTTAGCAGAACTGATGTCGGTTAGAGGTGACCGACGTCGGTCACTATTAGATTTGGATAGGAATGTCCAAGAGGTCCAGATTGAGCCTCCGATACCCCAAACTCCTGTGAGAAGGTCACAAAGGGTAAGTAAACTTCTAGAAAGATTTACACCTTCTCTATTTTATTTATTGTTGACTAATAATGGTGAACCAGAGAGCTTTGAAGAAGTAATGCAGGATAAGACTCACGTTCAGTGGGAGCATGGCATGGATGAGGAGATGGAATCCTTAGAACATAACCAGACTTGGGATTTGGTTAAGTTGCCAGTAGGTAAGAGAACATTGCAGAACAAGTGGGTTTATAAGATCAAGGAAGAAGAGGGTGGACAGAAAAGGTACAAGGCAAGGCTTGTAGTAAAGGGATTTACACAAAAGAAGGTATTGAATTTGGTGAAATATTTTTCTGTTAAGATGAATTCTATTCGTACTGTATTGAGTTTAGTTGTAGTAGAATATTTGCACTTAGAGCAACTAGATGTGAAGACGTCTTTCCTTCATGGTGATTTGGATGAAGAGATTTATATGCAGTAACCACTTGGGTATGAAGTTAAGGGTAAGGAGAAACTAGTGTGCGAGGTTGAAAAAGATCCTATATGGGCTCAAGCAAGCTTGAAGAAAATGGTACATGAGGTTTGATAGTTTTATGCATGAGCATGGTTACTTGAGATGTGAATCTGACCATTGTGTTTATTTCAAGAAGCTTGAAATGGGAGATATATTATTTTGTTATTGTATGTGGATGATATGCTTATTGTAGGATCTAGTATGTAGGAAATTGCTGAGATTAATAGAAAGCTAGCTCGCACATTTTCTATGAAGGATTTAAGAGCTACAAAATGAATTCTTGACATGCAAATGCATAGAGACAAGAAAAACAAGAAATTGTATTTGTCTCGGGAGGATTATATCTAGGGTGTTAGAAAGGTTCAACATGCGAGAATGCAAAACTCATTAGTACACCTATGGCTGCACACTTCAAATTAAGAAAAGATCAATGTCCTTTATTACATGAGGTCAAATACATGACACGAGTGCCATATGCTTCGTAGTTGGGAGTCTCATGTATGTTATGGTTTGTCTCGAGACCAAACATTACACAGAAATGGGAGTTATGAGTAGATATATGGCTAATCCAGGTAAAGAGCATTGGAAAATAGTCCAATGGATACTTATGTATTTGAAAGGGACATCTAGCATGCAATTATGCTATGGAGGTTCGAATATTTCATTACGTGGCTATGTTGATTCGGATATGGCTGAGATTTGAATGGTAGGAGGAAGACTACTAGATGTATTTTCACAAGGTGGAATGACAATTAGTTGGATTTCAAGATTACGAAGATTGTGGCTTTGTCTACTATAGAGGCAGAGTATGTTGTAGCTACAGAGGCTAGCAAGGAGATGATATGGATGAGTAGGTTCATGGAAGAGTTGGGAAAGGAGCAAAGTGATTGTAAACTGTTCAATGATAGTCAGAGTGCAATTCATTTGGCAAATAACTCAACATTTATTTTGAGAACAAAACACATTTAGTTGAGGTATCACTTCATACGGCAGGTATTGGAGGATGGACAGTTGAATCTGGAAAAGATTCATACAAGCAAGAAGCTTGCAGATATGCTAACGAAGCCATTAACAAAGGAGAAGTTGGAGCTACACTCCACTTCTATTGGTCTTCGAGTTTGAGACTTGAAGAGGAAGAAACAAAGCTAAGGAAGAATCCAAGAATGACGTTGTACAGGTATGGTGCAGTAATTAATCTCCAAGTGGGAGATTGTTGAGTTGTGGAGCTCAATTACTTTAGTTTAGCATGTAATGGAAACTTGCTGGAAAATACAGTAACCATCATCGGTTAGGGGAATCAGCATCGGTCACACCAGGGTGACATCGGTTAGGTACGACCAAAGCATCGATCGGGCAAGGAGGAACTGACAACAAGTTAGGTCTAGCGCGTCGGTTACATGTGCGAGGATGTTTTAATTAACTCTCGGGAATTAGATCTATTTTTAGCATTAAATTATTTCTATTGATTGTAATTGCATGGCTAAGTGCCCTAAGTCTATAAACGACTATATAATCATAAAAGCTAGGGTTTAAAAGTAAGATGATTAACAAGAATTAGAAAGAACTTACAAAAGTTGGTGAGAGAGAGAATTCTTGGTGATGAAGCAAAAGCTTGATAGAAAGAAAGTACTGTATATCTGAGAGGTGTGGAAGATAGTAAATCTTCATTGTATATCTTGTCAAAGCTTTGGATAATAGATTGGCTCATTTCTTGGTGGACGTAGCCCACACTGGGTGAACCACATTAAATTTGGTGTTGATTTATGTCTATTGTTTTGTATATTTTTACCGTAGAATATCTGATTTTATTTGCATGTATGCTTAGATCTGATATATTATGTCCTGACAACCTGTGCTAACCCCATAAGAAGGATGTAGATATGTACAATATTACGCTTAAGGAAGTTTCAATTACATATTATATAATAGTTTCAATATATATAGTTGTAGTTGAGTCAAGAGGATGTCATTTGAATATGAAACCCAAGAAGTGATATGAGAATAAAAACAAAGATGCAAACATTTGAAAATTATAGAAAATTATAGAGTATATAAAATGTTGGTGGGGTGAAAAGGTCTATGGCATGGGTGTGTTAATAAATCTTATGTGTAAAAAGATTACAAAGGAGATGAAAAAATCTCCATTTTCTTTTAATTGAGAATGACACATTTCAATTGCTTGTTACCATGATATGTTTCCTTTTTAAGGGAAAGAGTAAAAATGTATTGTTTTTCAATGACATTCCTTGCAATTTTACTAGTCGCTTATTCATCTATGGATAATAAGTGGAGGTTACTAGCCATTATGCCCATGATTGATTTAGTTGTCTTATCAAAAGTTGTAATTGATTGAAGTTCCTCGGTGGGGTCCTTTTAGATCAACCCTGAGTGCATATCTATAATCACAGTTCTCAACATCCACCTTGCAACTTGAGCGAGGCACAAACCATTTTTTTTCTTCTAATTTTTTTCTGCATTGTTTGTCACCTTTTATAAGAGGGCATGCCATGTAAAAAGAATTTTTCTTTGTTGATATTTTTACTTATTGTAACCATGGCCCTTTCTTTGATTTCGGTGTTCCCTATTTGTAGGATCTTTGAGATTGTTGTTGTGAAGGCCAAGTTCTTTGAAGGGCCCACAAATTTGCTTGTGATAGAGGGTGTTGAATGAGAGTAATTAGTGAATTCAACCCATTTATGAAGCATAGTAGTTTATGGAATTGGAGGGTTCACAAAACATTTGGTAGATGAAACAATTTCAATCGACGTTCCATTGAAATTGGAGACACGAGCAACTTTTAATGCTAGTAATGGAAAATGTAGGATATAAATAATTTCTTCAAGTTCTTTGCTCATTATCTAAATGTTGTCCTCAAAAAGTTACGGAAACATTGAATCCAGGACATTTCCTTTAATTGCGAGTTCCTTTCTTCATTTCGATGGTCATGCCTACAAATAGTTGAACTCCGGTGAAATCGTAAAAATAATGCCAATCAAATTAACAGAAGAGCCGAAAAGTGCTTACAGGTATGTCCTTGATTTGGTTGAAGTGAAAGTGATGTGAAGGTATTATTTCATCATTTTCTATGAGAGGAGTTACGGTTGAGGAGGGTTGTAGAAAAATCTCGGAAGGAATTTGTTAGTGGATGAAACATGGTTTTACATCTCGATCCTCCCATTTGCAATTGTATATTTTTTTCCATTCTCAATCGACCATAGAATGTTTGAAACCTCATTGAAACAAGTTACATGGAATTCCCCTCCTTCTCGATCAATAAAATCAAACCCAAAAAAGAATCATCCCCCTTTGCATTATGATATTCTCGAAGGATTGTTTTGCAAGGAGCGACCCTCTACATACCACAATCTCATAGATGTATTCAATGCATTTATTTGAGTTATCGTAGTTGCACAATTTGATTGAACATACTTTAGAAATGGAGGTGTTTTTGGAAATTTACTACTTTATAGAGCATTTGTTGGTGACGGAGATATTTGTTTTCCAACAACATGTGTTGGAAGTTGAAATGGAACTCGATTATCATATGTGTTTGTAAAACAATATCCATATCAATGATAAGAACAGTCGTGCGAGGAAAAAAGGGAAGGGAAAAAAATAGAAATAATATAGGGAAGTAAATACATAGGTAATTGAGGAAGGGTTGAATCTTACAATTCATGTTTGCATCCTACGAGAGGATTTGTGTAAACCCACAATGGAGCTTTCTTGTATTGTTTTTTCTAGCACGAAAAATGTAGCCCATCCGAAAGGTTGACACAATGTTGGACCCCATGTTTAGAATAGATCAAGGGAGGACAAGTCAATAACTAAAATGTAGGCTCGTTATCGAGAATACCCCTTAATTAAGTGAGAAATGCCTTCGGTGTCAAATTAGTTTCCATAGTAAGGAAAATATGCTCAAGAAAGTGGTAGGTCTGCTCATTTATGCTAAAAACATAAATATGTTGCAAATAAAATTAAATACAAGAAAATTTAGTTTACGGATACGGGAAAATGCTTTAGTTTTGCATAGTCAAATATGATGTGAAGGATGTTTTCATTTGTGATTTTTTTGCGCACACCTAATTGATGAGTTCATATCATAGTAATGATTATATACATTAATGCGACTACAATACATGTATAAAAAAATAGAATCTATTTTTGAATAGTTATAACTTTGATGATTTGAAAGACAATAACTAAAAAAGGCTTTCCAAAAAAACTTCACAAGATATAGACAACAATGTTTATTTTTATACATCCACAAAAAGAAAAGGAATTTAAAACCAATTTTTTTATACATAGAACATCTCCAAAATGCATGAAAAAAGTATTTAACATGAAGGAACAAACTTACATAAAATGTTTGTTTCGAATGAGAAATACAATAGTTTCGTATATCAATGCAAATAATAATACAATCTAAATGCAATATAAACTGTAACAATTTATGAAATGTAACTAAACTTTTAGCAAAGCCAAATTAAATGTGAAACTGTAATTTTTGTGCAAGCAATTACATATAAAAACAAACTAGCAAAACTTCCATTTTGAGTTCGGCATACATTTCTATTTCCACAATATAAGTAAGGATATAAAATAGTCGAGTTTCATCATGCAAATTAGAGACATCATAAAGTGTGACCTCGTATATAATGTTAATTAATTTAAAACTATCGTACACAATGAAGTTGATATTTTGTTTCCTTGTTCATTCTTTTTTTATAATGCTAAGTGAACCCCAAAAACTATGCTCTATGCCAAAAGATATATGATGTACAAAGCTTTGGCTGAAAAGATCTATATACTTTATAGTTTATGACATTGTATAACTAAAGTTTTTTATATGTAGCTACTATTAGTTCAAATTTTCAAGCGTGACATAATAACAAAGAAATATGAACATGGATTTACAAAAGTTTTATTTTCCCCCATATGTCTTGCCATAATATATACATGAATTGAAATAAAATGAGTTGCATACTTCAATCTAAAAAAACTCATTACATGACCATTACAAGCTATTTTTGTATCAAATTTCTTGTTGCATGCATGCACAATTTTTTTTGCACTTTTCTTGTGTTTTTTCCATATTTCCGGTTGTTCGATTGTTGTTCCCATCTTCTTCAATTTGTGTGGAGATTCATATTTAGTGCATTTTCACTAGAATCGTAATCCAAAAAAATCCTCGTGAATGTGGTCCAATTATACAAAACGTGGAGAGGTAAATTGGGCACGTTAATAAACAAGTCCACGTGATCTCGACCATCTCTGTTATCATTGGTTTTGATGGTTTTGGTTTCCTACAATGTAAAACATTTACATTGTACAATTGTACAGAACATGGAGAGGTAAATTGGGCATGTTAATAACAAGCCTCGTGAATGTGGTCCAATTGTACAGAACGTGAAGAGGTAAATTGGGCACGTTAATAACAAGTCCACGTGATCTCCGACCATCTCTGTTATCATTGGTTTTGATGGTTTTGGTTTCCTAAAATGTAAAACATTTACAACACATTGAATCCTTTTAAACTCTTCCTCTCTTTGCAAGTGCAACGTAGTTATCGTCACACCCACTAAATGGGGAATTATTTTTCTATTCTTCATTGTTTTAAACTAGAGAAGGAAACAAACAATGTGTTAATGTAGACACTAAATCACACACTTGGGTACATTTCTAGGTCCTAATCACATACCACTATTCATATGATTCCTAAGTGAGAAAAATAGTAATTGACATCTATCTTTGGCCTCTTTTATATCTTTCTGGTTTCCTCTTTGGTCTTGCACACCCCACAGCCCAGTCTGATCTTCATTGCTTTATCTTTCTTGACTCTAGACACTAGTGCCTAGCTAAGACGTCGAAGCCCAAGTGCCCCCAACCTATTTGTATCTTACTCACCTACACGCCTCTTTTGGGCGTCTTTTATATTGGGACCTCTTATTTTCTTATAGGTTGGCCTTTTGGTTGTCAATTACAAAATTTAAACAAGGGAATCATATAAATTCTAAGAGCATCAAAGCATCCATTTATCTATCATTCAAGGGACAATGGAATGCATTTTTGCATACACTTCATAGGAGGGGAAGTTCATTTTGACATCAACACATCTATTTACATTACTACATCTAGCTATTGCTCGTTATTTGGTGCATCTTGCAGAAGAGCTTCCTAGGGCATGATTTTACACACATGCACACAAAACTACATGGAGTCTGTGATGTAGTGTAGCACTTAGTCGTAATTTCACTCTCAGTGGCTGTTCTATTGAACACTTTGACTCCCCATTTGCATATTTTTCTTTTTAGGAATTGATGTGATTTAGGGTTTTGTAGGAGATCGTTTGTTTTTCAAGTTACAAGTGAGCTCTATAGACATAGTGTGACATACATGTGACCAACAACAAAGGTTAGCAAAATTAGTGCGACACAAGAAGAATTTGTTTCCGACCATTTTCACAGTGACATGCACCTAGCAGAGGTCTCCAACGCCTAGGTTCCCCTAACCTAGCCCACCACCCAAGTCTAGCTCATTCGACAATTTCCTATTATTCTATGCTCGGTTGTGACAATTTTTCCTCATATTCATTAGTCTTACACCCAACATACTTTGGGATCAATTGTGAAATTAGTTAAGTCTCATATTTCCTCTCTTTGCACCTAGGGTGTCATTTTTATCTAGATTATTTCTTAGGTCAGATATGTGCTTTATTTCTTATTTATCATATGTTACTCTCGCACTTAGGATTTCACAAAATTTCAATATTTTTAAATCAATTAATCCAAGAAGTATTCTTCTCTTTGACAAGCAACTTTAAAAGCATTGTTGTTGACCAATCTAACAACCAACTTAGGGTGTTTTGAAATGGCCTCATAGGGGAACCAACCCCTTTGCACGTAATTTAATCCTATCATTGGCGAAGACACATTGCCCTACACGTTGATTTGGAAAAGGGAATGAAGAAGTTTTTATTCTTGTGTTTTTGTATTGTCTTTAAACGAAGATGTCAAAACCTAAAACTAAAATGAAAACATAACTGAATTTATGACAAAGGTGATGAGAAAGTATAAATGCACATAATAAACACAAAAAGATATTTACACATAACAATGAATCGATTTAAAATAATTTCATAGTCCATAACATACAAAACAAATTTATAATCTTAACACAAAAAACAAGTTAGTTTTTTAAAGCAAAATAGAACATAGTAGTTTACATGTTAAAATAACAAGTAAATAATACAATTTTGTAATGCAAAGTAAAAAACATATTTATGAATTCAACCATGCATTTCATTTAAAACATACTAGATTATATTTTAAAATAACAAGTAATTTGTGGGAACAAGAATTGTAAGAATACATGGATAAACATGAATAAACTGAAAATAAAACTTGTGGTTTATATGGGTTTTCGAGTATAAGCGAAATGTGATACAAACAAGGTGTACCGTGTACTATAAAACTGTAAAACAAATTTCTTATTCTCCTTAGGTTAAGATTCAATGTATAGGCATAAATTTCCTATGGTGTACTACAAAACAATATTAGAATCAAGAGTGATATATGAATACTTTCTGGTGTTATGACAAATGTACAAGGCAAGCTACAAAATAGAATTAACAAGGATGTCCACAAGGATAAATGCATATGTACAAACATATCCCATTTGGTTATTATTGCATGCATAAAATATGATTCAAGATTAATATACGAAAACATTTTTCTTTTGACAATTGGAAAAGGTGGACTACAAAGTTGGAATATCAAGAATTTCCAACGATTAAAAACTCTTGGTAGGAGCAAAATAATAATAAATAAGCAACAAATAAAATGGTAGAGATGGTTCAATACAAGATAAACAATCCTTTACTACTGCATTAAAAGGAGGTTTTCTATTTACTAATGTTACCTTAAAATTTTAACGTGTAAAGTACAAGTCTGAAATATTTTCTTTTTTTCTAATATAAGTTTCCACATAAGTATTATAGGGAAAAACATATGTCTTGCACATAAAACAATTAATAACCATCCATCCATACACTCTAAGGTATTATAATACGCCATTCCTAGATTGAAAACATTGAATAAGCATAGATCCACATAATATTCCTTAAATACTTCTATGCACTTATTGTGAGAGGTGACATTCTAGTGACATTAGAATTTTGTAAAACAATTATACAATGACAATCTATTTCCTTTACTATGAATGGTTGAGTAAACCACGCAACAGTTCTGCCCCTTGTTTCCAAACAAAAATCTATGGTTTGAAAAAAACCATTCAAATTCTAAAAAAATATAGAAGTTTCCAATATGTTTGAAGTGACAACTTAGATTTTAAAAAACTCAACATGCATCTTAGACCAAAAAACCCATAAAATACACCCACAATTTTCTCTTTTCAATAATTAAAGCAAATGGTGTCTATAGTTGGATGTGAAGGAGGAATCGAGGACTACATAGATCACACCAATAACCACAATTTGGTTATGGAATTAGGA
This sequence comes from Taxus wallichiana var. yunnanensis, assembly GCA_018340775.1. Lineage (NCBI taxonomy): Eukaryota > Viridiplantae > Streptophyta > Pinopsida > Cupressales > Taxaceae > Taxus > Taxus wallichiana. The sequence continues at coordinate 925,144,694 of CM031242.1, forward strand.
AATGGATGACAAACATATGTTGTTTGTAGGTGGGGATGGAACTAACCTAAATATGAAACTAATCCTAGGTAAAATAGGTCAACCTTAACACACATAGGTGTGTCCAAGGCTAGGGAAGTTACCAAAGTATGAGAGGATGAATGTAATCCAAATTCATTACTTCATAGCTTTATAAGAAGGATAGGGATACCATAACCAATCCACAATAGTAGAAAATTTTTGGGGGAGGTTAGGAGGTAGTGTGGCACATAACAATGGTAGTTAGGCTCAGTTTTGGGAACTTTTAGTCCAAATCACCCAAAGAATAGGTGGATGAACCTACCAAAGAATCAAGGTAAATATTGAAATTTGAACCAAGCCTTTTGGTTGGTTCACCAAGTCGAAGAAGGAAAAGTAAGTGTTCCAAGAGGTCTCGAAAAGGTGTTATAATATATCTTTATGAATATACTAGGAAAGGATCATTTTACGGTAGTGATGCACCGATCTTATGGGCATATATTCAAAGTTTCATCAAAACAAAATGGAAAATAAGGTGTAAATTTTCATAGAACTTGGAGCTAAACATCCACACACATGAATATAATATTCATTTGTGAATTCAATCATTTTAAAATGTAGCTAGCAATGTTTAAGGAAATTCTAATCTCCGAATGTTTATTCATTTATGAATTCAATCAAATCAATCATGTTAATGAATAAAAAATTTGATCCTAGAGAAAATGTCCATGCACAAGAGAATAATATGCGTTTATGAATTCAATCACTTTAACATGCAACTAGCAATGTTTATGGGCAGCTCGATCTCCACAATGTTTATCTGTTTATTAATTCAATCAAAGCAAATGAAGAGCAAATCTAATCTCCAAAATTTTTATTCATTTATGAATCCAATCATTTAAATCATTTTAGTGAAGATCATCTTTGATCTCCGTAAATCGAATGATTAGAAAACAAGGGTTCATTTTTGAAAAATTTAAGTTTCTCAAAGGTAATTTTCTATAGATGCATGATAAGAGCAACATGCATATATTTTTACTTCTAATGATACCTATCTGTATCTATTTGTTAAGGTGGATGATTTTCAATGTTTACGATTGTCGGCAAGAAAAAAATAGGATTTGAAGCCTATGCCCCATCGTAACCAAGAAACATAACAACTTGATTTCAAACGTCATGTTATACTTTTTAAACATGAAATGACAAGACTTAGCTCTATCAGTGGTTAGAGAATTGTTTTCTTTTTCACTCCATACTTGTAATGAAGAACAACTCGATTTCCGCAAAAAGAAAAGGATTAGAAAACAAGGGTTCATTTTTAGGTGAATGATAGTTGATGTTTACCATTGTCAACTTTTAAAGCAAGGTTTCAAAGCCTAGGGCCCATTGTTGAAAACTTAAAAAGGATTATCAATGACAACATTAGCTATAGAAGAGGGAATAAAAATCAAAGATGTAATGTAAATCTTAAAAATTATCTTGCATTCAAAATACTCGATAGATCATTTTTAAAGTCTATGCCATACAACTAATTTCTATTCCACTCCTCTCATGTTTTCATAACCATTTAGATCTTTCAAAAGTAAATATGTTTACTTCCATCCTAATGTCACTTCAAGCTCCATTTCTTATGTTTACACGAATGTACCTTTTCAAATTACAAAATATCAAGTAAAGAATCTCAAATCCTGTCAACTGAAGAAAGCAAATCCTATCATTCCCAATATTACCCACTAGGTTTCAAAGCTCCATCTCAAACAAATGAATGTTTACATTATTATATGTGTTGTATATGTGAGTTACCTATGAGAATCAAATGAGTAGAAAGACATTTGTAATTTTGTTTGGACATTTGTTCGTGCCAAAATTGTTAATGTCAATTTGGTTCTACATATGCCTTTAAAGACTATCATAATATTTAGTTTATGAGGGTAATGTCTCCATGGAAGCATTTATGTTAGAATTACATAAGCGACACAACCGAGTTGGAAGTACAACAAAGAGAAAGTTTGTTCTCTCTAATCTACCTTAATGCCAAAAGATCAACACTTCATTTATGTGGAAGATGAACATGTTTTCATGCCCTAAATGTGACTTATGACACAATATAGTTAGCTATGTAAGTATCTATTGGGTCAATATTTATTGGAGTTGATAACTTCGTTGGGATGTGGAAGTTAAAGATATTAATTTGATTTTTAATTTATTGAAGAATGTCCTAACTCCTCTATTTTTTTACGTCCCAAGTTGTGTTACATCCATCCAAATTGTTAAATTATTGGAAATTATTCGACATTTGCTTTTATAAGTTGACAATTGTATTATAATTGTCACCTTTGTACATCTCTATCTCATTATTTTGTTTAAAAGTTCACCTAATGTTCAATTTAAATCTCAAGATTTGGACCCTACTCAACTATTGGTGCATATCCCCATTATCTATGTTCTTGTTTCATTTTTTCGGTCATTAAGGGAATCTCTTTGTGATGCCCGATAAAACAACCCACTTGAGACGTAAGAAACAACCTAGGGTTAGTTAGGAAAATTATGGAATAATTTTTTTGATTAGAAGTGTCTACAACCAGGTTGCAAGACAACAGTTGACACAATCAGGTTCTGGAACAAGTCTACACTACTAGAACATACTTTTCTTTTATTACAATTCTCAGAGGGCACAAGGTCCAAATTTTAGGGTTAGAAGTTTTAGTTAGGTTCGGGGGTAATTTTAACACCATACCCACTCTCTAACAAGCTCAGAGTTTCAACTTGATTTTTCTCACACTTAATGCATTCAAAATTTCCCTAAATCATTCCCATTGGATAGGAAATTTTCTCACCTTTCCAACGATATAAAGAAGTCCTCCTAACTCCTTGTAGAACTCTAGATATGGACAGGCGGACTTTAGGGGTCAAATTTTCCCCAAGGGGACACGTGTTGAGCGGGGAAGAAAACCCATTTTCTGGGTTGGCGGGTCGTGGGGCCGGCTGGAAAAATTTCCTCGCCAGGTGTAAAGTCAAAATTTCTTCCACGCCTCCGTGGGTCTTCCAAGGACACGTGGCGGTATCAAAGTCATCACCGGGAGAAAAGAGGGAAGGGCGCGGTGGTGGGAGAGTTTGGGGAATTTCACCGAGGGAGGAAAAAGGGAAAGGTTTGACATGCGGGTCTCCGCGTCCACGGGGATAACGGCCCGAGGCGAGGGTGGGAATGCGGGGTCGTGGGGTTTTCAAACAAAATTTCCCAAAATCCAACAAGGTCACGAGGGTTCTGCCCCCTCCGCCAACATGCCATGTTGCCACGTGGCCACTGTGATAGGTGCGGGCCGGCGGGAAAAAGGTAAAATTTTCCCAAAATTTTAAAAAGCCCAGGGCTAAAATGATGTCGCGCCTTCACCGTTGCCCCATGAGGACATGTGGCGGCCTCTAATTGGTTGCAAACCGCGGCAGAGGAAATTTCAAAAAAATTCCCAAACAAATTTTCAAAATTTTCTAAGGATTTTAACGGGAAATTTTTCGCGCATGGGCCCACCAGGGAAAATTTTCCCAAATTTTCCCGCCAAGGCAGGAAAACTTCAAAGTGTCATAAATTTTTCTAGAAAGCTTAGTTTTGGGCAAACGAGGACTTTCTGGAAAGCTCTCGATGCCCTATTTGCACAAAAATATAAATTTTACATTTTGATAAAGTTTAAGGGGTCAATTTTCCAAAAACGATCTGTAGGATTTTAAATAGCCCACTGGTAATTTTTAATTTTTAAATTTTTGTTCAATTTGATCTCCTTCTTCACTCAACATGCCAAACAGACATGGAGGATTGCTCTAGGAAGGATTTAGAATGTTTTAGGAAGGTAATTTTACTTGTTTGATTTCCAATTAACATTTTTCCAATAATAGACGGAAAATGATAGTGAAAGGGATTGGGCTCAATTTTGCAATGTTTAAATTGTTTTCTTAAGTTTTCTTTGTCAATTGGAGTTCATTGATAATACAACATGCTAAATTTTAACATTTCCAAGTTGATTATAATGTGCAAGCCCGAACTGTACATTTTGATTAAATTTATTGCCAGTTTTATATTTATAACAAAGATCCATTTCTAGAAAGTCTGGTTATCAATTTCATCATTTAAGTGTGGTATTTCATTTCTAATCTAATCTAATACATTCAGTTGTTTATAAACAAATCATTTAAGAGCCAAATTGTAAAATCTGGTTTCCAATTTGATATATTCCCAAAAGAGACAAAGCAATATACTTCCTTCATATGCATTTCTTTCCTTTACATTTAAATAGAGATTTAACTATCTCTTTTGCCATACAATGAAACATTTAATTCAATCCATTTTCTATCTTTCCCAAAACATATATTTGAAAACAAGGCAACTAATACAATTACATCTCACGTGTTTCTTCCTTTTTCCATTTTCCAAAATAGGGATTTCAAATCACAATTTGATATTCCAATTCAACACAACAATGCAAATGAGGGAAAGTCTTGCAATTCTTTATTAATTCAAAAGGAATACATCTTTACATCTTTCCATGTTTGAATGCAAATAACACATTTCTATTTCTTTCTTTCCAAGTAAACAGAACAAAGTATAAATATCCTTCACATTTCGAATGTATAACTTTCCGTAATCAGTTACATACATCTTTTCTTCACAACTATACATTACAATTTCATCCACATCAAGTGGGAAAGGATTACAAATGTATTTGTTTCACAAGGGTTGGCAAAAATATCTTCTTCTGCTCCAGAACAACAACATGCAAGTTTTCTTTTTCTCCAGTTGGTCACAACAAAAGTGGGGGAAAGACAACGCTCTCCACCCAACCAAGACATCCAATGAAAGGAGAAGCCATCCTTCATCATTGGCCCCCGAGCCCCAACCACAATACAATAAGAGGTGTAATTCAACCCATGGCAACAAATGGCATTCACACACAACATTCTTTCAACATGCATAATTCATTATAAAACATAGTCCACAAAAAAAAACAATTTACAACTGCATTTGAAAACAATAAAAACAAAACTCATGCTTGATCATGCAAGCCAAAGGAGCAAGGACTATGGGGAAGCTACTTATGCCTCCCAATGGGAATTGGGCATCCACCAAGAACAAACCGCCAATAAATTTCACCACACATATCCTTATGCCCCCACAATCCCTCCTTATGCCCCCATAGATTTCCTTATGCCCCCAAAAAGTAAGAAATGCAAGCTATTTCTTTTCCATGGTGGATCCCAAACCCAAACTCCCTCCACAAAATTATGATGCCAATGGCATTCCCTTATGCCCCCACATGGATTCCCCATAGCCTTCTCCTACACCATTCCTATGGCAGTCTACCCAACCAGCCAACAATTACATAAAACATTCACCATTCACACAACACAACAAGAAAATAACAACATAAAATAAGAGTTAAACTCCTACCTCTCCATGGTAGCTTTTATTTCCAAACAAAAAGCTTCAATGCCCAAAACACAGTCCCAAAATAGAAATCTCCAAGCATGCAAAGTTTCTCCAAAATCCCTCCAAAAGCAAGAGCTCCCAACACAAGAAAATGCGCCCCCAAAGAAGTTTTGCAAAAATGATTCAACAACCCAAAACAAGCAAAGAGTTTGAATTTTATAGAAGAGGGAAGAGAAGAGGATGATGTGGATCCATGTAGGATGCCACATCACACATCCTCAACTCCAAACACAAAAGAAAAATTTCATTCTCCTAAGCACAATAAAGAGGTGGGTGAAAATATGACAATTTACTTGCACACTCCAAAAAGCCCACACCCCAAAGGACTGCAAATTAAATAAAATGTAAGAGAGTGAAATCAAAACTTGCAACATGATTAATAAAATGCATTAAAAAGGTCTAAAATCAGCCTTCCAACCATAGGTATGGTTGGTAAATTAAATTGAGAGGTATGGGACAAGTTTTACTTGTCCCACAAGCCTCCAAAAACAGCCTCCAAGGACAAATTCGAATTTCCAAGGAGGTGGAGTGTTTCATACTCCAAAATCAAACTTACACAACTCTTACACAAACTTACACATCCCTTACATATTAAATACAAAGAGCCAACAACTTCCATTATTACTTTCCCATATCCCAATTTGACTTATTTAAATTTTAACCATATGATTTCTCACATTAATCTACCACAATTTTAATTACATAAAATAAAGGGACACATTACTAATAAAATACATACAACAATAATAAAAATTAACCACATTAATAATTGCACAAAACCCATGGTCACATATAAAGGTGATCCCCCCCATGGGAATCCCTAACAACAACAAACACAACATAATAAAATAAGTTGCCATGGTGACCTTGTCAAATTCACCTAGAATTCCATTGTGGTTGGTCTCCAATCCCCCGATGTTTGTTGTGATATTTTTAACTTGCAAAAACACAAATACCTCCTTTGGCCTCGTGGCCATATCAGAACATCCAAAATGAATATAAATATAATCACAAAATCATCTAAATATGTGAATCACAACAACATCAAGGCAATTTAACATTATCACACATAATTTATATCAACAATTATATCATCATCATATAATATCCATTTTCTAGATCTACTCATAATATCCAAAATCACATGTCCGAACAACATCCATAAAACATCCATGTCAAATAGTATATCATCATCCACATAGGAGTGTCTCCAATAATCATCATGCATCATAACCAAATCAAGATCAACAATAATCCATGATCAAATGTTTAACATCATACTAAATCAGAACTATAATAGTGTCCATAACGTAAACAACAACATCAAAATAAGCATAAAAAGTGTCAAAGGGAAGTGGGCACTACACTCTTAAACTAAAAGTCTAGATAGATAGTTAAAACTTTCACATTACTCGAGACTATCATAGTTTATGAAACTATAAAACCATTTGTCCCTAAAATGCAATACAACATATGACATTCTCATGTTTCTAAAATTATTTTATATAGAGGCATTTAAAGATGCGACTTAAACTGAATGAATAAAATTATTCTAGATTCATCTTCCTAAAATTGTTTCCAAGCATTGGCTTCGTTCCTTATTCCTCTGAAATATATGTTTGTTTGGAGATGTTCCCTACCCCAAAAACAACATACCTATAAGATAGGATTAGTAGCAACCCGTGCATTTTAATGAAGAGCAACTATGATATGTCTCATTTAGAGATATTCTCTACCCCAAAAAACATACCCAAAAATAAGATCTTGCCATGTTTCACAAATTTATATATGTTGGTATGTTTATGTAATTATTTTCACTATTTTTGGTATATAATTAATTTAGTTAGAGAAGGAAAACATATTTTGTAAATAACCAATGCTTGTTCGCCAAAGAGGCCTTATTGGGGTGCTGGAAGATTAGAGGCCTAGTGACTATGCAAATATAGAAATTATATATATGATAAATCGAATTATGTAACAACAAAATATAGATATGCAATAAAGTACAAATTTGATGCAAGCAAGTAAGCTAGAAACATGTGAAATCCTAGTTGTAAGAAAAGAGATAGAGTACTTAGTTGATCCGTAATAAGTCCGAGTCAAGTTGTGCCGAGCTAGAAAAATGATGAAGTAGGAAACCAGAGTGTTGCAACTTAGCCCGAAAAATTGTGTGAATGTTGGAAATGTCGGTACTAGGGTGCTTATGTAGGGTCAGGGGCACATGGGGCACTCTGGACCTCCTCTGGGTGCATGTGACTATTCAAAACCTCATAAACTCGGTTTCACAAGATATTTGCTAGATGTCGCCTTTAGTCACTTGTATTTCACTACTTGATCGTGAATTTTCTGAAACCTACAAAGAAAAAGATGCAAATGGGGAGTCGACCGACCCCAAGGGTCACTCAACCGAGTGAACTTATGATCCTAAGCGCTCCACTACATTTTAGACTCCATGTAGTTGTGTGTGTGTGTGTAGAATCATGTCCTAGGTGGTTCTTTTATAATTTGTACTTGATAGCGAGAAATATCTATATGTAGAAAATGTCGATAGATGTGTGCATGGAAAAATGAACTTCTGTCATATGAAGTGTATGCGAGAAGAATGCAGTCCCTTGTCCATTGAATGGATGGATGAATGCTTTGATGCTCTTGTGCTAGATGTAGAAAATGTAGATAAAAGCATGCATGGAAAAATGAACTTCCCCTCATATGAAGTGTATGTAGAAGAATGCAACCCCTTGTCCCTTGAATGGATGTCAGATGGATGCTTTGATGCTCTTGTAATTCCTTTTGATGCAACCTTAGGTGATAATAGTAGATGCTTAGTGCTTAGTCCTTTATTATTGTCACATACCTTTACATTTATATGATTCCCTTATTTGAATTTCATAATTAACCACTAAAAGTCTGACTAGTAAGAAATAAATATGCCCAAAAACTAGAAAGGACCCAAAATATGCTACTAAGATACAAAGAAGTCGGGGTGCCTAGATGGGATGAGTGTCTTCAATCTTAGTTGGGCGCTGGTGTCGAAACTCAGAAAAAATTGAAGTGTTGAAGGTTAGACTGGGAAAGAAGGTGTGTAAGACCAAGAAGAAAACTAGAAAGCAAGCAAAGAGGCCAAAGATAGTGGCCAATTAGTACTTTTCTTGCTTAGGAATCATATGAATAGTGGTATGTGATCAGGAACTAGAAATGTACCCAAAGTGCGTGATTTAGTGTCTACATTTTCCCCAATTTATATTGTTGAGATAATTCTCAATAACATAAAGTAGATAATATATGCGTGTCTAATAACTATGTAAATTGATGGCGAAAAGCATGCCGATGAGACAAGAAAAAGCGTGGAGTGATAAAAAAGTGAAGCGTGGAAGCTAGAGAAGAGGAAGTGAAAATGATCCTAGGGGTGAAAGCATATGTGTAGATGTCACATTGTACCTATTGTTGATGTCGCTTGATGCTTGATGATGTGATTGTTGCTTCCCATAAGGACAAACCTACAAAAGAGAAGAGCAAATGAGTATTCAAATATGTGTATATGAAAAATTTGATCCAAATGAGTAAAAAGTGTGTAAAAAGTATGTGAAAATGTGAAAAGGAACATGTGCACTTGATCCGTGATGAGTGAAAAGAGTAGAGAGGATCTTGAAAATTTTGTAGAAGAACGAGTTTTTGGGTGATCTCACGCCAAGAATGAGATTTTCGGGTTATCTCATACTAGTTATGTCAAGTGTGAGTTTTTGGGTGATCTCACACCAAGTTTGGAATAAGTGTAGGAAGAAAGGTCTAGTGTTATTCTCCAACCTTGAATTATTCCCAAAGTTTAAACACCATTGCAGATGGTGTGTTCAAATCCGATCAATTTCAATCCAATCCAATCTAACGTGAAAATATAAAATAAGGTGCAATCCATGCATGTTGAGTGTTGAAGGATCAGTATCTCCTATAAAAGTCATGTTGTAAAAACTGTTGTGAAATATGCCAAACTAATAAAAACTATGTAACTATCCTTGGTCATAGGAACCTAGGAAGATTTAGGGGCGTCGGTGCCACTTTCTATGTCTAGGCACTAGTGTCTATGTTGTGCTTGAAGACCCACATCATATTTTGGGTTGTTGATATAATTGAAAGAATGTGTTGTACTATGACTGTAAACTAATGTATGGGGTGATTGATTCACCCAATGATGCCCCCTCATTTGGGGTGCATGCAATATCGCAAGGAGGATGCGGCCCAAAGGAAGAGTGGACGTTGTGCTGAAATGGCGAGCCCTACGGGGAGGGAATGTGCTTATTAGAAACCAAGGCACACATAAACAACGTGGCTAGAAAAATAGTGTTAGTGAAAACACAAGAATCACGCATATAAAAGACAATATGTAAGCTAACAAACAAGAAGATAATATGTAAGAAGACAATGTAGACCATGAAAAGTGGGTTGCAAACATGGGACATCACTCATGATGTCGCAAGACAATCGAGGCCGACAAGTGGCCAAAAGCATACAAGTGTGCACACAAGATAAAGGGTAAAGCCCACAAACAATGGAAAATGATAGTAAGAAATGTCAAACAGTGACAACATGATATCAAACAACCATGGTAGAAAAGAGTTCCTACAAGACAAATGTTGCACATGAAGCACTCGTTAGCATGTTAGAAAGATAAAAGTATGTCAAAGCATGTATAATCCAATATGATGTAGTGTGCTAGTATGAATAAGTAGTATAAATTGAAACAATAACACTTGTGATGTGTACGAAAGTGGATGCCCCTAAGATCCTAATGTGGGACTGGTAAGAGGTACAATGTCAAACATCAATGCTACGTGTAATGATCTATGTAAAGTATGTGATCACAACTAGAAGGCAAGTGAATGCACATGTGTATATGATAAAGATAATTACATACAATGTATCTAACTAACAAAGTAAGCAAAGTGTAATGTGAGCATAAGTAAACAAGAACAATGTGCAACCAAGATATGCAATATGTTGTGAGTGTGAAATGGAATGGCATACAGAGTGAATGTGATAGGAACAACGTGCCCTCCAAGTGAATGTGTATGGATATGTATGAGATTAGGCTCATTTATAAATGCCCCCTCAAGCATCGAGAATGAACCATAGAACAAGAGTGTGTCATCAAGAAATGGTTTGAATTGTGCGCTAGAAAGATATGATCGATATAGCACATAGTGTAGAGATTGAGTGAGTATGATGAGGTTAATTTCAGATTGAGACCCTCAGCAGTAAAGTATGAACCGTGGAACTAGAGTGCATCATAGGATAGTGTGTTGTGTTGAATGTGCATGAGAGAGATGTGTTGTGAATGCACCAAGTGTGAAATGTATAGTGTGTATGATGTGAGGTTCATGAATGTAGTGAGCCCTCAACAATCAAGTTTGAAATGTAGCACAAGAGTGCTATCATTAAGTGATGATGATACAAGGATACAAGTGTATCAAGTTGTGTAAGATTGCTCAAAGATGTGAAATATGAAGCACAAAGCGTAATAGTAGAAAATGATAGCCACTGGTGATGCTAAAGGGGGAAGAGTAAGCGTGATGCCCCCAAGTGTATGATGATGAAGATCTATGTGGTGATGTGAGAGGTACCATGCCATTGTGGGAGAGCGTCATTTGTATCATGATAAGAGAGAGGGCCAACACAATGGTAGGAAGAAGCAACAGTAGGACCATCGCATGGTGGCAGAGTTTGAAATGGGTCTTGAGGATCAAAATAAGGAATAATTTCTTTGACAAAAATGATTGGTTGTTGAAGTGGTGGATTATTGGGTAATGTTGTAGCAGACTCAGTAGGAGGAGGTGTTGAACTAATTTTTAGAGGAGGTTGCTTAGGTTGATTTGATAGCGTTGTAGATGACTTGAGAGGAGGCAGAGTGAGACTAATTTTGAGAGGCGGTTGCTTAGTTTGAGTGGATTGCATAGGTAGTGCTTGAGTGATGGAAGAAGAAACATTAGAAGTGATGACATGATGCTCATTAGACATAGATGAATTAGATTTAGGAACCCATTGAGATGTAACAAGTGGAGAGGACCATGTAACAAAATGTTGTGCAATGAATGAGATAAAACCTTAATGCTCAAGATGCTTGATTTTTCGTTGTAAAGCATAGAAATCATTGTCATTATGTCTATTGATTCAATGATAAGAAAAAAATGGGAGACCTTGATATTTGACCAATCGATAAGGAGGATAACAATGAGTAGATGACAAGCTAATTAATTGATGATTAAGGAGTGCAGTAAGAATGTCATGTTGCTTAGTATTGTGATCGAACTTGAGAGGTTTTGGTAATGGTAAGACTTGAGGTTCATTGATATGAGCACATGTAGAAGACATAGAATGAGGATGAGAAGAAGAACTAACATGAGCCTAAGAAGTGTCCTTAAGATGTTGGATTTCAGATTTAAGAGATATAATCATTGATTCCATAGCTTGAATTTTGTCTTGAAATAAAGAATGCAAAGCTTGAATTGACTCACAAATAGATTGATTGGAATTAGGACCAAGTGAGTCATTAGATAGACGATCAAAGATGGAACTGATTTGTGAAGGTGGCGTATCAAGAGGAGGCAGATAACACATACAACCTTTCGGAGATCCTCTTGGCAAGATGGGTGCAATTGAATCAATTGATACAAGAGGACTTGAACATATTTAAAAGCCATGAAAGAAGAAATAGAAGGATCCAAGAATATTTGAATGTGGGTTCACCAAAATGATTAAGCAAATATAGAAATATATATATGCTAAATCTAATTATGTAACAACGTAGATATAGATATGCAATAAAGTATAGATTTGATGCAAGAAAGTAAGATATAAAAATATGAAATCCTAGTTGCAAGAGAGGAGATAAAGTAATTATTTGATCCACAATAAGTTCGAAGATGTGCCAAATTAGAAAATTGATGAAGTAAGAAAGCAAAGTGCCACAACCGAGCCTTGAAAATTGTGTGAGTGCTAGAAATGTTGGGATTAGGGTGCATATGCAAGGTCAAGGGCATCTCGGAATTGTAGACCTCCTCTAGGCACCAGTGACAACTCAAAACCTTAGAAAATCGGTTTTGCGAGGTTGCACAATATTCACTGGATGTTGCCTTTAGTCACCTATACTTCACTACTTGATCGTTGAATTCTCCTGAAACTTGTAAAAAGAAAGAGCACTTGCAAAACCCCAAAAACATCAAATCCTAAAAAGAAAAAGATACAAATGGGGAGTTGGACTGACCTCGATGGTCACCTAGCTGAGTGAACTTATGATCCGGGCACTACACTACATTTCAGACTCTATATAGTTCTGCATGTGTGTGTAGAATCGTGTCTTGGTGGCTCTTGTGCAAGTTGCACTTGATAGCGAGCAATAACTAGATGTAGAAAATGTAGATAGATGTTTGCATGGAAAAATGAACTTCCCTCATATGAAATGTATGCAGAAGAATGCAGTCCCTTGTCCCTTGAATAGATGCTAGATGGATGCTTTGATGCTCTTATAATGCCTTTGGATGCAACCTTAGGTGATAGTAGTAGATGTTTAGTGTTTGGTCCCTTATTATGGTCACATAGCTTTGTATTTATATGATTCCCTTGTTTGAATTTCATAATTAACCACTAAAATGCCGACTAGTAAGAAATAAAGATGCCCAATGCATACTAGAAAGGACCCAAAAGATGTGAGCAAGATACAAAGAGGTCGGGGGCACCTAAGTGCTAGCGTCCTGGCTAGGCGCTGGTTTCCAGACTCACAAAAATTGAAGTGTCGAAGGACAGACTGGCCAAGAAGGTGTGTAAGACCAAGAAGAAAACCAAAAGCAAGCAAAGAGGCTAAAGACAATGGTCAATTAGTACTTTTCTCGCTTAGGAATCATATGAAAAGTGGTATGTGATCAAGACCTAGAAATGTACCCAAAGTGCGTGATTTAGTGTCTACACTTAGAATTTCTATTTATTACAAAATCTATCTGCAGACTACATAAACGTAGGGATAATTTATAAGATCTTTTTGTCTTGTTGTTTTGCACGAGAAAGACCTAGTAAATCACATGTAAAGTCGAGTAATAAAAATAAAAATAAGTATATTAGTTAAATTTGTTTCCGCAAGACCAAGATTTATTTCTAATTTACTACAATTTGGAAAGCAAGGTAAATATAATAGAAAAAGTTTCTTACATCAATTTCTTTCCCTATGACCAAGATTTAAGTCATGTTTAGTCTGAGTATGTTTAAAAGAAACAAGAACCGCATTGAAAACAACGGTAAACACACTGAAAACTTCAAAAGAAACAATAAAAGTTTAGGAAAAGAGGAACACATTTGTAAGAAAATAAACTTGCAAAATAAGCACAAAAAACCCAACGCCCACTGCGCACACAACAGAGGAGCCTTTTTTTTCGTAAAACTTGATCCGAGTTTTTCATGCCGCCACCAGTGATTTGACAAGCGATGGAACACGATAGAAGGTGTACATCTTTAGTTTCAATCAAACTTAATGCGACCATACCCTCTCAACCACTCCATATAATATCTAATTCATCGGCCATCCCTTCTTCAAAAAGACAACAACCAGAGTGTTGCCTTCACAAAAAGGATTGTGATTAGGGTTTTCCAAATGGCTTTAATGTTACATCAATGCCTCCACAACGCGTGTACATTGACTACCATCTACCATGCATCTTAGACGTCTAAGAAACTAACATGTGACAGGTAGGGAGGCTTTTCTACATAGTATATGCCTTTCGGGCGTAATAATTCGCTGAAGGTGTCCCCTATGGTAAAGGACCTCTGGACGTTTCTGCGATTGTATTAAAGTTGATGGTTTGATTTGCCGTCTGGATGTTTTCACATTTTTAACAATTTTTTTACTTGTGTTCCTTCTTTAGACTAGCGGGCATCGTGTAAATCAGGGCCTTACTGCGCCGAGGTTAAAATCCACCCCTCCTTTCCTTCCTCTACATCCATTATGTACATATTTTTGTGCCTGGATCGTCTCGATCTAAAGACTAATTGTTTCCCATCCAGAGAGGCAGTAAGAAAACACATTATTAAGGGTACCTTCTTTGGTCAAAACTCTCACCTCCGATTTCACCTGCGTTTCTTCTCCCAAATCCTTTGGTTTAAAGTGAATCGAGACGACATGCACTGTAGATTGAAGGGAAGCGAAAATGGGGCCAACAGAGGCATACAAAAGCCCTCTTTGTTTCCCATTCCACGCCACAACAAATGCAGGGCCTTTGAAGTTCGTTTTCCATTTCTTGGACCCTGTCTATCTTCACCAAATGCACCTCGCCGTCAGGGAGTCCAATGTTCGGATTGAAGGCGATGAGAGACCCATCCGAAGAAAACACTTTGGGAAGGATCCGTTTATCTGTGTAATTTAAGCTTCGAATCGGGGATTCCACGCACTCCAGAGGCGAACGACAGCAGTGTCGGCGTCCTTATCTTCGCCTCTGAATCATGGAACCCCACCCTGAGCGAATCGGGTGAGACGAAAGGGTTGTAGTGATGAATTTGGGGATTAATGGAGGCCATCACGGGTATAAAGGACTTGGACTGTAGGTCGAAGATTTCAATGTGCCTGAATTTGGACTCCGGTCTGCATAACAAAATTGAAAGGTGTGGGGAAAGGAATATTGAAAGTGGAGGTATAAAAAATGCTTTCGACTATAACAGTACATCATAACTTGATGTCTATGGGGAATATTAAAAGTTGAAGTGGAACAAATGTTCTCAACTATAATTATAAACCATAACTTGTTGTCTATGTGGAGACAACAAAATGTTACGTAGGGCCGTGAAAATTGAATCCGTCATTTATAAACGTAATGCGAGCCAATATTTGTTATGTTGTTGGGTATTAATGAAGTGTTGGTGTACAAGCTCCATTGACAATTGTTGTTATCAACTGTATTACGACACCTCATCTATTGCCATTAATATTGATTAATGGTATGACCCGAGCACTATACGCTTACAAGGAGCACTAAATTTGACTACAAGAGGGTAAACATAAATTTGTGAGCTTAGCCTAAAGTTTACAAGGAGCACTATATGCTTTTAATGGGTTTTTGGGTTGTCTTTGTTTGATGTATAGGATATGCTAGCCAAAAAATGGTGTTTTTAAACATGTTACAGTGCCCATGTCTCCATGGCTAAAATGAAATGGGTGGTTGTGGTAGGAGGTGGAGTTGCGGTGCCCATGTCATTCGATCTCTTCAATTCAATGAATTGATCCGTATGTGAATTTTGCATCAAACCCAATTCAATTTTTTTCATTTTTGATTATTTATAGTCTATGATCAAGGATTCCCTATGATTATTTGGTGATTGCTACATGGAGTAATTTTGATGGACCTTCCTCCATACAATGCTAGGATCAAACAATTTAAAGTAGGTTTTCATTTTTATATTTATTTTCTAAAGTTTTCCCGAGTATGCATATGTTCTTGTGTTTGTTTGCATGCGTATAATTCATAAAAACATGATTTGAATTTATCTGTGTGATTTACATCCATACAAACATGCACTATTTAGAGTGATGCTTCTTTAGTTTGGTCCAAGTGAGAAAAGTATGTCTGAAAATTCTTCTGCACATGCCTACGGATTTTTCAACATTGAAGCTTAGTGGTGTGATGGGTGTGGATTCTACAGAAGAGGGTAAGATTAAAATCTTGAACATAACTTAAAAGGCAAAGAAAGAGCATTGGGGGGATTTTGATGGTTTTTTGGGTTGTTTCTTTTTTATGTGAAAAATGTGTTAACTAAAACAAAATGGTGTTTTTAAAAATGCTATAGATATGGATTGTGTTTGTTTATCTTAAGGCATTTATAGCTCATTTGATTTGGTTAAGTGAGAATAATATGCCAACAAACATGGTTTGTAGGTATATAATTCATATAAACATGATTTACTTTAATAATATGAATTACACTCATACAAACCCTTTAGTTGACAATAATTAGTCACACTTAACCATATCAAATGAGAAAAAGTAGTCTGAAAGTATACAATGCGATGAGGGGAATATCAAAGCCTTCCCTTTCTTGGATCCTTTATTCTTTGCAAAGTCCATTGGCCATTTGTAGTGAAGATACCATATGGGATTCTGTGGGATAATAGTTTTCATGTGGTCAATGTATTGGGTTATTATAGAACTCACATAGTTGGCACAAGCTTGTTTGTAGATGTTCTTATCTCAGATACTTCCTATTTAGACAAGGTATTTGCAAGTACTTGTGCATGAGTTGATATTTGAATTTTCTAGCTTCCATACATGTGTTAGGCTTGTAGTGCAATGTACTAAAGCAATTTGAATGATATGAGAGGCCAACCTTTTCCCATTTTCCTGAGAACAACTCATCAAATTTAGGAACAATGAAAGTATTGCAATCCTCCCTTTACCAAGATATGCCAAGAGACAATACTAAAATTCTATAAGGTGTATTCCTAATTAATTTTTTTAAAGAGAATCTTTTTTAAAGATTTTTGAGTTCACAATTCAGGCAAGCTTCTTAACCCATCATCAAATCCTATTCAAGATATTCATCAAATAGACTTTCAAATTTGCTATTTTTGTTATAAACCGCAGTTGAAGCCTAGATCTCGATCTGCTTCTTTCATGAATTCATACTTAGATTTACAGTCACCAATCTCTCCATGGCTAAAATGAAATGGGTGGTTGTGGTAGGAGGTGGAGTTGCAGGTGCCCATGTCATTAGATCTCTTCAATTCAACGAATTGATCCGTATGTGAATTTTGCATCAAACCCAATTCAATTTTTTTCATTTTTGATTATTTATAGTCTATGATCAAGGATTCCCTATGATTATTTGGTGATTGCTACATGGAGTAATTTTGATGGACCTTCCTCCAAACAATGTAGGATCAAACAGTTTGAAGTAGGTTAGCATAAACCATTTGGGAATTTAAACAGATTTAGATTTATTTGAATTCACTATCTACCTCCTCTTTACAGTTCGAGACATTACAGACATTAAGGTAGGCTCTAAGTTGCAATACTTACTATCCTTAATATACATCTATGTTTTCTTTCAATCCCTTAATTGATATTTGAAATACCATGGGCTATGTTGAGATGTATGGTGGAGCCAAGTTTTGCAGAGAGGTCTTTATTTAGTCACAATGATTATTTTGCAAATGGCCACCTGGTCACTAGCAGTGTTGTGAGTGCTACAGATACAGAAGTTGTCATAGATTCAGGAGAATGGATTCCCTATGATTAGTGTAAGCTAAAATTAATGAATAAATGGACATTGTTTTCATTTGTATTTAGTCAATGTCCATAATTTTATCCAGGATTTCCTTTCCTCTGCATATCGTGACTTATTATATGTGCATGTCTACAATTGTACAATCGATGATGGATACATAATACTGGGCTCTGCAAACATCAACCAACGATCAATGGATGGGGCAAGGGACTCTGAGATTGCAATGGGAGCATATAAGCCATTCCATACTTATATGGATGTATCCCCTCGGGGAAAATCCATGGGTTCATAATATCTCTTTGGTATGAACACATGGGTATTCTTCTAGATGATTTCTTGCATCCCAACAACACTCAGTGCATGGGAGTAGTGAATGAAATTGGAGACAAAATATGGAATGAATTCATTTCAGAGGAGGGTCCAAATATGAGGAATCTTACTGCACATCTGATGTCTTCTCTAGTACAGGTTTGGGAAGATGGTTCAGTCTCTGTCAAAGAAGGATATTCATACTTTCTTGATACCAAGGCCATAGTTTTGGGGTCTAGATCCCCCTTGCCTCCTGTTCTTACCACCTAAGACTCACAAATCTTGGTTACAATTCTTTGTAGTATTGAGTATTCCAGCTTTTCCAATCTTTATATCTTGTATATTTTTTGCAATGGAATCCATATTATTCCTTCTATAGGTTTAGGTAAGAATTTCTCTATTCCTCAGGTATTCTTCACCCCAATTTGACAAGATGACTTCAAATTGATGTATCCCTAGGATACATCACCAAATCATTGAAGTTTTAATAGAAATTGAGTATTTATTTTAGCAAGGAAGATAGAGATCAATCCCACTACACTCAAATGCATAAAATGTGCAAATTGAATTGTTCTCCTTTTTATGCATGCAAAAGTTAGTGGAAACAAGTAAACCATTATTAATTTAATACCTTATTGATTTATTGTTGTCCACTAACAAAGAAGGTTCTATCATTGTTATTTAAAGGTAGTGGAAATAAATAAACCATTATTAAGTTGATGGCTTCAAATAATGATAAGATAAGAATTGCCAACTTAATAAATCTAATAGCATGCAGCTTGATTCTCATACATTATGAGGTGCTAAGGGTATGCACGGTATACATAATGATCACTACTAATCTAGAATTAACACTGACGATGTTATGGATAAAGATACATGGCAAATCCATGTAGAATTTTAGCTAAACTTATGTTGTACCCCTTCCGAAGAAAACATATGATGTTTTGGCTTGCCCATCCTCCTATGTTTACAGAATTTCTCTCTTTAATTGAATTTACTGGTTGATCCATGATTGTATGAATTTACTAGTTGATTCATGATTGTATATGTACAAATTTGTAACAAGTTTGAAATGAAGAGATGATACCTTTAAATGAAATGGTTCGTCTATATTTCTACACTTACAAAATTACACTATTCAACATACATGTTCAATTTTTCCTTTTTATTGTTTCTCGCTTCTTTATGTAAACCAACAACAACACATTTTTAATGTCTTCTTCATTATATCTGCATACAAATACCTATAGTTTTAAAATGCCAAGAAATAACCATGCAATTTATAGTAGTCTTCTTCCAAAGTTTTGAATTGTTTTAAGGGTTAGGCATCATGTTTGTGCTTTTTAAATGAAGTGGTTCATCTATATTTCTACACTTACAAAATCAATCACCCATAGTTTAAACAAAATCAACTACAAAAATAAAAACTATCCCTCTAAATCAAATAACATATACCGTTCGGCGTTCACATTGCATTGTACACATGCGATTGCTAGTAACTAGTGTCTTACTAAAATTAAGTGTGGACACAAACGTAATCCACTTTGTTTCATTTAGTTGAAAATAATTTAATTTTGGTAAAATTAATTCATGATTGCAAAATGTATCCCCACTACAGTATCAAATATCATTGTAAAGGGCGGTCAATTAAGTTTACTAGACGGAATCAGGTAAATTCCTTCACAAAATTAATGAACCCTTCACAAAATTTCTGTCTATCAATGTTAAAATTTAATTTTCAGTTCTTATTAAATTAATTTCTCACTTTTCTTTTCTTCCAGCAGATGTCCAGGGTTCAAATCGCAGGAGGATTGGAAATGGCATTTTACATGTCACAAGGTGGATTTTCTCTCTCTTTCGGCTGCAGTTTATGTAGTTAGATTATGAGGCCACCAGTATCACAAAATTCAGACCAACTATATAATAGAATCCCGAACATGTTTTTCAAGCTTTTTATTTTTGGTAATTGAGGGTTGGAAGAAGCCCAATGCGTTAGGGTTTGAGTTTCTTGTAGATCGGCTCAATCAAAACCATATCAGTGTTTTTATTTTAAGTTTTTAATTAGGGTCTCTTACAGAGATATAAAAATGCAATATTAAACACACAACGAAAAAAACATGACTGGAGAGGTCTCCTAATTATAAGATTTCAAACAAGTTCTGATTTTTAATGTTTTTTTGAATTTATTTTTTCGTATTTTTGATTTTTTTAATAGCATTTTCCAGAGAAGTACAAACAATATCTTGTGAACTTTTCCTTTTGTGTTTCGTTCCAATCTGAAGTGGATTACTCACGTTAGCTGTTGATGATTTTTGTATGTCTTTGTTTTTAGGTGTCTTTTTGACAAGTAATTTCCATTCCATTTTATACCTTTCCACAAGCAAGCTTAAAATCTGAGGCAACCTTCCAAGGCATTTTACCCTCTTCTTTATTGATATATGTGATCCGTGGGTTTCCATTTTGACTTCCTCTTTTGTATTTAGCATCCAGAAAATTGTCCCACTTCAGAGAGTTTTATTTTGTCAAGCTGCAGTTTCCATTTCCAGAAGCAGCATCAGCAATTTGACAATATGTTTTGCGCTTACAATATATTCTCTTGTGTTTGATGGCTGGTTATTGCTTTGTCCTGGGTCGAATCTCTTACGGAATACCTTTGAAAACTGCCCATTTCTGGAGAAATTCAAGCACATAGAAGTTGTTCTGTCATTGGTTTTGTCTGTGATTGAGATGAACTGTCCAAAGTGTTTCTGTTTCGTATTAAGGCACGGTTTACCCAAAAGTGTAATGGGAGGCTGGGAAGTTTAACCTTATGTAGGAGTAGAGGTTAAGACATGTTGCTAGATCAGATTGTGAAAACCATGTTTGAAATCTAGCAACACCTCAAACTTCTTTCATTGAGGATCCTCTGTCTCTCGACATCATGTTTGAACTAAAAATAATTACAAAAGACCTTATAAAGGAGGCGACTTGTTTGGTGAAAAACCATTGAACCTGTAGATAATTATATATTCCGAGATATTTATATTTTGTATTTACCCCAGGAATGTCCAGGGCTACCTGAGTTGCAACTTCCAGTTTGTCCGGACTGTTTTTGATTTGAGAAGAGTTCGAGGAGGAGAGTTATTCAGAGAGCCTTGCCCTATAACTTAGGATGAAGTGGCCCATTTTGACTCCTTAGGGCCATTAGCCAGAGCCTCTTATAAATAGTTTTCATGTGGACTAGAGTTTCTCAGGATTCCTGGAGAGAGTTGAACATGTGGCCCTTGAAGTAGTCTTCTTTGCCAAGATGTTTAGGAGGTTTTCCCGACATATTATTGTTACTCTATTGACATATCCTTGTCACTCTCTTTTTAGTCCCCAAACCGCATTATTTTCAGAAAAAAATGTCTCCTAACATTTTTTTTTATTTATCTGGTGAAATTGGAAAATAACTATTGCCTACCAAATTTGTCCTCTGTTTCCATTTATTTTGTTTATGCCCTTTTACTTGGTTTAAGATCCAAGGAAAAATTTACCTCCTGTCCTTCCAGCACAGGGGTAGGGCATTGTCTTTAAAACAACTGTTTTATGGAAAATCATTTGTTTTTTTCTTTTGTTTCCTTTAGATTTATCTTTAACTTGGACATTCTTTTAAATTTTACATTCTTTTCTCCCATATGTCTACTATGCTCTCGGCCTGGACATTGGAGGGACTCATCAATATTTTCTAATGAGAAAGCTAATGTGTTGTTTGGGCAGAACAAGATCCTTGAACTCATATATTCCCTCTTCTAAGGCAAAATATCGAATAGAAGGTGATAATGGAATTTGACTGTGATAATGCTTCTTTTCTCCCTTTGAAAATTAAGAGACTTGTAAATTTTCATAGCATGTCTTTCTGTAATATGTGGTGTTTAACCAACTAAACACACTGATTACTTAAACTTGGCATAGCCCACCATCCACCTAGCTTGATAGACCGACATGTTCTTCCCGAAAGGTTTGGCGTGAAGAAGGAGCTCCTAAGCCCCTGAAGATCTTGCTTGGGCAAAAATGCCTCTTACCCTGGTGCAAAATTTCCTTTGCTGTATCATTTCATATTATATATCATCTCTTCATAGTTTCTGTGTTGTCATTAAAAAGAAAAACAAATTCTGTTAGAGAACACTGTGTAGACAATGGTAGCCAAAAACTACAAATTGAAAAAGAAATGGTATTTTTCCTTTTTTTTACGGTATGTATGAAATATTTTCTCTTTTGGAGAGAGTGGGTCAATTCGATGTCCTTTTCTCTAACCTTAATTGCTCTGAATTGAAAATTCTATATGAAGGAAGTTCTATACATTTTTTTGTCATTTTTTTCCTCAAATGTATTTCACCTTTTCCTTGAACCTTTCTTATTTGTTTTTTTGGCAAATTTGGCTACTAAACTAGTCTAAAAATTTCTTCTACCAGTTTTCCTTGAAAGGTACATATCATCATTCCATTCTTTAGAACTCGCCATACTTTGGAGGGCGCAATAGGAAATCCGTAACCACCCATCAACTTTCACTTTGTAATACAAAATTTGGTACAGCTTAAAGGTCAAAATATACTGCATGGAAAAATGAGTCTTTTTTTTTTTTTCATAGACAATGGCAGTACGTCCTGGTCACAAACCAACAAAAGTGAGACGGTGACAGCACTATTATTGGTATTAATAGCCTAGGCACCCTTTTATAAAAATTCGTTGTTTGGCTTTTCTGGACTTATATATGTTCAGTCTATTTTGATGCTCAAATAACTGAGAGTCTAATACAACTCCCATTCAATAGATTCTTTCAACACAATTCCTGTCCACGAAGCAGAATGTTTCAATAATTACATTAACCAAAAATAAATGCAAGATTTCTGGAAAAATTGTGATAAAAAAAAATGGGTTTGACGTTTTGGACCAAACTATGTGATCCATTATCAGGATGAGTGTTTGATAAGCTTACATACAACGGCCCCTTATATAGATAACCTTTTTTTTACATCATGAACAGTGGCTAAACATAATTGATAATACACGTTGACAATAATTATGTTGATCTGTTCCTCATGATGTAAAAATAGGTTATGTATATAAGGAGCCTTTGTATGTGAGCTTATCAATCACTCACTTGATGATGGACCACTAGTTTGGTCCGAAACGTCAAATCCAATTTTTTTTTTTATCGTAAATTTTCTGGAAATTTGTCCCCTTTTAAAAATTATAGATTGTGGAAGCTAGAGTCCTCAAAGTGAAGACATCCTTATTACAGTCAAAATAACCAAACTGTTGTTTAAAATTTCCTTCTTCAATAGGAGCACACAAAATGGAATAGTGATTTAATTCAATGATGGCAATTTTTTTCCCCAACTCTGAAATCAAGCATTACTGGCTGGTGTTCAGGTTGAAGGTTGTGCACAAGAGATGGCAAAGTCAGCACCAGAAGGAACAAAGGGCATGGTTGCCGATCAGATATCTCAAGCTGTTTTGTCAACATCCAATTTGCTTCATTTGATGCAAGAATCATCGCCTGCTCAGGTGCTACTCTAATGTCTGCTTTTCCTTTCCTGCTTATCTCTTTTTCTCGCTTACTTTTGTGGCTCTAAATGCATGACATGTGGCCTTTGTGTTTAAACATTTTCTTCAGCCTCTTTATATAAGCTGTAAAGTTCTTTTATCTTCAACATAGTTTGCCTTACTATCAATTGCACACTCGATGGTAGTCTTGTAGGAAATCTAGTTTCTACTGTTTGTCATGGTACCACATATCACTCTGCTCGCATTTTTGGGCTAGAGATTGTGTTGCATATTCTCTATAATGGTTTCTGTGATTAAGCTGTAAATAGAAGCATCATTTCCAATGTTTGTCTCTAAGATTGCTGCTGGCTTATTAGCATGTTAGAAGAAATTGAAGGCAGTTGTTTGATTTTTGCTATGGAAGTAGTACAGGGCCTTGTAAGACTTCCGAAGAATCTACTTGGAAAAGCACCAAACATTAAGAACACTGAACAGGTGTGTCTTGATTTGATAATAATATAGCCAGAGAATTTGCTTGGAGAATTCCCTGGTAACTTCTTACCCTAATATTTTACTTTCACCAGATGCTGCATCAAATGCCCCATGTCATCTCCTCTTTGGACGCCCATCTGGACAAAGCACTACAGTGGTTGGGAATATGTTCTTACTATTTAATTTTAAAATTTGTATCATATGATTAAATGATCATTTTTTGAAATATGTATGCTGATGTGTCTGGTTATTTTTGCAGTGCATTGGAACTTCAAACCATAAGACGTTTGCTTGTAAGTAAAGACAGCAGTCTTACACTTTTATCTATCCCAATTGATGAAGATTCTACAAGCAGTGTTGCACGTTTATCTATCCCAAGTGATGAAGATTCTGCTGAGGGAGGGACGCCAATAGTAGAGCACCATATGTCGGGAGCCTAATTACCCCAATAGGGGTTTCCTATAGTGAGGTTGAGTTTTCATGGTTTATTTTTGAACAAATGTTTACTCAACATGCTAGGGATACAACTGTTTCCTGTCTATATTTTCTGACTATCATTTTTCTATTTCCCAAGTACTATTTTTTTATTACTCTAGTTTCTTTTAATTCAATTTTTAAGAATACACAATTTCAAGATCCAACGGTTTTGTTTGTTAGTTTGGTTTACCAGTAAGTTTACTGTTTCTGCAATGTGCAATATTGACAAGGAGCTTCTGTGAGAGAGGCAGAATGAAAGTAGAAGTAGAAAGAGATGAGGAACTTGAAATGCTCAATTTTTCTTTATTCATTGTCCATATAATAATTTCTTTTAATTCAATTTTTAAGAATACACAATTTCAAGATCCAACGGTTTTGTTTGTTAGTTATGGTTTACCAATAAGTTTAATGTTTCTGCAATGTGCAATAATGACAAGGAGCTTCTGTGAGAGAGGCAGAATGAAAGTAGAAGTAGAAAGAGATGAGGAACTTGAAATGCTGAATTCTTCTTAATTATTGTCCATATAATAATTTCTTTTAATTCAATTTTTAAGAATACACAATTTTAAGATCTAACGGTTTTGTTTGTTAGTTATGGTTTACCAATAAGTTTAATGTTTCTGCAATGTGCAATAATGACAAGAAGCTTCTGTGAGAGAGAGCAGAATGAAAGTAGAAGTAGAAAGAGATGAGGAACTTGAAATGATCAATTCTTCTTTATTCATTGTCCATATAATAATCATAATCCTTTGTGCACATTTGCATTCTTTTGGTCAAGGTGGAGGATAAACAGATTTACAAAACCTGACTCAGGTCAGGTACCTTCTTCTTTTGAGGGCTCCTTTTGCCTCGAGTCATTTCTCAACTTTCAGTTGTGGGTATTGTGTTTGATTTTATCTGTTTTAAAGATGAATAGATGGGATCTTTATGCGTAATTTGCCTAATGTTT
The DNA here is from genome assembly GCA_018340775.1 of Taxus wallichiana var. yunnanensis. Taxonomy (NCBI): domain Eukaryota; kingdom Viridiplantae; phylum Streptophyta; class Pinopsida; order Cupressales; family Taxaceae; genus Taxus; species Taxus wallichiana. The sequence continues at coordinate 925,170,157 of CM031242.1, forward strand.
GCTTGTTTTGCACAAAGCATTGTCCTTCTTGCACACCCACTTTATGGTTCAACCAAGGAAGCAAAAACTAAGTTACCGAAACGTTTTGGATACGGGAGCGGGAGCGGGGTATCCGATACGCGGAAATGGCAAATTTTTTTTTGACCCCGGATACGGCGTAGGATACGGCAGTACAAAAACTATATAAAAATTAAAAAATATATAAATTTCAGCCTTCTAAATAGGAATTTAATTATTAACCACATATTATGCATATGAAAGACAAGTTATAAGGTAAATAAGTGAATAACCACAACAAACAAGCTAGGATACCGATAAAACTTAGAAACTTAAAAGTTTAAAAGTTAAATTAAAATTTAAAATACTTAAATCAAACACAATGTGAATGTCATGAATCTCATGATATATTAAATTCAATCATAGATCAATATTCAAAGCTCAAACTATCTTTCATTGTCAATATTCATCATATTCCTCTTCATCAAGAGGATCAAAACCAACTACATCATCATCATTATGTGGTTCATTAGAACCACATGGGCTCAACCACTCGCACTAGGGCCCCTTTGCCGATTGCACCCCTTGTGCATGTAGGTCTTGTGGTGCCACAAAACTCCTCTCATCATCATATATGCTCCATGGTGGGAAATGGAAGCATCCAAGTCAACTATCTCTGGATCAATGTCCCAATGTTTGTTGACCCTTCCTTGTACTCCGACGTTGCTTGTGGGATAAAAGGCGCAAGTTGGAATGTATGTATACCAAATCTTCACCCTTTTAGCCCCAATCATTGCAGCTTCGTGAGTGGATGAAATTATACGTACTCGAGTTGCGCTTAGAGGAAGATGAACTTGCAACCTATTAAGGCAACCCAAACTTCAAAGTCAATGCAAAGTTCAACTTCATTTAAACACTCAAACTTAAATTTTAAAAAACTAAAAGAAAAGAGAATAAAAAATTAAAAACTTACCTATGCCAAGACCTTGATTGCAAGAGGTTGCAAGTAAGCCGATGAAGTACCATGGAGGTACCACCACATATGAGCATCCATCTTGTATTTGCTCCGAAGAGCGAGAAGGCTATGACCCGTTTCTGCTATGAAATTGCCAAACTCTACCATAACCTAGTCTTGGGCCTCAGGATCAGGGAAGAGCCTAGCCAATGCCACCATATATCCCTCACTGACTTCCGCATCCCTGTATGGTGCTACCCTCCCTGACAAGGAAAGGATCTCTGTGCTATAAAATCTAGGAGTCAATGCAAAAGCCAGTAGATGTAATGGGGTGGTCATTTTGTTCCACCGCTCAATGAGGATTGACTTCACTTGTTTGAAAAATATTTCCTGGGATCTTGTTCTTTTGCATTTATGGCGGCTTTTATCTTCTCAATCATTGAGTCGATGCCATCATATATCTCTCCTAGACATGGTTGATCCGTGTCGATGGCGATCATGCTCATAATGGGCTCGTAAATCTCAACAGATAACCCACTCTATCCCACCAAGAGTCCTCTAAGATCAAGTTCTTCACTTTTTGAGCCCCTTCAGTGTTTGATTGCCTCCATACAGTCCAAAGATTGGATGTTACCATCCTCATGAGTGCCTCTCGCACCTTCACTAGTCGTCTCAAGACGATTGTGTGTGATGCAAATCGAGTCTCAGCAACCTAATAAGAACGAGGAACAAAAATTAAAAATAAAATTTAAATTATAAAATTGAAAGCTAAAAGAATACTAAAAAACTTATATTAAATTTTAAATTAAAAAGAAAGAAAGAAATAAAGCTTGTCCTTACCTTCAGTAGCTCCAACTGCGAGAATGATCTAAAAATGCCCTGTGACATGTGGTGGTTGGTGACAAACATTTGGATTTCTTCAGCTTCTGCATACACTTGCTGGATCCACTCTATTTTGTTTGCCATTTTCTTTAGCATTAAATTCAATGAATGCACAGCACAAGGTGTCCAAAAAATATGCCCATACCGTGCCTCAACTAGCATCCCCGCAGCTTTGCAATTTTTGGCATTGTCCGTTATCACTTGGACAACATTTTCAGGCCCCACTGCCTCAATGGACTCAAAGAGAATGTTGGCTATGAATTGGGCATCCTTCACTTGCCCCTCACAATCAACCGCTTTCAAAAACATTGCCCCCTTAGGGCATACTGCAATCACATTGATTAAAGGGCGGTTTCTTGCATCTTTCCATCCATCAGAAACAATGGACACACCGCTTTGGTCCATGAGTCCCTAATTGGTTAAGAGGTTTCCACATATTTTTTTTGTCTATCCAAAAGGGTGGTGCGGATCTTCTCAAATCCTGGTGGTTTATACCCTTTTGGTGCCTCATTGATGGCTTTCACCATCTCATGCCAATAAGGTGATCTCACAACATTAAAAGAAATACCATTAGCATATACACACCTTAATGAATGCATTCATCTCGCAATCTCCCCTCGTACTCATTCTCAAAGGCCTTTTCCAATGGCCCTTTTGTCTTACTTTTCTTTCGTGCAAGGGAAACATCCTCATTTGTGGAGATAGGAGCCACAAATGGATGTGGCATGGCCACAATTGGGGATCCACTAGGTGATGGAGCAACTGGAGGCCTTGCTGAACGAGATGAACCTCCTCTTTTGGCCAATGGATGACCCACTCTCAGAGCCACTCTAGCCTCTGCATCCTCCTGCTCTTTGATAAATGCCAAAACATTTTCTTTTGGCACCCCAGCATTATTCCTCCCCCTACATACTCTTATACCATTACCCGTTATGGCACACAAATGGCTTTTCACCCTACTGTAAGAGCCTTTGAATATTCCATCACACTCATTGCATTTCCATTCAAAACAACCACCACCTGCAAGTTGTTGAACTATTGTTACGTGCCTCCATAACGGTGAATTTGGGTCAAAGTCTTTGGCCAAAGATTGCCCAGAAGAAGCAGAACTTGTTGCCATTGTAGAAATACCTACAAGGTTTAAAAAACAAATTAAGCAAAGAAAATAATGGCATGCGGTGCATTGTGATTGAACAATGAAAATTAAAAAAATTAAATGGAAAGAGCAAAATAAAAATGAACATAAGCAAAAAAATGTAATGTGTGAAAGATTAAAAAAAAAAAAAATAGAGGAACAAGGCTAGAAATTAAAAAAAACTTACCTTCACTTAGTAAACCACAAATCAAATCCTTCACAAATCCTCCTTTGCAGCTCCTCACACTCCTCCAAGCTTAGCAATAGCTCCTCACACTCCTCAAAACCCTAGACAAGCACAATGCAATTTTGGAGAGCCACAATGTGAGTTTGTTTGCTTTATGTTATGTTTGTGTGTTGTTCTTTTGTTTTATTGTTTAGATGTAGCTTTTAGGTTTTAGATTAGAAGAATTTATTATTTTTTATTGATTTGCGCGTTTAAAAAAGTGGAAAAAATTAAAAAAAAAATTAAAAACGCGTGTTTTTGCAGCGGCGAGAGCCCGCAAGATTTGTGGAAACGGCCGGGCGGCTGCTGCGCCGTGCACCCGGCCGTTCCACAAAGTGCTGTGCCGCTCCCGCGCGCTCCTGCGAACGCTCCCGCTCCCGAACGCTCCCGCTCCCGCTCCAGGCCCCAAAACCCGCGTTTCCGGTAACATAGAGCAAAAATACTCTTTTGGCTCCCATCGATCTTTAGATTATATGCCTATAAATGATGTCATTTCGTGTATCTTTGTAGATGAATGTTAAACCTTAGTTCATGAGTTCAAAATTTAAGGGGTTCAAAACTTGAACAATACTTTCAAGGTAAAGCAAATTTTCTTTTGTTTTCCCACTAGAGGAGTCTCGTATGCCTAGGGGACATGCCTCCTAAGCTATGGCCTTAAATGACTTCTATCTTTTATAGCAACCATGGATTTGATGACAGCCAAAAATTTTAAGAGTTGAATTTTACTAAGTTTCCGGAAATGGAAATGGCTTTGAAATGTGGAAACAAGATTTTGTTAATTTTCGCATGTATTTCCAAATGGGTGTATGGTAATGGTAATGGGGATCCTCTTAAGAGTGTGATTTGTGAGAGCGGCCTTCAGGATCTAATTTGGAGATACAAACCACAAATATTGCTCAAGCGAAACACTCAACAAACTCTCTACAAATTATTATTTTTCCAAAAAATTACATGCCCACAAATATTTATCCTCTCTCTCTCTGTCTCTCTCAAACCCATTTGGGCATTCTTGCTCTCGGGTAAATTTCATGGTCTATCTCCTTACACAACTTTCACAACTCCAATTGCTCTTTTTTTTTGGCCTAGTTCAACTAGGTCTAGCTAGGGTCTCAAGCACTTTTCAAGGGTTTTATCACTTTGGATCAATTTGAATCACTTAGGCACCATAAGTCACTTATAACAAACTTATTCAAAGTCTCCTCGATTCTTTACACACCTTTTACCTTTACTCATACCATTTCCCCATGTTTTGTTTCTCTAGGCTCTTCTCTTAGACTATGACAGGCGATCAATGACTCTTCCACGGTCTTTTCATTTTACAAGGATTTCCCTCGATCTCTGACAAGGATTTCAGTCACACTACAACAATACTCCCAATATGTTTGACTACTAATTTCCTTTATAGTTTCTTTCAATAACAACTATCTCACACAATGTGGTCAGGACTGTCCCAAAAGGTCTGTACATGCAATTTTCAAGTTAGGACTTCTCAAGCCTCCTTTCAAACCTCATAAGGCTTTAGACTTGCTATTTGTCTTCTCAATGTCTCTACAGACGTCCCTTAATACCCCTTTCAACTTGTTTAATCCACTCAACTACTCATGACATTCTCTATCAAGGCTACTTTGTCCTTACCGAGCTTCTTAAGAAGATCAGTATAGGACAATCCAAGAACACTACTAGAATGTGACTTCTTAGAGATTTTAATCATTCTACAAGGCTTCCAATCAAACTACTAGCCTTCTAAACATGTTGAACCACCTCTTCCTTATGGCACTCATCTTTAAGAAACCCATTTCATCAATTTGGTCAAGATGTACAAAGTTATTACATAAGAATGTGCATTGCATTCTTTGATTGAGCTACACTTTTTACTTTTGCATGGAAGTTAGTAGTTTGTTTAGAACAAGAAGGTTTGTACATTTGGAAGGCTAGTTGAGTGACCTAATCTCAAAATGGTAGAGTGAGGATAAAAACTCATGGGCTCAGAATCCGATCTTGAAACTTTGGAATATCTCTAATGGCTGAAATAGGTATTTGAAAAAATTAGCGAGTGATGAATAACTATTGGTATTTTTTCATTTTTGTTAAAATTTCCCCTTAGGAAGGGTTACAAGCAAGATTTGAGGTCTAAAAGGCAAGTAAGTGAAATTGATGGTTACAAACTTTGTCAAGTGACTTAACATGTTTTTATGGTGATATGGAACTGATCAAGTCTATTCATCACTTGAAATCAGTTATGACGTGGCATTTTGATGTTGGAAAGCCAAATAAGGCTTCTTGAGGTGAGTGCATTTGCCTAAGTTTTGTTGGTTTTGAAAGTTGATAATTTAACTTGTTGATATTGGTTGAGTTTGTTTATGATCTCTACATCATTTGGTATTAGAGCAGAGTTGATGCTCTTGGGAAAAGAAAAAAGCGATTGAAATAAGTTAAGAAAAAAGAGTAGTAAGCAAAGAGACCTTACCTAGAAGGCTTAAAGAAGAAGGAACAAGAAAGATAGAGGAAGTCCAATGTGAAACAAACTTGAAGGTGAAAAGAAGAGTGAAGAAGCACCAAAAGATTGGGTAAGCCTAGGGTGAGGTGTTGAGAAGAAGCAAGGTGAAAAAGATTTGCTTGAGAAGAAAAGAATAGAGTAAGGTAAGATAAAAGAGTGAAAATGAGAGGTTTCTTGTTAAGTGACTATTATAAAAGGATGAAAGAGAGTGAAATGATGGTTAGATTGACTCATGAAGAGTTGATGACAGAGATAAAAGAGTTGGAAAAATATTTGAGGCTAATGATAGAGAGAAGTAAGAAGAAACGTCAAGTTTTTGAGTGGAATATGAAGAATAGAGTGCAATGGAATATACAAAGGCTTGTAGAAAGAAGAGTGAAGCAAATGAAGGCTTGGAGAGGAGTGGAAAAAAGGAAGAAAAAGATGTATGAAGGTCAGTTTATGTTATCCAGAGGTAGGAGTGATGCTTGGTGAAGAAGAAGACCAACTTGAAGAAGATGGAAAAGAGGTCTTGCAAAGAGCTTCTCAAGAGGCTAAAAGGCCTCCAATTTTTAAATTTGATAGTGTCCTTCTGTGTGAATGCAGGTACACAAGATGAAGAAATGAAGGCAAAAAACAATGCCTATGATGAAGAGCTAGAAGACAAGAAGATCAAAAATGAAGATATGCAAGGAAATGAAGTTTGTGAACAAACTCAAATTCAGTTTGAACCAATCAAAGGTGAAAATGTAGTTGTTAGCATGATGAAGGGATCATTGAAAGTCCTTGCAAGCATGTGGAGTTGGTTGAGTGGAGAAGATGAGGTGAAAATAAAACCAAATACTCAAGAAACTTTGGAAAAAGATGCATACAAAGAAGATCATATCATGATGAAGATTCAAGAGGAAGAAATAGAGATAAAAACTAATAATCTACAACAAAACACAGTCTTATCAATAGAGGTTGATCACCAAGAGAAGTGAAAGAATCAAGTTGAAGAGGAAAGAATACCAAAATGAGACTAGTTTGTTTCTATTTTTACAATCTCATGTTGCTTTTAGCTATGTTTGTGCAGGTGTGGACCAAGAAATGAATGTGAAATATGAAGAGAAGCACAAAAAACGAAAAGAAAACACAACTGAAACATGAAGAAGAAGAAAAAGAGAGGAAGATGAAGAAATAATGAAGCAAGAAGTAGACAAAAAAACAAGCTAGAATCCAAAGAAACAAAGAGAAGACAAAAGAAAGCTAAGAAGAATGAAGATGAGCTCAAACAAAGTAAAGGAGGAAGAATTTCGAAGGAGAAAATGAATTGGAAAAGGAGGAAGAAGACATACATTTGCATGGAAGCAAATCTTCCCACTTGGGGAGTATGATGCAGGAGCATCATCTTGTGCATAGACAAATTTTGGCTTTCATCCATATTTTGGTTTGTGAGGGGTCTTAGTAGGCCTATTTTGATGTTTTACTTTTTCCATTGCCTCCATGAAACCTTCATTAGGTGTTTTTGGCTCCTTGAAAATTTCCCTCCAAAATGGGATTTTGAAAATTTGAATTCTTAAGCCCATGTGAAGAGGTTTGATGTAAAGTGTAAGGGTTATTAATGATGTTAAAGGTCATTTTAGACCTCATGGGTAGAAAATAAAGTGTTTTAACCTTTTTCCTAGGTTTTTAAGACTTGTAGTCATCAAAAACCTTGATTAGTCATCTTGACTTAATCATGTAACTACCATCTCTCATATTAAAAATGAGATATACGAATTGAGAGAGTTAATTGTTGATTTGAAAGGTGGTTCAAGGGTGGAGGTGCGTGTGAAGGAGCTAAGGAAGGGCTTATGAGTTTTGCAGCTTCTAAGAAAACATTGTAGCAAATATCTTATGTAAATAAAAGCGTTAATGTTGTTCATCAATTTGGTGTATTTTACAAAATATGGTGTTCTCAAACTCTGTTATGCTTGTTAATATTATGGTGATGTGACACGAAATTGTTGTATGATTGATTAGTGTGGAGTTCGGGAAAAAGAATCATGAAATGAAAGACTATTTGAGAAACCGGTATATACAAGAATTTGGTAGTCAAGGCACAAGGTAAGAGCCTCATATATGAATGTATGATTTACCGATTCAAGGTTTTGAAAACATTCTTGTAACATTTGGAGAGCTTGGATTATCAATAGTGTGTGTCCTTCCACAACATTGATAGCATTCATTTAGAAAAGTTTAAGAAAATTGATAAATTGTGCTTTGAGATTTGTGTAAGATTGTGATACCACTGTTTGGGGGTTCTAGAGATTGTGATCACATCGTTTTGATAGGAAGAAGGAATAAGACCTGTTAAGAGGTTTTGAAAATATTTTAAGGCATGTTTATGAAAGGAACGATAACCAGATCGTACCAAGCCAAGAACACAGATGCTAATCAAACACCACGATCAATAAGATGAAAGCAATTCACCAGAATAACTTTACATAAAACCTTTGCAAACAAATGAGCAACAATATCATATATTATTATGGAACTCAATGCAATACATTGAGAATGGGCCTTGCTTAAATAGGAAAGAAATAACAATCTAAAAACTAGTCAAGGTCGTAGATCAAGCCATGAATCAAGGAAATAACTAGTCATCAAAGAACTAGTCAAGACCATAAATTTATGAGAGAACTAGACATCAAGGATCTAGTCAATACCATAGATCAAGGAAAGAACTATACCTAACAACTAGATAAAATCTCCTAATATCTAAATAAACAAAGGAAATATCCACACACATAAGTGGGTGAGGATAAATACAATAAAGGTAAATAAAGTACCTAGGTGAACATGAGCTAAGGTAAATACCTACTCTAACAGTTTAAGGTGTTCAAGAAGGACAAAACATTAGAAAAGAAATCTTCTAGGCCAAACTGTTATAACACAATCTCAAGCGTTGTAGAACATAGTTCGAGGGTTTTTATGAGAGAGAAATGTTAATCTAGCCTCCTTTCTTGGTAGGTACTTGCAATAAATAGTGAGAATAACACATAGAAGGAGTAAGAGAATTGGACATTGGAAATAAAGGACTAAGAAGGAAGAAAGAATAATAGCCCAATCAAAGAATGCAATGCACGAGTCTTATGTAATAACTTGTAACAGATCTTGACCAAATTGATGAAATGGTTTTCTTAAAGATGAGTGCCATAAGGAAGAGGTGGTTCGACATGTTTAGAAGGTTATTAGTTTGGTTGGAAGCCTTGTATACTGATTAAAATATATGAGAAGTCACATTCTAGTAATGTTCTTTTATTATCATGTATAGTCTTCTTAAGAAGCTCAATAAGGACAAAGTAGCCTTGATAGAGAATGCCATGAGTAGTTGAGTGGCTTGAAAAAGTTGAAAGGGGTATATGTAGAGACATTGAGAAGAAAAATAAAAATTCTAAAGCCTTATGAGGTTTGTAAGGAGGTTTGAGAAGTCTTAACTTGAAAATTGTGTGTACATCCTTTTGGGACAATCCTAACCACAATAGATGAGATAGTTGTGATTGAAAGAAACTATAAAGGAAATTGGTAGTAAAACATATTGGGAGTATTGTTGTAGTGTGACTGAAATCCTTATGGAGTGAGGGAAAACCTTATAAAGTGAAAAGACCTGGAAGAGTCATTGATTGCCTTGTCATAGTCTAAGAGAAGAGCCTAGAGAAGAAAAACATGGGAAAATGGTATAAATAAAGGTAAAAGGTTTGTAAAGCATTGAGGAGACTTTGAATAAGTTTTTATAAGTGATTTAAGGTGCCTAAGTGATTGAAATATATCCAAAGTGATCAAAACCCTTGAAACCCTAACTAGACCTAGTTGAACTAGGCAAAAAAAAAGAGCAATTGGAGTTAGAGAATTTGTATAAGGAGATAGACCATGAAATTTACATGAGAGAAAGAATGAGCAAATGGCTATCTAAAAACATTTTTACTTTTACATGGAAGTTTGTAGTTTTTTCACAATAATAAGGTTTGTACCTTTGAAGGGCTAGTTGAGTGACCTAATCGCAAACAATAGAGTGAGAATAAAAACTCATGGGATCAAAATTGGATCATGAAATTCTGGAATCTCTCTAATGTATGAAATGGGTATCTAAAAAATTTAGCAATGAAGAATAAGTATTGGTATTTTTTTTTCATTTTTTGTCAAATTTTCCCTTTAGGAAGGGCTACAAGCAAGATTTCAGATCTAAAAGGCAAGAAAATGAAATTGATGGTTTCAAACTTTGTCAAGTGACTTAACATGTTTTTGATGATATTGAACAAATCAAAGGCTATTTATCACTTGAAATCAATTGTATATGGCATTTTAATGTTGGAAATCCAAATAAGGCTTCTTGAGGTGAGTGCATTTGCTTAAGTTTTGTTGGTTTTGAAAGTTGATAATCTAACTTATTGATATTGGTTGAGTTTATTTATGATCTCTTCATCATTTGGTATCATAGTAGGTTGTTTCTCTTGGGAAAATAAAAAGAGATTGAAAGAAAAGAAAAAAAGAGAAGTAGTAAGCAAAGAGACCTTAGCCTAGAATGCTTAAATAAGAAGAAAGAAGAAAGATAGAGGAAGTCCAAGGTGAAAAGAAGAGTGAAGATGCACCAAAAGACTGGGTAAGCCTAGGGTGAGGTGTTGAGAAAAACGGGGTTAAAGAGACTTGCTTGAGAAGAGAAGAAAAGAGTAAGTTAAGAGAAAAAGAGAGTGAAAATGAGAGGTTTCTTGTTAGGTGGCTACTACAAAAGGATGAAAGAGAGTGAAAGGAAGGTGAGATTGACTCATGAAGAGATGATAGTAGAGATAAAATGGATGGAAGAATATTTGAGGCTAATGATACAGAGAAGTAAGAAGGAACATAAAGTTTTTGATTGGAATATGAAGAAGAGAGTGCAATGGCCTATACAAAGGATTGTAGGATGAAGATTATCCGGAGGTAGGAGTGATGCTTGCTGAAGAAGAAGAATTTAGTGAAGAAGAACAAATTGAAGAAGATGGAAAAGAGCTCTTGCGAAGAGCTTCTCAAGAGGTGAAACGGCCTACAATTTTCAATATGATAGTGTCCTTTTATGTGTGAATACAGGTACACAAGATGAAGAAATGAAGACAATAAATAATGCCTTGGATGAAGAACTAGAAGACAAGAAGATCAAAAATGAAGAAATGCAAGGAAAAGAAGTTTGTGAACAAAATCAAATTCAGTTTGAACCAGTCAAAGGTGAAAATGTAGTTCTTATCATGATGAAGGGATCATTGAAAGTTCTTGCAAGCATGTGGAGTTGGTTGAGTGGAGAAGATGAGGTGAAAATCAAAGAAAATACTCAATAAACTTTGGCAAAAGAGGCATACAAATAAGAGGATATCATGATGAATATTCAAGAGGAATAAATAGATCAGAATATGATAATCTACAACAAAACACAATGCTATTAGTAGAGGTTGATCAACAAGGAAGTGAAGGAATTAAGTTAAAGAGTAAATAAGACCAAAATGAGACTAGTTTGTCTCTATTTTTGCAATCTCATGTTGCTTTTAGATATGTTTTTTGTAGGTGTGGACCAAGAGATGAATGTGAAAGATGAAGAGAAGAAAGAAAATGAAGAGAAAACACATATGAAACATGAAGAAGAAGACAAAGAGGAAGATGGAGAAATAATGGAGCAAGAAGTAGACAAAACAAACAAGCTAGAATCCAAAGAAGCAAATAAAAGACAAAGGGAAGCTAAGAAGAATGAAGATGATCTCAAACATAGTAAAAGAGGAAGCATTTCAAAGAAGCAAATGAATTGGAAAAGGAGGAAGAAGACATACATTTGCATGGAAGGATATCTTCCCACTTAGGGAATATGATGTAGGAGCATCATCTTGTGAATAGATTTTTTTTTCCTTTCATCCATATTTTGGTTTATGAGGGGTCATAGTAGGCCTATTTTGGTGTTTTAGTTGTTTCCATTTCCTCCATGAAGCCTTCATTAGGTGTTTTTGACTCCTTAAGAATTTCCCTCTAAAATGGGATTTTGAAAAACTTGAACTGTTAAGTCCATGTGAAGAGGTTTGATGTAAAGTTTAAGGGTTACTAATGATGTTAAAGGTCATTTTAGACCTCATGGGGAGAAAGAAAAGTGTTTTAACCTTTGTCTTAGGGTTTTAAGACTTGTAGTCATCAAAACCTTAATTAGTCATCTTGAGTTAATCATGTAACTACCATCTCTCATATTAAAAACGAGAGATTCAAATTGAGAGAGTTAATTCCTGATTTGAAAGGTGGTTCAAGGTTAGAGGTACATGTGAGGGAGCTAAGGAAGGGCTTAGGAGGTATGCAGCTTCCAAGAAAACATTGTAGCAAATATCTTATGTAAATAAAAGTGTTAAACTTGTTAATCAATCTGTGTATTTTACAAAATATGGTGTTCTCAAACCCCGTTATGTTTGTTAATGTTATGGTGATGTGACATGAAATGTTGTATGATTGATTAGAGTGGAGTTCAAGGAAAAATAATCATGAAGTGAAAGACTATTTGAGAAACCATGTATATACTAGACTTTGGTAGTCAATGCAAAAGGTAAGAGCCTCATATACGAATGTATGATTTAGTAATTCAAGATTTTGAAAACATTCTTGTAACATTTGGAGGGCTTGGATTATCAATAGTGTTTGTCCTTCCACAATTTTGATAGCATTCATTTAGAAAAGTTTAAGAAAATGAGTAAACTGTGCTATGAGATTTGTGTAAGGAGTGTGATACCTTGTTTCGGGGGTTCTAGAGATTGTGATCACATTGTTTTGATAGGAAGAAGGCATAGAACATGTTTAATAGGTTGTCAAGAGAGTTTAAGGTGTTCAAGAAGGACAAGACATTATAAAAGAAGTTTTCTAGGCCAAATTTGTTAAAACACAGTCTCAATTGTTGTAGAACACAGTTTGAGGGTTTTGATGAGAGAGAAATGGTAATCTAGCCTCCTTTCTTGGTAAGTACTTGGAATAAAGAGTGAGAATAACACAAAAGGAGTGAGATAGTTAGACATTGGAAATAAAGGACTAAGAAGGAAGAAAGACTAATAGCTCAGTCAAAGAATGCAATGCACAGTCTTATGTAATAACTTGTAATAGTCTTGACTAGGGTAAGTGCACCAAGTTGGGGGCCAAAAGGGGGTCTTAAGTGGACGCATTTTTCTAAAGAAAAAAAAACTTCAACTTGTACGAGTTTTTCGAAATAGTTACACTCAAAATTGGAAGATGTTGTAGAAATATGAATCGTAGAATTTTGAGTCTAGTTTCTAAGCTACTAAATTTTATTGAAAACGGATAAATTTAAGTGGGTCAAACAACTAAAATATCAACAAGATGCTCTTGTTTTTGTTAAAAACATAATAGAGTGACTTTCGTGCCCCCCACCATTTAGTATTTTTGAAAACCCTTTGGTAGAAAGATAGCTAGGAGCATCTAGTTTGGGCTCCATTTTTTTAGATTTTTATAGTGAATATTTTTTTATTTATGATTTTTCTAGTACAAAAATTTTATGTTTTGAAAAATAATGGAGTTCCGACTGTGCCCCTAACTACCTCAAAAATATCGAAAAATGAAATTTTTGTTTTTGAATATGTATAAAATTATGCCTAGTTTGGGTTGGTATATATTTTTTTAAATTTCGATCACCCAAAATAAAAATACACCATGAAAGATAGACAAATTCAGACTTCAAAAATAGCTATAAAAAGGCATAGTTAGAAAATAAATAATATGGTAACCTTATATTAGTCAAAAAATTTGAAAAATTATATTTTTAGAAAGAAGAAACTTTGCTCTACGTCATGGTATAATCTTTTAAAAATAGATTGATTTTTTTATTTTGTTTTATCATAGAGGAAGTGGCTTTTTACATTTTCTTGCAAAAACACGTTGTTTGCTGTGTTTGTACAGGTCCATGCCTCAGGCTTGGGGATCCAAATCGGATCTAAAGCCTTGAGGCATGGCTTGGAAAAAGAGAAAATATAAAATGTGCACAATGCGTACGCGTTATAACTCGTATGTGTTTTTCTTTGTTTATTTATTGTGGCCCCCCAACATCCCTTTCATCTCTTTCAAAGGAATTCTGTAAACATTTTGTTTTGTCTACAATTTTCTCTATATTCTTGCATGATTTTTTAGTAGTTCATTTTGTCCCCTACCCCACTAGTTGATTTTTTCTAATCATGGGTGATAAAAATCGAGCTAAAGACAAGAGGAAAGTCAAAAACAAGACACCATAGCAATTGGAAGAGAAGAGAATAAAGAAATTGAAGAGAATGCAAAAACTTCGAGTAGGGCAAGGTACATCCGCTACATCAAATGTAGCTAATGTATTAGAAAATGAGGATGAAATACATAATGAAAATGTATAGAATAATGATTTTACAATGAATAATGATATTGAATTGAATGATAATGTTGGTATGGATGAAGAAATTGATATGAATCCAATTGTTGAACCCTTACCTGAGAATCTAAATATTAACCCCGAAATTTGTATGAAAACACTAAATGAAGAAAGTAACCTTGTAAATGAATCTTCACCTCTAAGAACACCTCCTTCCATTTTGCGAAGAAAACCAATTCACTTAATTGAAATTGATGAAAACATTATAAAACCAATACCTAACAAAATGTCTAAAAGAAATGCGAGAAGAAAAGCTAGTGGAATTTGAGATAATTACTTTGAGAATTTAAATGACACACAAAAATGTTAATTATTTGTTACATTGATGAAATTAATTAAGATGAGACCTATAATGAAGACCCTAGGGTTAAGAACATCTAATGTTGTTAATCAAAATGTGTTAATTGTTGAAAACATACATAAAGCATACCAAATTGTAGGTGGTAAAAGACACACCAAAGATAGTAATACTACACGGCGTGCACTTACTAATTGTATAGTAAGTGATAAAACAATTAATAAATGCTTGATTAGAAAAACAAGCAGTGCTTTGAAGCTAAATAGAAAAACACTAATGAAAGCAATAGAGAGACGTAAACGTCTTGAGTCAGTCAATAACACTTGACTATTGAGATTTCTCTAGTAGATTTCCACGAAAAGACAAGAATACATCTTATATTCTAAAAGAATTAATTGTAAAATTTTGGAATGAGAACATAAGGGTGTCACTGAATAGAAGAGATACCGTAAAAAGAAGAATATGTTCTCGTAATCGTGAATCATGTGTAAAACATTTCTTAGATATGAGTCAAACAAAATTGTTCTCTAAGTTTAAGAATGCAAATCCACAAATTAACATTAGCCAAAGATTCTTTGAAATGAGCAAACCCTTTTATGTGAAAATCAATCACTCACGTACCACTTGTTGTTGCGGGCATCATGTTGAATTTTCAATGCATTATGATGTTTTTTGTCAAATACGTCATGTTTTGCATACTTGACATCATGTTACAGGATTTTGGGATAAATGTCCCATAAAAATATTCAAGTGAATTTATTCCGAAAATATTTTGTGAAAAACCAACAAGACAATTTTTTTATAACAAAAATTGTTTGGATGGAATGTGCAATGTATGCGATGGCTTGCTAAATCTGAAAAGTTGTATCCATGAGGAGAGTAAATATTCAATAGGAAAATAATTAGTTGATTTCACCAAATATAAATCGGTGGCATATCAATTAAAATATGGAAAAAAATCTAAGAGGTGTGAGCTTGTTAGAAAACAATTACCTATATCAAAATATATGGTCAAATTCGAGAGGAAATTTTTATGAGTATGCAAGGCACACACATAGAGCTTGATGGTTGGATGAACAATTCAAGTTAAGCAAGGACACATTCCCACTTGGTACTATTGTTTCAGTAGTTGACTTCGCAAATAATTACACATTACAACCACAAATGGAGGTTCAGTCTCAATATTATAACTCGGTGCAAGTTTCTATTTTCATGCATATAGAATTCATGCACTCTCCAGAAAGCACTAAGAAAGATCGAAAAATATTAAGAGTATCATTTCTACATTAGTGATGATCGGACACATTCTACAGAATATGTACAAGGGTGTTTCTAGGTGTTTTATGTGAACTTAAATGACAGAACATTAGTTTCGATCAACATTACATTTGGTCGGACAATTGCACATCACAATTCAATAATGCATAGATGTTTTATTGGCTAAGAAGGATGCACAAAGAAAATTATGTACAAAGCATATCTAGAGTTTTACTAAGGCGGGGCATGGAAATGGAGAGCATGATGGTATAAGAGCATGTGTGAAAAGAGCACTTGCAAGAGAAGAGTTAAAGTTAAAGGATGGTGCTAAATCTACGAGATGCAAAAATATTGTTGATTGGTGTGTCAAGAATATGGGCCATGAATCTCGGGAGAGATCAATGGTTCGTAGATGTTTTTGGTTGATAGAGAATAACATGTGGAAAACTTTGAAGATTGTATGCACTTAAAGGATCAAGTGATATGCACTCATTCCGTAGTTCAGATGCAAATGCTTGGACTATTTATACTAGGTGCATGACATGTTTTTGTATATCATGCATTGATTTTGTGTGGAATGAATGTGAGTCACAACAATGGGTGGATGAATGGACTTGTAGACCTCTAATTCCACTCGACACACATCAAGTTTCACGAGCATTACAACTTGCAGGGTCTTCAGATCAAATGACAACATCACCTGACTTTGACCAAGTCTCTGATTTAGTGCAACAAGGTACATACATATATGTACATGCCATGTTTTAGATTTATAAATTATTAAATGGTCAACTCTTAATGTATTTTTAAATTGACTAAACAGATTTTACTTTGTGATACATAGGGCACATTTTTGTAGTTATTGTGACATAATTTAACAAAGAGGGAACATACTAATTTTTGTCTCGTTGTGTAGAGGGGAATTTTTTTTACTTCCACAGTTATTGATGTTGAAGACCTTGAGTAGCCCACTGGGTTAGTGGTAGTCATTGGAACTTGGCTTCGGAGATATCCTATCAAAAAATCAAACATTTGGTTGTTTGAAGACTATGAAGTACATCGGAAGATACTTCACTATTCACATTTGGTCCTTGCAACAAATATTAAATTGATCAAATATCGAGGTCGGCCATTAAACAAAAATATGTGGAAGGTTCGTGAATCAGATCATGAAGCAATTCTTGCTACTGTCAAGAATAGATTTGATCCTTACGGTTCATTGGATTAAATTTGCAAAGGTATGCTATTCATAAATTTAATTTGAATATTTACTTAAATGATTTTGTTTAAATTTTGTATGATTTAAAGTTCTATTTAATTTCTTACTAACATGTTTATGTAGGTTAGTGGTGCCAAAAAAGCTTCCACCTTCACGTGGTTGGCACTATCAATAGAGAATTTATTATTCTCGAAGCCAAGTGAAGCTAAGAGAAATTAAATTTTAGAAATGAACAACAAACAAAAATTATCATTTCACCACATTTATTGTAAAAATATCTTATTAAAATTCTCATTTCACTACCTATATTATATGAACCACCTATGTTATTTAGGTGATTGGAAATTGACAACCTTACACTTTGACTTAGACTCATAGTATTTCACGTGTTTGCAAACAAAACAGGACAACGAGAGAATCAAATGGAGATGGAGAAAACCAAGAGAGGCTTTCGTAGAGGGCCCCGATATGGAGGTATCAGATCTAATGATATGTCTCTAGGTGCCACAGAGTCTGATAAATCACCCGTCGAAGATATAATGTGTTTTAGCCTTAGGGCTCTTAAGGGATTACGGCTAGATGAGATAGCCCGAAAGCACGAGTAGCGTAGGGAACCAAAACAAAGCCTCCACTAGAATTCACCTAGCCACCTCGACATGTTGGCATAGTTGGTTCAGTCCCACGAGATTCCGTTTGCAAACTAAGGCGTTTGGAAGGCCTACTTTGACTCGAGAATGTAATATTTCACACGTTTGTAAACAATAGGACAACGAGAGAACCAAATGGATATGGAGAAAACCAGGAGAGGCTTTCGTAGAGGGCTTCAACATGGAGGTTTCAGATATGACGAGATGTCTCTAGGTGCCACGAGTCAAAGAAATCACATGTCAAAGATATAAGGTGTTTCAATCTCAAGGCTCTTAAAAGACTACGCTGAAAGCACGGGGAGGAACCAAAAAAATTCTCCATTAGTGTTAACCAGGTCATTTGGGCGTGTTGGCTCAGACGGTTTGGTCCCACAAGCTACCGTTTACAAAATACAACATCTAGGAACCTTACATCGACTCGACTACACTTTTCACGCGTTTGTAAACAATAGGACAATGAGAGAACCAAATAGATATGGATAAAACTGTGAGAGGCTTTTGTAGAGGGCCCCAACGTGGAGGTCTTAGATCTGACAAGATGTCTCTAGGTGCCACGAGTCCGAGAAATCACCCGTCGAAGATATAGTGTGTTTTGGCCTCAGGGATCTTAAGGGACTACGCCCGGACGAGGTAGCCCGAAAGCATGAGTGGAGGAAACCACCAATGTTCAATGATTTTGCCATAGGATGCAACTATGTAGACTATGAACTTAGTTTTGTTGGGAGACCACCAATGTTCCAACTGTTCATTTTGAAAGAATGAATATCTTCAATCAAACAGAGAATGAAGAGCCTAAATTTTTTTGACATTACAAAAGGTTGTTTGTGCTAAAAAAAGAAGTCAAGGCCATATAAATTTTCAGTCTTCAACTTTAGATGACAATGAATATCGTGAAGAAAAACAATTAGGTGAAGATGTCACTATGATTCAAGAAGAAATGCCTCCTGAAAGTCATAAAGAGTCAATTTGATTACCCAAAAACATCTAGAAGAATTTAAAGAGAAGATACAAGCGAAGAAAAGGAAAAATGGGAAGTGTGGAAGGATCAAAACTTAACTATAATGGAATATCTATGTGATGTTGTCGATAGAATCATGGATAATCTTAAGGACAACATGCCAAGTTGATTATTTTTATTAATCCCAGCTGCTTTAACTTCACAAATCAAACTAGGGAGTTCCAAAAGCAACATACTGGCAAGAAAAACTGCAATTAAGTATTGATAATTGAGCCTGAAACTTGTTTAGAATTGTAATTTATTTTTTGATTGAGCATTCACCCATAGTTTCTTTTTTGAAGGAAGAAATTCATTTTATATGTGAGAAATAGAATGCTGATTTAGTCTATTACTCTGACTATTTAGGTTAGATTTATGTAGTCATTCAATGAAATTTTGAATCTCTTTAGTACTAACATGGAAAAAATTTCAGGGCCCTACGAAATCCTCTCGCGGTTTTATCCATATCCATCCAGTTCTCTTGTTGTCCTATTGTTTGCAAACACACAAAATAGTGCAGTTTGAGTCAGTGTAAGGCTACCAGACACTATATTTTGCAAATGGTAGCTCGTGGGACTAAACCGTTTGGGCCAACATGTCCGGATTTCTTGTGAATGCTAGTGGAGTCTTCATTTTGGTTCCCTATGCTCCCCATGCTTTCGGGCTACCTCGTCCGGGTGTAGTCCCTTAAGAGCCCCGAGGCCCAAACACGTTATATCTTCGACGAGTGATTTCTCGGACTCCGTGGCACCTAGAGATGTCTCGCTAGATCTGAGACCTCCATGTTGGGGCCCTCTACGAAATCCTCTCGCAATTTTATTCATCTCCATCCGATTCTCTCGGTGTCCTATTGTTTGCGAAAGGTGCGAAATCTTTGCCGATCGAGTCAGTGTAGAGCTACTAGACATTATAGTTTGCAAACGAAAGCTCGTGGGACCAAACCAACTACGCCAACATGTCGGGTGGCCTAGTGAATGCTAGTGGAGATATTCTTTTGGTTCCCTACACTCCTCGTGCTTTCAAGCTACCTCGTTCGGTGTAGTCTCTTAAGAGCCCTGAGACCAAAACATGTTATATCTTCGACATGTGATTTCTTGGACTTCGTGGCACCTGGAGACATCTCGTTAGATCTAAAACCTCCATGTTGAAGCCCTCTATGAAATCCTCTCGCAGTTTTCTCCATCTCCATTTGGTTCTCTCACTTTGTCCTATTATTTGCAAACGTGTGAAATATTGCAGTCTAAGTTAGTGTACGATTGCTAGACGATATAGTTTGCAAATGGAAGCTCGTGGGACCAAACCAACTATGCCAACACATCGGGGTGGCCGGTGAATGCTAGTGGAGGATTTATTTTGGTTCCCTACGCTCCCGTGCTTTTGGGATACCTCGTCCGGGCGTAGTCCCTTAAGAGCCCTGAGGCCAAAACATGCTATATCTTCGATGGGTGATTTCTCAAACTCCGTGGCACCTAGAGATGTCTCATTAGATTCGATACCTCCATGTTGGGGCCCTATACAAAATCCTCTCACAGTTTTCTCCATCTCCATTCGGTTCTCTCACTATCCTATTGTTTGTAAACACGTGAAATCCGTGATGAGTCGGTGTAGGGTTGTCGAGACGTTATAGTTTGCAAACATAAGCTCGTGGGATCAAACCAACTATGCCAACACGTCAGGGTGGCCAGTTAAACACTAGTGGAGGCTTTGTTTTGGTTCCCTACGCTCCATGTGCTTTCATGGTACCTCGTCCAGGACGTAGTCCCTTAAGAGCCCTGAGGCCAAAACACGCTATATCTTCGACAGGTGATTTCTCAAACTTCGTGGCACCTAGATACATCTTGTTAGATCTAAGACCTCCATGTCAGGCCCTCTACAAAATCCTCGACGGATTTCTCCATATCCATTCGGTTCTCTCGTTGTCCTATTGTTTGCAAACGCGTGAAATACTGTAGTCTAAGTCAGTGTAGGGCTCCCAGACGCTGTAGTTTGCAAACAGTAGCTTATGGGACCAAACCATTTGGGAAAACATGTCCGGATGGCCTAGTGAACGCTAGTGGAGGATTTTTTTGGTTCCCTACGCTACCCGTGCTTTCGGGCTACCTCGTCTGGGCGTAGTCCCTTAAGAGCCCTGAGGCCAAAACACGTTATATCTTCGACGGGTGATTTCTCGGACTCCGTGGCACCTAGAGACGTCTCGTTAGATCCGAGACCTCCATGTCGGGACCCTTTACAAAATAATCTTACGGTTTTATCCATATCCATTTGGTTCTCTCGTTGTCATATTATTTGCAAATGCATGAAATATTTCTTGGTGAATGCTATTGGAGTCTTCGTTTTGGTTCCCTACGCTCCTTGTGCTTTCGAGCTACCTCGTATGGGTGTAGTCCCTTAAGAGCCATGAGGCCAAAACATGCTATATCTTTGATGGGTGATTTCTCAGACTCCGTGGCACTTAGAGATGTCTTGTCAAATATGAGACCTCTATGTTAAATCCCTATATGAAATGATCTCCCGGTTTTCTCCATATCCATTTAGTTCTCTCGCTGTCCTGTTGTTTGTAAACACGCGAAATCTGTGAGTTTGAGTCAATGTAAGGCTCCCGGATATTGTAGTTTGCAAACGAAAGCTCGTGGGACTGAACCAACTACACCAACACATTGGGGTGGCTAGGTGAAAGCTAGTGGAGGATTTTTTTGGTTCCCTACGCTACTCGTGCTTTTGGGCTACTACCTCATCCGGGCGTAGTCCCTTAAGAGCCCTGAGGCCAAAACACGCTATATCTTCGACGGGTGATTTCTCAAACTCCGTGGCACCTAGAGACATCTCGTCAGATTCGAGACCTCCACGTCGGGGCCCTCTATGAAATTATATCATGGTTTTATCCATCTCCATTCGGTTCTCTTGTTGTCCTATTGTTTGCAAACACGCGAAATAGTGTAGTGTAGTTTGAGTCAGTGTAAGGGTTAGATGTTGTATTTTGCAAACGGTAGCTTGTGGGACCGAACCAACTACGCCAACATGTCGGGGTGGCTAGGTGAATGCTAGTGGAGGATTTTTTTTGGTTCCCTACGCTCCCGTGCTTTCGGGCTACCTCGTTCGGGCGTAGTCTCTTAAGAGCCCTGAGACCAAAACATGTTATATCTTTGACATGTGATTTCTCGACTCCGTGGCACCTGGAGATGTCTCGTTAGATCTAAAACCTCCATGTTGAAGCCCTCTATGAAAGCCTCTCTCAGTTTTATCCATCTCCATTTGGTTCTCTCGTTTTCCTATTGTTTGCAAACACATGAAATACTGCACTGAAAGTCAGTGTAGGGCTCCCAAACGCTGTAGTTTGCAAATGGAAGCTTGTGGGACCAAACCAACTACGCCAACATGTCGGGGTGGCTAGGTGAACGCTAGTGGAGGCTTTGTTTTGGTTCCCTATGCTACCCGTGCTTTTGGGCTACCTCGTCGGCGTAGTCCCTTAAGAGCCCTAAATGACTAGATTGGATTAAGAATGAATTTGATAGGGGTATGTCTAAGAACACACAAGAGTTATCAATCGCCTAGTAAATCTTTCTTATTTAGTTATGGATGGGAGTTAGTTGGCCTACGGCTTAGTGACCTTCCATTCATTGAGAATTTATGCTATGATAAACCCATGAATGCTTTCAAAAGCACCTTCAAAAGGATAGGGGTAGTCATCAAGCCTAGTGAAGGGTGTGATGTAATTTCCAAATAACTTGAAATGCCTACAAATTTAAAGGTAATAACAAAAATTGGATAGGATTAGACAATCAAGAATCATGATTATGCGAATCAAAATGTCATTGCATCTGGAGACATTCTCAAGCATTGGAGTAATGTATATGGTTAGACATTCTTAAAATATCAACGAGATGAAAGACATCAAATTGTGACGACTCTTGGGTGTTTTAACGGGGAAGACTAAGAAGCATTTAATAATGTACTAAGAGCATGATAAGATAGGAACCCGTACAAAGAGATCATGACCAAGAAGAAGTGCAAGGAAGGTAAATACACATATACACATTAATAAATTGAATGAATAATTACTCAGATTAGGTAACTCTTTATATACATACATTATATAAATATTGATTTCCAAAGTTTGATGCATATTATACATTGAAAATGCTAGTACATGTACAACACCAATAAATGAAAAAATAACCCATAATGTCTTAAATATTATCAAGTGCACATCATATTAGTTTCATGCGAAAATAATCTCAAAAATGTAAGGTCTCATACAAAATTATCAAGTTCCAAATAGTATTTTAATGTGCATAATAAATACAAAAATGCCCAAATAGGTCATATACCATCAAGTTCAAATGCCATATAGGCGTACATACAATGCCATGCACATAGACATACAAAAACAATGTCATGTAAGACATATATAATTCATACTCATCAAAATCTATCCCTTTCTTAGCCTTGCTCGAAGAAGGCCCTCCCTTAGATGAAGATGGAGATATATGAGATGACTTTGGATCGTTCGAGCCCATGCTTCAAGTCCTCTTCCATTGAATACTCACCTGTAGATGAGCCTGTAAATGCAAACAATGTTTTTTTGTCAAAACTTAATTTATATATGTTTTCAACATGTATTTAAGACCATGCTAGAATGAAAGTATTTACATAAATACACAAACTTACCGCAAGTTGTTGATCACGCCGAATTTTCATCTCACGCTCAGATGAGTCATCGGGAGCTCCTGCAGTATGAACAGGGGTACGAAGACGACAAGATGGAGGAGTCCGTGCCCTCAAAGTCAAAATGGAGGGGGTTAAAGTTCCCTACATACACATAAGATTAGAAAATCTAACATCATAATTAGCAAAAATAGAACTAAGTACATGTATGTACATAATGACAATATTTTAACTAATTTTATCAATATAGAACTATTATTTTTACCCCCATGCCACTGTGAATCAAATGAACGGGGCTGCTTTACTACTTGTCATGGGTAACTCCTTCATATACACAATGAAGGACATTATTAACATAATTTAATAATTCTACAATGAAAGACATTACTAACATGTAATTTAACATAATATGAATTACACGAGAAATTTAAAAAAATTATGTGTTGTTTGAATACCTTAGTGAGTTGCTATGCGCAGATGAAATCGCAGTGGCAACACCTTTATCTACTTGTCACAGAGATGGTGGGGTGTCTAGTGAAGTCAACATATTTATCAAACATGTATATCACGTGAGTTAGATGGACATACAAGAACATACATATATTTGACTTCAAAACTAACACACACACACACACACACACACACACACACACACACACACACACACACACACACGTATGTGAAAATTTTACATAATTAACATTCTAAATTACCTTTGTGAATGTATGTGTATGCATGGTGCTCGCCGCCTATGGTCGGGATGAAGATGCGCCTCCGCGTGCTATAATATCAATGCATATACATGTACAAATACAATTATTTCAAAAATTTAACATATATAAGTAAATCAAGTACTCCAAACTTTTTGTAACACACATAAAAAAACATAACAAATTTACCTACGAAGGTGACGTCGATGAATGTAATCCAAATGTCTCACTCAAAAGGACATATGACATAGTGACATTATCGTGTGCACCCCTAGCACCAGGTGCACCAAAATCAGTACACATGAAAGTATCGTCCTCCTCGGGCCCCAAACATATGCTACCACATGATGAGAAAATATGTGGCCTCATACTAGTACTCCCTAGGTAATACTCTGTGTACCTCCACAAGCATCTGGCTCAGAAATCTCCCTCGTATGTCGAACAAGGGTCGTAGATAGCCCTTGAAGCGCGTGGAGTGTATCAATCTCTATTGTCTCCTTCACTGCTTGAGGGATAATCTCAGGGTGAGGGGACTTCTATGCGAGGAATCTACCTGCTAAATAGGTGCACGTTACTGCACTGGTCAATCTTGTGCGAGATCCTTTTCCCCATCCCCTGAAATCTTGAAAATCAAAATAATTTGGGATCTCGTTGAGGATAAACTCGCAATAGAGTTTCCTCAGAAAGTATAGTGGCACCTTGTTGTTATTACAAGGTGGAAAATCAAACACCATCCACCATCGGTCCCAAAAATTATTTTTAATCAAATTATTATTGCACCAATGGATGGGAAACCATTTACATGACAATGGAACAAGAAAATTAGTGCGGGGTCCGTGAATAAGGTGCATATGAGGTCTTTTGAAATTTCTTTTTTCTTTACATCCACATATGACAATTTTTTGGAATAATAAACCCTACAACCCTCTCTGTAAGTTGTCCAACGATCAATCCGCGTCAACTTGAACAAGTAATGCCTCCAATGTGTTTGCAAGAGAGGCGCGGTGGGGGTTTATAGATTGTGAATCCCTCATTGTTTTGATTAAATCCTCAATTTCAATTTTGTTTTCAACTATGTGGGCTGTTAAATCTTCTTGACTACTCGGGGGATGTTGAGAAATTGTGGGAGTGTCGGGAGGGATGACAGGAATAACAGGGTTTGGTTGTGGTTGATTCCCTCGACCTCTAACTGTAATAATAAAAAATATGTATTCAATTCAAATTTTAATCTATAATTATCATATTTCAATGAAATTTTGAGAAAATAATTGTGGTTACCTCTTCTCTGTGGTGCCATCGTCGATTCAGATCTTCCTAGCGATCCAGAAATGATCCTTTGAGCTTGAGATCCAACTGAATGAAAAAACGTGAGGGCATGATTAAGCTCTGAAACTTGCGTTTGAGGGAGATAAAATGATAGAGGCTCGGGCCTCTTTTTTTAATTTATAGTAGACATAATGCGTATGCGTTATGCCTCGGTAAATCCCAAACCTGACAATTTAAAACGCGTACACATTTTGCTTTTTTTTTTTTTTTTTTCTAGTTTTTGTCTATTTTTGGCCCCCAACTTCGTGCACTTAACAAAACATAACAAATTTACCTATGAAGGTGACGCCGATGAATGTAATCCAAATGTCTCACTCAAAAGGACATATGACATAGTGACATTATCGTGTGCACCCCTAGCACCAAGTACACCAAACTCAGTACACATGAAAATATCGTCCTCCTCGGGCCCCAAACATATGTTACCACATGACGAGAAAATATGTGGCCTCATACTAGTACTCCCTGAGGGAATACTCTGTGTACCTCCACGAGCATCTGGCTCAGAAATCTCCCTCGTATGTTGAACAAGGGTCGTAGATAGCCCCTGAAGCGCGTGGAGTGTATCAATCTCTACTATCTCCTTCACTACTTGAGGGAAAATCTTAGGGTGAGGGGACTTCTGTGCGGGGAATCTACCCTGCTAAATAGGTGCATGTTGTGCACCTGGTCAATCTTGTGCAGATCCTTTTCCCCACCACAGAAATATTGTTGAGGATAAACTCGTAATAGATAAACTCGTAATAGAGTTTCCTTAGAAAGTATAGTGGTACCTCGTTGTTATTACAAGGTGGAAAATCAAACACCATCCACCATTGGTCCCAAAAATTATTTTTAATCAAATTATTATTGCACCAATGGATGGGAGACCATTTACATGACAATGGAACAAGAAAATTAGTGTGGGGAGTGCATGAATAAGGTGCATATGAGGTCTTTTGAAATTTCTTTTTCTTTACATCCACATATGACAATTTTTGGAATAATGAACCCTACAACCCTCTCTCGTAAGGTGTCCAACGATCAATCCGCGTCAACTTGAACAAGTAATGCCTCCATGTGTTTGCAAGAGAGGTGCGGTGGGGTTTGTAGATTGTGAATCCCTCATTGTTTTGATTAAATCCTTAATTTTAATTTTGTTTTCAACTATGTAGGTGTTAAATCTTCTTGACTACTCGGGATGTTGAAAAATTGTGGGAGTGTCGAGAGGGATGACAGGAATAACAGGGTTTGGTTGTGGTTGATTTCCTCGACCTCTAACTGTAACAATAAAAAATATGTATTCAATTCAAATTTTAATCTATAATTATCATATTTCAATGAAATTTTGAGAAAATAATTGTGGTTACCTCCTCTTTGTGGTGCCATCATCGATTTAGATCTTCCCAGCGATCCGAAATGATCCTTTGATTTTGAGATCCAATTTGAATGAAAAAAGCGAGGGCACGGTTAAGCTCTGAAACTTGCATTTGAGGGAGATAAAATGATAGAGGCTCAGGCCTCTTTTTTTATTTATAGTAGGCATAATGCGTATGCGTTATGCCTCGGTAAATCCCAAACTTGAAAATTTAAAACGCGTACACGTTTTGCTTTTTTCTGGTTTTTGTCTATTTTTAGCCCCGACTTCGTGCACTTACCCACCAAATAGATGAAATGGTTTTCTTAAAGATGAATTCCATTAAGAAGATGTGGTTCAACATGTTTAGAAGGCTAGTAGTTTTATTGGAATCCTTGTAGAATGATTAAAATCTCGAGAAGTCACATTATAGTAGTGTTCTTAGGTATGTTTATATAGTCTTCTTAAGAAGTTCGATAAGGACAAAGTAGCCTTGATAGAGAACGCCATGAGTAGTTGAGTGGCTTGAACAAGTTGAAATGGGTATTAATGGAGGTATATAGAGATATTGAGAATAAAAATAGAAATTCTAAAGCCTTATCGATTTGAGAAGTCCTAACTTGAAAACTATGTGTCTGAGTCCTTTAGGGACAGATCCCGACCACACATGGTAAGATAGTTGTGATTGAAATAAGCTATAAAGGAAATTGGTAGTCAAACATATTGGAAGTGTTTTTGTAGTGTGACTGAAATACTTGTAAAGTGAAAAGACCACTGGTAGAGTCATTGACTTCCCTGTCGTAGTCTAAGAGAAGAGCCTAAAGAAGCAAAACATGTGAAAATGGTATGAATAAATGTAAAATGTGTGTAAGGCATTGAGGATAATTTCAATAAGTTTTTTATAAGTGATTTAAGGTGCCTAAGTGATTGAAATTGATCCAAAGTGATAAAACCGTTGAAAAGTGTTTGAAACCCTAGCTAGACCTAGTTGAACTACGCCAAAAAAGAGAAATTGGAGTTGGAGAAGTTGTATAAGGAGATAGACCATGAAATTTAGGTAAGAGAAAGAATGCCCAAATGGGTATCTATTTTTTTACTTTTACATGGAAGTTTTTAGTTTGTTAAGAATACTAAGGTTTGTACCTTTGGAGAGCTAGTTGAGTGACCTAATCTCAAACGATAGAGTGAGAATAAAAACTCATGGGCTCATAATTGGATCATGAAACTATGGAATTTCTCTAATGGATGAAATGAGTATTTTAAAAATTAAGCGGTGAAGAATAACTATTGGTATTTTGCCAATTTTGTCAAATTTTCCCTTTAGGAAGGGCTACTAGCAAAATTTGAGGTCTAAAAGGAAAGTAAGTGAAATTAATGGTTTCATACTTTGTCAAGTGACTTAACATGTTTTTTTGGCGATATTGAACATATCCAAGGCTATTTATCACTTGAAATCAGTTGTATATAGAATTTTGATGTTGGAAAGCCAAATAAGGCTTCTTGAGATGAGTGCATTTGCCTAAGTTTTGTTGGTTTTGAATGTTGATAATTTAACTTTTTGATATTGGTAGAGTTTTTATGATCTTTGCATCGAGTCTCCACTTGACCAAATGTTAGAGGAATCTCACTATTAGGAGAAGTGCTTATTGGTAGATCTTGAAGTTGATAAATTCTTGACTTAGTTATACATAATCATTTAAATCAACAAGTTCTCTCAATGAACAAGTTCTTTGATGAATAAGAGAGGTAGTTGTTTGACATTAAGAGTTAGTGTAGCGTCAGAGAGGTATTCGAAATATATTTCAATAGAATTGACTCATTAAAACAACCCCTACCACCAGGGGTTGAATTAGATGGCCACCTATGCCTATCAAACAAATTTTAGGTGACGGTAATTTTTCAATATTACCCTTAAAAAATACATATAAAATTATTCAATTGTTTTTAATATATATTTATGTATATTAATGTATAAAACAATGATGATCATATTTGAAATCTACAAGTTATATGAGATGGTTATTTAAAATATTTGCAATTATTTTATGATTAAACTAATGGAAAATGTGTAAACAATTGTCAAATTTAATCCATGCTTACCATCGTACATTAATTATTCTTTCATTTATTTTGGTAACAATTAATATTTTAGAGATTTGTTTGCCTTATTTTGTCACAACCATCATTTAAACCTCTTACAATATTCATAGTATATTATGGAAAGCAAACTAGCCAATTTAGGGATTAAGTTTGATGTTCTATTTTTGTTATTTTAAGCATAAAATACTTGTAAATATTTGAAATAAGCTGTCACATGCGACTTGCATACTTGAAATGTGATCATCATTTTTTTATGGATTTTTATATAAATTGTAATCATATATATTAAAATAATTAAACAAATACATAATAGTATTTTATATATTTTAGTACTAGTGTATAAATAATGTTGTTTTTATTTTTGAAGGGTAATATTAGAAAATTACATCGCTAAAAAAGTGTTTGACAAGTATAAATGGCTGCCAAATTTAACT
Organism: Taxus wallichiana var. yunnanensis; assembly: GCA_018340775.1. NCBI lineage: Eukaryota > Viridiplantae > Streptophyta > Pinopsida > Cupressales > Taxaceae > Taxus > Taxus wallichiana. The sequence continues at coordinate 925,199,239 of CM031242.1, forward strand.
CCTACTAACCATGCAATAAAGTCTCCTTTCAATTTTCCATTTCATTTTTGAAATATTTTAGCGAGAAGTTTGGATGGATGCATGAGGAGTTTGGGGTGTGTGAATATTTGGGGAGGATCAATAGGCACAACCGCCCCTAATGCCCCTCTTGTGATGCCAATGCTAATGTCATCCACATGTAAGGTAAGGACATGTTTTATCTCACTATTCAAACAAATTCATTATACTTTGTCTGTGTTGGTCATCAAATAGGACTTTTAAGAAGAGCAACGATCGGGGGGACAAGAAGTCCCTCCTCTTTAATGGGAGAGGTTCCCTTATTCGAAACAAACCTATTTAAAATGTACGGGACATGATTTGTTGGTTAAACTTGGATACCACGAAAGTGTTTTCTATGAAGGTCATCAATTACAAAAGGACTGAGGAAATGAGAGCATGGAAAAGAGCAGAAAGGCAAACATGCAGAATTATAGATATCAGAGTAATTCTTTATGTATGCGAAGTCACCGTGAATTGAAAACAAGATCATTCGTATAGAACAAGTAAGATGGAATTTAAAGACACAAAGTTCTGTAAATAACATCTGCCAGAACGCAAAGTTTCTTAACGTAACACAGATTCATTATCAAGGAAACAAAGTTCCTTCTTGGTTATGCAAGATCACCGTGCTTGCAAAGTTGAAGAGTATGCAATCGATGAGACTAACGAATTTGAGATAAATGATCTTCACAAAGAAAACAAACGAAAGCTTAGAGCAGAGACAGAGATCGAATAGACAAAGAAAGGAAAGTCCTTCATATTGATTTCTCTATAATCTATTTACACTTGCGAAAAATATGCCAAGTTCTTCCTCCCTACCCGTATGTCGTAGAAATGCCGTTATATAGATTACAAATCGGTACCCTTCGTAACCGTTTCTTTAATCAAGAACCGTTGGGGGCGCCAACCACAATACCTCAACCTATTACAAAAGAAAACGGAAAAGAAAGGGAAGAGGAGAAAGAACAAGGAGAAGAAGACAATTGGGCGGTCGAGAGGGACCCACGACTTGAAACATTGTCGAATCTCTCTAACGCCTCAGCTATGTCCCTACCACGAGTCGACGTCTTTGGCCGGAAGGCTGCGTCCAAAATCCAAGACATTCCTCTATCTCTTTATCAAACTTGACGTGAGTATGATAATCATTATTAGGCTTCTTGATAGCGGACTCGAAGCGGCGAAATTTGTTCCTGTTCTGAAACTTGATCTTCATACCGTTTGAAAAAAAAGGCATATTCGGTAGAGTGGGAAAAACCAAGTATGAATGGCTTTTGGTTCACTAGGGACATGTGAGACGCGAATGGCGAAACACGCGGCTCGGCCGGTTCGGACGAAATAAGGAGAAGACGCACAAATGTATTTTGGGACATTTGGGACGAAAATATGCGAAGGGCGCGATTCGGGTGCTTGGCCGATAATGGAACAACTTGCACTTTTGGCTTTGGGATAGATGGGACGGAAAGTGCGAAGTCACGCGGTTGGGCGGATCGGCCGAAAGTGGAACAAAAGGCCTATTTGAACTTGGGACATTTGGGACAAAAAGTTCCAGTCGCGGTTCGGGTGTTTCGGGCGAAAATGGAGCGACTCGCACTTTTTGACTTGGGCTATTTGGGACATGCAAGAGCGAAGTCGCGGTTCGGCCGGTTCGGGTGAAATTGAAATAGGGCACACTTTTGAAAATGGGACAAAGAGCTCAAGTACGCGACTCGGGGTTTCGGCCGAAAATGGGACAGAGAGCAATTTGGAACTCGGGACGATTGGGACAAAATCGGGTGAATCGGCCAAAAATGGAATAACTTCGCACAATAAGTTTGGGACACTTGGGACAAAAACTTCCGACGGGCCGAAAATGGGACAAATTCGGAGGTTTCGCCGATCGGAGAACAGAAGACCGTTTGCGCTTGGGGCAGTTGGGACAAAAATTTCCGACAGGCCCGAAATACTTACGAATGACCCGAACTTAGATTTTTCGACTTCAAGACTTTTTCCACACCACCAAATGAGAAAAGACATTTAAACTCAAAATTTTGAAATTTTTACTTTTGACAAAGCGGGAATTTTGAGTGGACAACGATCGACATTTTTTCCATAGTTTAAACACCTTCAAAAAGACTTGTAAACCTTCAAAAAAATGCATAATTTGATAGGTGTGTTGCTTGACTCCACTACATTTGTTGACATTATATCGAGGTTGTCTCAAAATGAAAACTTTAGCATGAGACACGAAAAAATGCCAATCAATTGTGGAAAGTGGATTTTGGTCTCTTGTGGTCGCGAGATCCCCTATAAACATGTATGTAAATGTGGAAGTATACACATGGAAGATTGGTTCACTTGCCATCCATATGCTTCCACATTTTTTCAAACACGTCTTTCGGGCATCAACAACTAAAACATGTGAAAAATATATGTTCTTGGTTATAATTTGATTAATGTTATACAATGTTCTAAACATTCCATTGTGGCATAAGCTAGGATGATACTAAAAAGGTTATGGAGTTTTCATTTAAACCTTCAAATTGTATAGGCCTAAATGCCTTCAAGGCCTTTTCAAAAACCTTATTTTGTGTATATCCTACAATCATAGTGTTTCGTGAGATGAAATTTGGTGTGATGTATTTTTCAATAGAATTAAAGCTAGCCAAGAACACCATTTTCTGCATAATATGTAATCAATACATTTTGATGAGATGGTATTTATTTGATGCATTTTGTCAAATAGTCCATGTGCCTTGAGTATTTTTCCATGTATTAGAACATAAGCTTCTCATTGATTTTTTTCTCATATGTTATTTTATTCATTTGTTCTTTTTGGAGATGCTTTTGAAACTCTCTTTATATACTAGAATCAAGTATTGTCTTCAATCCTATTGGAAATTCTTGGCCCCCTAGTAAATGCCCTTGATATAAACATAATTTGTGGCTATCTTTATTTCTTGTTACCAATATATATTCATGAAAGTGTAGAAACAACAATGTTTTTCTAGAAGTAAAGAGGGGAGTCTATAGGGGCCCCAACCCATGGAACTTTATACAAAACATAAACAAAATAACAAAAGATATTCAACTTATTACATTAAGTTCCGGTTTTAAAAAATTCTTCCAAAAGATTGTAAGAGGGTCCAAAAATTTCTTCTTTCGAGACACAAACTTCGTGCCATCAGCTACGTTGAAAAAAATTTGTATATCACCCACCATTTTGTGGGACATCCTAAAGCCATGAGGTCTCGTATACTCACCGGGGACCATTGAGGATTTTGATCAATTCTAACATCCTCTTAAGAGACGAGACCCATACCGGGAAGGTCATCTCCTCCCGAGGAATGAATTTTTCCCATGAGTGGATTTTCGTTTTGGCATAGGAATTGAAGCTGGACCCACCTTATGTCTGCTATGTGTAAGGTGGCGTTTTCTCCGCCGAAAGAGTGGGCTTCACAATTATTTTTCAAGGTTTAAAAACCCTCTTCTCCAAGGTGCTTCTAGATGCTAAGAGATCATTCCCTTCTGTCCCGAAGATTTCCAACGAACTCAAATTGTGGGAGTTCCCATTCAAGAACCTATCCGATAAAGTAAGGTTCCGAGGTCACAAGAGATTCCACCTTAACGATTGGTCATGTGGCAGCAAAAATTTCCACAATGTCTCTGTCTCTTGATGTGGTATTTTGGATGGAGGAGATAGTAAAGCAAGAACTAAAAGGCTGCAAATGAGGGCATCATTCTTGTGAGATTAGTGATAAAATGCATCTCACATGATCTGTTAAATTCTCTAGGTGAAGCACCTATGTATCTTGGATTTCAAAAACCATTACAATAAAATTTTCATTAGGACCTGAAAGGAAGAAGATGGATTACAATTCCTCCAAGGATGACAACTCCAATTTATCTCCATCTTTGTCATCGCCATTAATCTATACTTTGTTTCCCTGTAAGATCTTATGGGCACTCTATTTTACAAAAAAAATTGTAGCGTGCGACAGTGGGGATAGAGTTTTTCAAAAATACATTTCCATAATTAGCATGGGCAAGCTATTAATTGCTAAAACCACTACATATATTTCTCAAATTCTTGACATGGGTGATAGAGGATGTCGATAAGGCTGCTGTGTGAAACATGTTTCCCAAGTATCACCTCATTATGAAGTAATACCCACATGAGGTCTAATAAGATATTTTCTTGGTTTCATATCCTCGGGTGATGAGGCATTGAAATTGTCTATTCTATAGTTAGCTGACATCCCCTTATGATCCTTCATTTTGAAATATTTCAATCAAGCCAAACCATTCATTAATATCTTTACTCTTGATTTTAGAGAATAAAGTGAGATTGGTGCCTGCATTGGTAAGGTGGTCGATGCTTTATTGCACTCTCTTAGGAAATGTTGCATATCGAACAACTTTGAACCTAGGATGAGGTGGAAGATTGGGACTAACAGATAATTTAGACACCAATTGTTAGTTCTACCATTGTTTAATGCATTGATTACTAGGAGTGAATCAACTTCAATGATTAGTAGTGGAATATGTTCCAATAAAAACATTCTAAGTCCTTCCCTTAATGCAATAATTTCAGCTTCATTATTGGTTTCCTGACTAATAGAGCATGAAGTCACTAAGATGAATTTCCCATCAGAATCCCTGAGAATTATACCGAATCCCCCCACTCTGGGATTTCCTTTACAAGCCACATCAAAGTTTATTTTTAGCATTCCATATGGGGGTGGGAACCAATGATTTGGGGTTTGTGTTTTTTGTAGGATTGTTAATCAACCCTTTTTCATCAAGTTGATACTTGGCCATCTCTTTTGGATCCAAGTATCTTCTCTTTCCTTGGGGATCCTCCTTTTTTTAATAAATTATTCGCCCACTCCAAAATTTCTCCATCAATTATCCTTATCTTTCTTTGTGGTGGGAAAAGATATCTCTACAAATTCTTCTATTCCTTTCTAGCCGAGGTTCCGGTAATGAAGGATGGAATGGACTTCGCTGGAGGGGGCTCATGGTCAAGTTTTGTGGGTAATTCCATTGCATTATTGCTTCTACAATGTGTTGTGGTTGGACCCAAGCTAGGTTCATTTTGTCAATAATTCCATTCCAAATTTTCTAGGAGAATTCACAATGTAACAAATGGCGATCCACTTGTTTCCTCTCTTGGTTTTGTAACATCCTCATTTGAACACGAACAAGGGAATTTTTTTTTTTTTTTTTTGATAACGTTCACTTTATGAATTATAAAATTCAAACACACGTTCAAGTTTTAATAATTGTTCTCTTTGCCCAAACAACATAGTTTGGATCACACAATTCCTTTTTAAAACGAATGTTCCTGTTCGCATATTTACAATATGGAACACACATTCAATGCCATTCAATCTTATAACAGATTCTATATCTTCTGTAAATGACTCGATGAACTATGATCTTCCATTTTCATGGCTCGGAGTTTCAACGATCCTTCATTTCATGACTCGCAAACAACCGATCCTTCATGTTCATGACTCGGCAACAACCGATCCTTCATGTTTGTTTATGCATAGTATATTATATATACTGTTCTCATAACCTTCCCGGTTATCAAGTGATCCATTTAAGAAGCCTATCGAATATCATTCGATATTCATCGACATCTGCATCTTAAATTAAGTGATAAGGACAACGCAATGACCAGCAATTGCGATACTTTGGCCAAAGATTTTCACATGCTTTGCATGATCATATTCTGGATGTGATACACATCTACGGAATACGTCCTTCACTTCACTTCACCTATTATCTAGAATGGTCTTTCTGGCTCCTACCGCAGTCCTCATCATTTAAGGTCGAGTTTAAACTTTCAATTCCATTCCCGGCTAGTAATATGAGCGGGTATAGGAAGGCACTCCACAGGTAACTAAAGATACGCGAGACATACGGTGTCGTTACCTCACAACTCCATGTGTCTTTATGTCTTTAGTATTCCAGAGTCACTCCATATACCGAGATCATACCCTATCCCCTATTAAGATCTACACATTCAGCCTATGTATTCTAAATGTTTTAATTCGGAGGGCATTGCTATATATGTCAGTTACAACATTGTGTCGTCATGAAGACCCCGTCTTCATGAGGACACCTTGATTTAGTAGCGGCGTATGCTAATGTCTGCGAGAATCCACCCATCGAGAATACACATCACCTCAAGTGACTTAGCCACGAGTTAATAATTAAAATCAACTTTCGGCATTAGTGCTGATCCCTTGATCCTCGTTTCCGTTGCGATTGTATATAACTAAGAGGACTAAACCGTCCATTAATTTGCTATGTATCTTCTCCTTCGTATCGAAGGGCTACAATTCCTTACTTGGTTTATTTCTTAATCATTGGATTAAGCGATCCGTAAATGCCACTGACGGACGTGATAAGTTTAACCTATTAAACTTAGCCAAGATTTTCCAACTGCTAACTAATTTGAGAATATTAACTTATTAGACGTCATTCAAACGAGGTCTAAACTTGAGAAATGAATTCATTTGTTCTCCTTAACGTTATATAGTTAAGGTCCATTAGTTGTGGATATATTTATCCTATATCCTTTATTCTTAATTTTATCAAACGGGATCATAAATGGAGTTCGAAAGCGAAGTTCGATTACTCATTCGAAGTTGAATTGATATTCCTTAGCTCTAAGCTAATCTGAATACCTTCGATTATGGAATCATATTCTTCTTAATCCTTTCTAATGTCAATTAAAAATTCATCTTTACCCAAGTATGAACTAATTGCACTTTTGACTTAAAAGTTGCATTTAAGTAAGAACAGATATCGAGGTTTCAATTCAACATCCATCCAGGACAATGAAACAATTCCAAATCAAGAAATAACATCATATTTCCAATTTAACAACAATATCAAACTGATATAATTATCGAAAATATCACACTTGTAATTGTATTCAATATTTCAAGTCATAATTTGTACATTTGCCAATCCAGTGATTGGGCATAGTTTATACAAAACATCCATACAACTCATGGGCCAGGAAGAATATATTTTCTTCTTTTCACAATTCCTCGAAGAGGAATAAAAGCAACAATTACAATTTATTATCAAATCAAAAGCATCGAAAAACAACCAAGTCTTCATTCTAATCAAATTCCATCTGCAAAATGAATTGCAATTCGATTCATGGCCAGAGCATATTAAGCACTTATCCTTAAAATAGGGTGCTTGACTAATCTGTTTGAATAAAAGAACCACTTTTTATGAAACGGCGATTAAACATCAATCACGAAATAGGCACGAGAAGAAAGATCGGCATAACAATGAACTATCAAAACTATCATCACAATCGGCCAAGGGGACTGCTGTCCGTTCCCACATAATCATTGCAAGTATCAATTTACAATATTAGTAAAGTTAGGAATACAAGTAGCTTGCCTATAGCATCAGTTATCCTTTCCACGCCTTTCATTAATAGCAAATGCAAAGGATGAAACTAACTAAATATAAATCCATTACTTTCCTTTCCGTTCATGAAGCATATTAAATTCAAAGCATTGATACGAGACAAGAAAGTGAACAGCAATGCATATAGTTGCTCCCATCTAAGCACTATAAAATTCATTATTCACGAATTCCATTTCTAACTAAATGAAAGAAGAAAAGATCACTTTTCCAAGTCATTCATTCATATCTCTATTTCTTCCACATAACTGTCCTAACGGTGGAACCCAAGCGAAAATCAATTCAAGATAACTTGATTCGAGTGAAACTTACAAAATCCATTCGAATTCACTTTAGGCGGCATGAAGGATAACTTCATTTATAATCAGCTTTAAATGAAAACGGGGAAGAATTCACCATTCATATCCATACTTCATTGAATCGACTCCCAAAAGATCCGAAAACTGAAATCATATTCAAGAATATAAGGCTGCCTACCATGTATTTACCATAATAAAAGAAACTTATTTCAAAATCCATTCGGAATTTCACTTTCCGGATGAATGTACCCGTAACATTCATTTATAATCAGCTTTAAATGAAAATTTCATCAAGTTAAAGCAATTCACCATTCATATCCATACTTCATTTGAATGATTCTACCCACCATATAAAGATCAACATAACTAATCTTCATCATTACCTTTAGCAAAATAAGTACGGGATGGCAAAATCAACCTAGTATATTCATTTGCATGACAATTTCCTTTCCCGGAATTCAAACTAATTCGCTTCTCAAAGACCGTTCATTTCTTTTTATTCATTACAATTTTCCCATAAAATTCCACACTCATATAAAAGTCTAATGCCCATTCCCTTTTAAAATACAAGATGCCATTTCCTCATAATTCAAAACAGCAGAAGGAAGAGGAAGTCTTATTTCCCTTTTAAGCAAGAAAGGAAAGAACAGTCAAAGACATATTATCATTTCTTTCTCCATGGCAATTTGTATGCTCAAACAAAAGAAACAATGTTGTATTCATCACAATCAACACAGCAGAGAGAGAGGAGGAAACTATTTCCTTCAAAGAAAGCTTCAGTAGAGAAACGACCTCAAGCCGTTCTTACAACCAATACAATCATATCGCAGTTCAGATGACAACAACAATAATACAGCAATAGAATAACCCATACTAGCTGTACAGTTTTACCTTCCATTCCACAAGAATAACCAGTTAAAATTTTCATACAATACCCATAACCAGCACCTCATGGAGGTATTTCCATTCAAGAAGAGCAAGACAGTTAGACACAGCAACGGGGAACGATTTTCCTATCATTTCCAAAAGAAAAGACAGCGAGAAGTTTCCAAATCATAGCGACACAACACATATAACATGCACATCTTAAGATATATATGACGTTTTCCCATTCTTGTTAAACATCTAGCTCGGCGGAAGGTATTTCATTTAATAAAATACAAGGGCAGATCGAACTCAGCGACCAATAACGATGATTCATATTATTTCCAAATAATAGCAAGAGTCATTGGTTCCCAATCATAGCAATATAATCACGACTGTATTTCCATTTTCCCTTTACATGCAATAGCAGTTCCAAGCACAACAGCAAAGAAAATGATTACACTATAAGGAAAAGATTAAACAGTCTGTTCCACTTCATACAACATGTACAGAGGAAGAAAAGGTCTATTTTATCCCACAATACGGTCAACAACCACCGCAGTAAATCATTCCCAACTTGATTCGAGCAAAAACACACCGAAACCAAGCAACCAGAACGATTCATCATATCATTTTCCAACCAAAAAGCAACAAGAATCGATGAAACCCAATTCGAATCGACTCAATAGCAAATCACACAATCCAAACCCAAGAGCAGGGTTGTTTTAATGAAACACTTAATCAAAGCAAAGATTTTTAAAGAGAAGGGCTTAACATGCATGAAATTTCTTTTCCAGAGCTCAAAGAAAACCTTATTTGCCGCGTTTTTTTTTTTCCTTCCACAACGACAACACAAACTTCCCAGCACTCCTTTCTTCTTCAGGCTTAGCAACAACCTCGAAACTCCAAGAAAAATGTCAAATGCTAAGAGCTGGTTCGACTGAACCAGACCAAAAAAAAACCAAATGCAGAGCAACTTCGGCCAAAACCAAATCAAACAATGAAAAATCAAATTCCCTCATGCTGTTTCCAAGGCGAGCTGGTCACGAGGACCGAAACAATCAATGCATTAAAGGCTCTGCCCTTTTTCCTTACTTTCCACGCCACCGCCACTTGGGTTGGCAAACTCTAATTTTCAAAATTTCCATGCAAACTGAATTTGGCTCTATTTCTAAATAGATGCCTCTAATTCCTTACCTTGCCCCCTAAGCGCGCTGTCCACGTAGGGACGAGTTCATTAAATGCCAATGAATGCCTCCTTCCCATCCTTATCCCTTTCCCTCAGTGCTGCGCACCCCTTAGATTAGGATTAGTTTAGGTTGCAAGTAGTATTCAACCTAGGTCCTAGTTTAACCTTAGGTTTTAGAACTTAGGTTTATTTTCCCTTTTTTTTTTTTGTAATTTAAAAATCCACTTAGGATAGTAGTGTAGGATGTATGTTAGGCCTTAGGGTTAGTTTAGGTTTAATTCACACTAACCACTAACACTAACAACTTCCATCCAGCCTCCTTACTAACATTCACGTTAATGCAGAGCAGGACGTTCCGTCCTTCAGATTACGTGCCAAGGCCACCCGTGTCCAGGCATTTCTTGCCTCACGAGGTCCCAAATTCGACAGTACAGGGTTCAAGAATCGAACCCCTGTCGTTGGCATTCTCGTGCTAGCTGTTCACACCTGCAAACAGGCGCTGCACGCTCATAACAATCTCAGTCCGGTTCAAGTGTGAATCGACACAGAAATCACAAGAGGACCTCAGCATACTTGAATCAATGGAATTGATTCAGGGTATGCTGTCAATCAGCAACAAGAGCTAGCAAGTATACGACAATTTTCGTCACATCAGCAAACACACAAGTACAATATTTGTTGTCCCATGTAATAAATCACAGTATGCAAGAATCCAAATTAGCAACACATTCTCTTAAGATCAAAACATATCTTAACATGTTTGCTTTCATTTCAGCAGCTATAACAGTATGTAAAACATTCACCAAGTTAACATACAAAATCAGAGTGTTACATTCTTCCCTCCTTAAAGAATCATCATCCCGATGATCAGATTAACAAAACAAGGAGTTCTAGGACAAAGTTCGATTATTGTCCTTTCGTTCATAAGTTCATACCAAAAACAGATTCTCTCTTAAAAACAACGTTTTAAGACAACTGTACAATAGACTAATAATTGTCTAAATTTGGTAAAATTATCAGTTCTCTGAATTTCAAATTCAGTTAAACAGGTGTGGAAAAGTAGATCTCATTTCTTGAGATTCTCCCAAGTTGCACTTTCTTGCTGAAGCTGGTCCCACTTTGGACCTTACATTGGTTCACTTCGCGATTTCTCAAGTACAATTGGCGAGTTCCCAGACTTTCGAATGGGCTTAACCACGATTATTCTGGGTCTTGGACTGCTGAGGAATTCGATTTAGCACATGGGATAAATGCATCACGTATTTCTTAAGCAAAGAAATATGAAAAACATCATGCATTTGAGACAAGGCGGAGGTAATGCTAGACGATAAGCTACGGGGTTGATTATTTCAATAATTTCAAAGGTCCCACGTAACGTGGCGGACTTGGCGACCTTGCCAAAAGTTATGGAGCTCTTTTTCGGCTTCACCCAGAAGAAAGACTTTCTCTCCAAGTTTATAATGCTGTCGACCCGCTTCAAGTCTGCATAGCTCTTTTTCCTATTGGCAGCCTCCTTTAGATGTTCTGAATCATTTTGATTTGCTGTTCCATTTCCATAAGGATTTACGGCCCAATTACCTCTCTGTCTTCAACGTTGTCCCAGTGACGGGGGTTACGCATTTTCTTCCATACTGATGCTTTAAAGGGCCCATTTTTAAAGAGGCATGATAGGTGTTATTGTAAGCAAATTCTACCGGCGGAAGGTATTCCTCCCATTTATCTTGCTGGTCCATGCAATACATCCTAAGCATGTCCTCTAAAACTTGATTAACTCTCTCGATCTGTCCATCCGTTTCCTGGATGATATGCGGCGAAGAAGTTTAATTTAGTTCCCAAGGCTGCATTAAGCGTTTGCCAAAACCTTGATGTCATCCTCGGATCTCTGTCCGATATGATTAATTCGGTATTCCATGCAATCGAAGATTTCATGTACAAATCTTCTTGCTTGCTATGCCTTTGGTGCATCGTCCTTCAAATTACTAGCGATGAAGTGTGCCACTTTGGTCAATTTATCGACTACTGACCGAGATAATGTCATGTTTATTTCTTGACATAGGCAATCCTTGAACGAAATCCATCATTATCACTTGCCATTTATCTTTGCGAATGATGTGGGGATACATAATCCAAAGAGGGTGCATATGTTCCGCTTTAACACGCTGACATTCAAGCGGTGTGTTCTGAAACTCTACCACATCCTTTTTCATTCCCTTCCAAAAATATTGCTTTGCTTAAGATCAGTGAGCATTTTTGTAATGCCAGTGTCGAGAAAAAGGTGAATTATGGAATTGATTAACAATTTCCCTCTTAAGTCATTTGCCACGGTACATATACCTGTTTTGAACCTCGAGAACTCCTTCGTTATCAAAACGGAATCCTTTATACACGATGTCTGCGAGTGCTGCGCAAGTGCTGATTTGACTTGCTTTGGAAATAAGGATCGATTCAAGGCATCTTTTACCTCATCCTTAAACTGAGTTCTTAACGTTATAAGAGCGAGAGATATGCTTCCTTCGACTCGAGCATCTGCTACTCTATTTTCCTTGCCCTTAATGTAGCTTATTTCAAAATCATCTTGAGGCAGAAATTCTAACCATCTTGCTGCCTTGCATTGATTTGGTGAGTAAAATATACTTCAGCCCCGGATGGTGCATTTTTAATTCAAAGGGCTTGCCAAGAAGGTAATGCCTCCATATTTGAAGCGCATGAACAATGGCGGCGAGCTCAAGATCGTGTGGAGCATAGTTACTGTTCATGTAACTTAAGCTTTACTGCTTTCATAAGCGATAACATGGTTATTTTGTGAATACCTCCAGGCCTTCTCTGAGGCGTCTGTTACAACCATAAAATCTCCATTTGGATCGAGTGCAGTCAAAATAGGTGCTTGTAGTTAAGCTGTTCCTTTAACTTTTTAAAGCGATTCACATTTATCTGTCCGGACAAATTTCTTTTCTTTCTTTTACTTGCAACGAAGTGATTGGGGCAGCAATTTTTGAAAAGTCCTTGACAAACTTTCGATAATATCCATTAAAGCCCATGAAGCTCCTCACTTCGTGCACGTTCTTAGGCGCAGGCCACTCAGTTATAGCTGTGATCTTTGAAGGGTCAACAGCTATCCCGTCTTTGCTTATAACGTGTCCCAAATAATGCACCTCTGCATCATAAAAGGAACATTTGGACAGTTTGCCATACAACTTCCTCTTTCTTAAGATTTCGGCACTATCTGAGATGTTCTTGGTGCTCTTCGACATTTTAGAGTATATAAGAATGTCGTCAAGAATCTGAAGCACAAACTTGTCTAAGTATTCTTGAAAAATGTTATTCATTAGATTCATGAAGGCGGCAGGTGCATTAGTCAGCCCAAAAGGCAACACCGTGAACTCATAATGCCCATACCTTGTTCTAAAAGCTGTTTTATGAATATCTTCCTCTTTTATTCTCAGCTGATGGTACCCTGATCGCGAGGTCTATTTTTGAATAGTGATGCTCCTCGCATCGATCAAACAGATCATCAATCCTAGGAAGTGGGTATCGATTTTTAATGGTTGCTTTGTTCGGCGTTACATGTAATCGATGCACAGCCTCGAGGTGCCATCCTTTTTCTTTACGAAAATTACCGGCGCTCCCAGGTGAGGCGCTCGGTCGATCAGCCCCTTAGTCGGGAGTTCTTGTGGCGAGCCTTCGGCTCTACCAACTCAATGGTAGTCATTCTATAAGGTGCCTTAGATATGGGTTCCGTTCTGGCTTGATCTCTATAAGCGAAGTCAAACTCACATTTGGGCGGAAGACTGTGCAATTCCTCCGGAAATACATCACGAAAATCCCTCAACAATGGATATCTTTCCATGAAATCATTACCTTCCTCTTCATTTTCTGTCATTTTTACCGCATACAAGGTGCAGCCTCTATTTTTAGCCCTCTTTAGTTGCATAGCCGTCGTTTCACGATTCATGACTTCCCGTTTTACACCTTGAATGACTGCTGCTTTCTGCAGGTCATCAAGGCAACAGATTTGTTTTTCATAATAGTCGACCTTTGCCTTATGTTCAGCCAACCAGTTAACTCTAATAATGATATCATATGATCCTAGAGGAGTGACATACAAATCAACTTCGGTGGAGAAACCAGGCGAGATCAAGAATTGCCCCAAAAAGGCACATTTATTTGTATGGACAGCATTATTCCCATAATGCACTGTCCATGTTTTATCCATTCTTGCAGCCTTTCTTTTTAATTTCAAGGCAAGTTTAGCAGAAATAAAACATTCTGTAGCTCCAGTATCAAAAAGTACAACTACAGGTTTACCGAATAACTTACCCATAACTTCTATGGGCGTCACTTGCTTTTCGACATGCATGCATTAGCCAACTGCGGCATGTATCTATCTTTGCTTTGTCGCGATCATCCTTCTTGAGAGGACAGGTGATTCACATAGTGGTCCTTTCCACAGTTGAAGCATCCTCAGGTGGCCCCTTTCTAGGCTCAAATTTATTTCCGACCTTAAAGTTATCATTAAAGCTTCCATAGGACTTACGTCCATGCCATTAACTTTTGGGAAGGCTATTCCATGCGCTATTTATTTACTGGTCATTCATCATAGGTTTCTTGTTGTTATCTACAACAATTTTATTTTTCACACCAAACCTTTTCCAAGGTCCCCTTTTTGGTGCGAGAGACGAAGAAAGGATTGGGAATCTTCTTCCTTATCTCTTCCACTGTGAGCGAGATATTGCTCTCGATTTACATTCTGTCTTATGCCTTTTAACAACTCCATCCATGGTGGTTGGGCCGTGGACATCCACTTCGCCACCAATGATGGGATTCAGTCCCATTATGAATTTCCGTATTCTGAACTTCTCGTCGGCTTGGTACTGCGGCACATACTTAAGGAGTTTAGTAAACCCTTCCCATATTCCGTTATCGAAACGACCTTCCTTGCGACCGATTCTGAAATTCGGTCATTTTCCTATCAAAAATAGAGTTGAGGTAGCCATCTTTGCCTAAAATAACCCTTAAATTGATCCCAAGTTATGTCTGATTCGACAATATTCAACTCAACCTTGCGGTTGTCCCACCATGATGATGCTTCATGAGAAAGCTGATATGCTCCCCATATCACTTTAGTCTCTTCGGAGAAGTTTCTTATTGCAAAGTATTTCTCCATTTCACTGAGCCAATTCTCAGCTCCGTCCCCAAGAGTTGTTCCATCAAACTTTGGAGGACTTATTCTCTTTATATCATTTGTAAGTTCATCTGCTAATCTTGCCCTCTTATTTTCGAGGATTAGGAGCAATTACATTATTATCATCAACACCGGATTCCCTCCGTTGATGTTGTCCACGAGGCAAGCGGTGATCATTTATTTCAGCTTCATTCCCCTCCTCTTCATTGCCCATTGGCTGTTGTTCGATGCATCAAGCGATCCCTCGTTTAAGTAGGGCGTGAGGATTTCATCCGGCTTTTGGGCGATTCTTTGCTTCTCCACCCCTGACGGGTTATTCGCGCATTCCCTCTTGTCGACCATTTTTACATTCAATAAGAAAATGTAAACTTTATTAATATCGTGGACTCATTAGGTCCAAGAGCTGTAACCTTCACTCGATACCAAGATGTAACATCCTCATTTGAACACGAGAACAAGGGAATTTTTTTTTTTTTTTTTTTGATAACGTTCACTTTGTTATGAATTATAAAATTCAAACACACGTTCAAGTTTTAATAATTGTTCTCTACCCAAACAACACAGGTTTGGATCACACAATTCCTTTTTAAAGCGAATGTTCCTGTTCGCATATTTACAATATGGAACACACATTCAATGCCATTCATCTTATAACAGATTCTATATCTTTCTTTGTAAATGACTCGATGAACTGCCGATCTTCCATTTTCATGGCTCGGAGTTTCAACGATCCTTCATTTCATGACTTGGCAACAACAACCGATCCTTCATGTTCATGACTCGGCAACAACAACCGATCCTTCATGTTTGTTTATGCATAGTATATTATATATACTGTTCTCATAACCTTCCCGGTTATCAGTGATCCATTTAAGAAGCCTATCGAATATCTCATTCTTGATATTCATCTGACATCCTGCATCTTAAATTAAGTGATAAGGACAACGCAACCAGCAATTGCGATACTTTGGCCAAAGATTTTCACATGCTTTGCATGATCATATTCCTGGATGTGATACACATCTACGGAATACGTCCTTCACTTCACTTCACTGTTATCTAGAATGGTCTTTCTGGCTCCTACCGGTCCTCATCGTTTAAGGTCGAGTTTTAAACTTTCAATTCCAGCTAGTAATATGAGCGGGTATAGGAAGGCACTCCAGGTAACTAAAGATACGCAGACATACGGTGTCGTTACCCCACGACTCCGTGTGTCTATTTGTCTTTAGTATTCCGGAGTCACTCCGTATACCAGATCATACCCTATCCCCCTGCTAAGATCTACACATTCAGCCTATGTATTCTAAATGTTTTAATTCGGGAGGGCATTGCTATATGTCAGCTGCAACATTGTGTCGTCATGAAGACCCCATCTTCATGAGGACACCTTCTTTTAGGCTGGCGTATGCCAATGTCTGCGAGAATCCACCCATCGAGAATACACATCACTGCTCAAGTGACTTAGCCACGAGTTAATAATTAAAATCAACTTTCGGCATTAAATGTTGATCCCTTGATCCTCGTTTCCGTTGCGATTGTATATAACTAAGAGGACTAAACCGTCCATTAGTTTGCTATGTATCTTCTCCTTCGTATCGAAGGGCTACATTCCTTACTTGGTTTATTTCTTAATCATTGGATTAAGCGATCCGTCCAAACGGACGTGATAAGTTTAACCTATTAAACTTAGCCAAGATTTTCAAGCTATGACTAATTTCAGAATATTAACTTATTAGGCGTCATTCAAATGAGGTCTAAACTTCGAGAAATGAATTCATTTGTTCTCCTTAACGTTATATAGTTAAGGTCCATTAGTTGTGGATATATTTATCCTATATCCTTTATTCTGAATTTTATCAAACGGGATCATAAATGGAGTTCGAAAGCGAAGTTCGATTACTCCGAAGTTGAATTGATATTCCTTAGCTCCTAAGCTAATCCTGAATACCTTCTGATTATGGAATCATATTCTTCTTAATCCTTTCTAATGTCAATTAAAAATTCATCTTTACCCAAGTATGAACTAATTGCACTTTTCAACTTAAAAGTTGCATTTAAGTAAGAACAGATATCAGTTTCAATTCAGCATCCATCCAAGGACAATGAAACAATTCCAAATCAAGAAATAACATCATATTTCCAATTTAACAACAATATCAAACTGATATAATTATCGAAAATATCACACTTGTAATTGTATTCAATATTTCAAGTCATAATTTGTACATTTGCCAATCCAGTGATTGGGCATAGTTTATACTGAAAACATCCATACAACTCATGGATGAGAAGAATATATTTTCTTCTTTTCACAATTCCTCGAAGAGGAATAAAAGCAACAATTACAATTTATTATCAAATCAAAAGCATCGAGAAAACAGCCAAGTCTTCATTCTAATCAAATTCCATCTGCAAAATGAATTGCAGGTCGATTCAATGGCCGAGCATATTAAGCACTTATCCTTAAAATAGGGTGCTTGACTAAGCTGTTTCAATAAAAGAACCACTGCTTTTATGAAACGACGATTAAACATCAATCACGAAATAGGCACGAAAGAAAGATCGGCATAACAACCGAACTATCAAAACTATCATCACAATCGACCAAGGAATTTGCTGTCCGTTCCCACATAATCATTGCAAGTATCAATTTACAATATTAGTAAAGTTAGGAATACAAGTAGCTTGCTGCCTATAGCATCCAGTTATCCTTTCCACGCCTTTCATTAATAGCAAATGCAAAGGATGAAACTAACTGAAATATAAATCCATTACTTTCCTTTCCGTTCATGAAGCATATTAAATTCAAAGCATTCAAGTACAGACAAGAAAGCGAACAGCAATGCATATAGTTGCTCCCATCTAAGCACTATAAAATTCATTATTCACGAATTCCAGATTTCCAACTAAATGAAAGAAGAAAAGATCACTTTTCCAAGTCATTCATTCATATCTCTATTTCCTTCCACATAAGCTTGTCTAACAGTGGAACCCAAATGAAAATCAATTCAAGATAACGATTCGAGTGAAACTTACAAAATCCATTCGAATTCACTTTCCGTGCGAAGATAATTTCATTTATAATCAGCTTTAAATGAAAACAGGAAGAATTCACCATTCATATCCATACTTCATTTGAATCAACTCATATAAAGATCAAATAGATTAGTACAACATTAGGTATATCGAAGATCAAACAATATAAGGCTTCATACCATGTATTTACCATAATAAAAGAAACCATATTTCTTTCATTTGCATACTAAGCAAACAAATATATTCAATCATGCATCGATTAATCACATGATTATCTAATTCTATAGAGCGTACCCCATTCGAAATAACATTTATTCATTGTTGTTACCTACAATTTAAGTCCATATTCACATGACTATGAATTTCATCAAGTTAAAACAGCAGCGAAGAAGAATTCATTTCCTTCCATGATTCTACCCAATCCATTTTCCGGTTTCATAACAGTATGCACAACTTCGAATGCAATAATCGACGTCATACCTTTAAAAATAACCATACAGGATGGAAAAATATGAACCTCAACATAACAAATTTCTTCATATTCTTTCAATTCAAACTAATTCGTAACCACCAAAAGCAGATTCAAAGACCTTCATTGATCAACATACTAATCTTCATACTTTCCTAGAAGATCGCTTATTCATTTTTCGGAGAAGCTATTTCTTTTCCAATTCTCATGAACACTCATATAAAAGTCTAATGCCCATTCCTTTAAAATACAAGATGCCATTTCCTCATAATTCGAAACAGCAGAAGGAAGAGGAAGGTCTTATTTCCCTTTTAAGCAAGAAAGGAAAGAATACATCAAAGACATATTATCATTTCTTTCTCCATGGCAATTTGTATGCTCAAACAAAAGAAACAATGTTGTATTCATCACAATCAACACACGGAGAGAGAGAGAGAGAAACTATTTCCTTCAAAGAAAGCTTTAGTAAGGAAAAACAACCTCAAGCCGTTCTTACAACCAATACAATCATATCGTGATTCGGATGACAACAACAATAATACAAACATTAGAATAACCTATACTTTATTAGGTATGCGAGTTTTACCTTCCATTCCACAAGAATAACCAGTTAAAATTTTCATACAATACCCATAACCAGCACCTCATGGAGGTATTTCCATTCAAGAAGAGCAAGACAGTTAGACACAGCAACGGGGAACGATTTTCCTATCATTTCCAAAAGAAAAGACAGCAAGGGTTGACAAACCCAAATCATAGCGACACAACACATATAACATGCACAGTCTTAAGATATATATGACATTTCCCATTACTGTTAAACATCTAGCTCGACAGGAAGGTATTTCATTTAATAAAATACAAGGACAGTCGAACTCAGCGACCAATAACGATGATTCATATTATTTCCAAATAATAGCAAGAGTCATCGGTTCCCAATCATAACAATATAATCATGACTGTATTTCCATTTTCCCTTTACATGCAATAGCAGTTCCAAGCACAACAACAAAGAAAACGATTACACTGTAAGGAAAAGATTAAACAGTCTGTTCCACTTCATACAACATGTATAGAGGAAGAAAAGGTCTATTTTATCCCACAATACAGTCAACAACCACCGCAGTAAATCATTCCCAACTTGATTCGAGCAAAAACACACAAAACCAAGCAACTTAACTGAAGCGATTCATCATATCATTTTCCAACCAAAAAGCAACAAGAATCAATGAAACCCAATTCGAATCGACTCAACGCAATCACACAATCCAAACCCAAGAAGCGGGGTTGTTTTAATGAAACACTTAATCAAAGCAAAGATTTTTAAAGAGAAGGGCTTAACATGCCTGAAATTTCTTTTCCAGAGCTCAAAGAAAACCTTATTTGCCGCGTTTTTCCTTTTTTTTTTTCCTTCCACAACGACAACACAAACTTCCCAAAGCCTCCTTTCTTCTTGGGCTTAGCAATGACTCGAAACTCCAAGAAAAATGTCAAATGCTAAGAGCTGGTTGGTGAACCGGACCAAAAAAACCAAATGCAGAGCAACTTCGGCCAAAACCAAATCAAACAATGAAAAATCAAATTCCCTCATCTTTGTTTCCAAGGCGAGTGGTCGCGAGGACCGAAACAATCAATGCATTAAAGGCTCTACCTTTTCCTTACTTTCACGCCACCGCCACTTGGGTTGGCAAACTCTAATTTTCAAATTTTCCATGCAAACTGAATTTGGCTCTATTTTTAAATAGATGCCTCTAATTCCTTACCCTGCCCATAAAGCGGCGCTTTGTCCACGTAGGGACAGTTCATTAAATGCCAATGAATGCCTCCTTCCCATCCTTATCCCTTTCCCTCCAAGGGTCTGCGCACCCCTTAGATTAGGATTAGTTTAGGTTGCAAGTAGTATTCAACCTAGGTCCTAGTTTAACCTTAGGTTTTAGAACTTAGGTTTATTTTCCCTTTTTTTTTTTGTAATTTAAAAATCCACTTAGGATAGTAGTGTAGGATGTATGTTAGGCCTTAGGGTTAGTTTAGGTTTAATTCACACTAACCACTAACACTAACAACTTCCATCCAAATTCCTTACTAACA
This sequence comes from Taxus wallichiana var. yunnanensis, assembly GCA_018340775.1. Taxonomy (NCBI): domain Eukaryota; kingdom Viridiplantae; phylum Streptophyta; class Pinopsida; order Cupressales; family Taxaceae; genus Taxus; species Taxus wallichiana. Next base: position 925,219,845 of record CM031242.1, read on the forward strand.
TTCACGTTAATGCAGAGCAGGACGTTCCGTCCTTCAGATTACGTGCCAAGGCCACCGTGTCCAGGCATTTCTTGCCTCACGAGGTCCCAAATTCGACAGTACAGGGTTCAAGAATCGAACCCCTGTCGTTGGCATTTTCGTGCTAGCATTTCACACACTGCAAACAGGCCGCTGCGCTTTATAACAATCTCGGTCCGGTTCAAGTGTGAATCGACACGAAATCACAAGAGGACCTCGGCATACTTGAATCAATGGAATTGATTCGGGGTATCTTGTCGATCAGCAAGAACAAGAGCTAGCAAGTATCGACAATTTGTCGTCACATCAAAAACACACAAGTACAATATTTGTTGTCCCATGTAATAAATCACGGTATGCAGAATCCAAATTAGCAACACATTCTCTTAAGATCAAAACATATCTTAACATGTTTTCTTTCATTTCAAGATATGTAAAACATTCACCAAGTTAACATACAAAATCGAGTTAACATAAGGGACATATTGTCGAGCCATACTTTCCACGTTTCATGAGATTATCAAAGGTTAGTATATTATTGAGTCCTCGTAATCCATGAGAATGTCGTTGTCATGGGAAGGTTCCAATTGTGCCAAATTATTATTTTTGGCCAATATTTATACTCTATCCTATCTTCTTGAGAGACAAGCATGTTATAACCCAACTTTACTTCATAGGTTCCAAAGGGTGATCTTGCCCAAATAAGAGTATCCTCATTATTTGATAGATAAATCCTTTGTTTTCCACTAATATATTTTGAAGGTCACTTTGATCGGTGGTGCCTTGTAATTGATGAAAATATTTCCATTTGTAGCGGTGGATGCCATCGTTGGTGCTCAAAGTGATATAGTTTACAAGTTTGCATCCCCATTTATCCTTTTCTCTTTGTGTAAGACCATGAAAATTTTGTTTTTTCAATAGGGGTGGATTTCTCAACCAAGATTCTTCCCAGAAATTGATTTTTAGACCATTTCCTTAGATCCAAGTTAATTTTTCTAAAATGATTTCTTTACATGATACAATAAAGTTCCATATCGGCGACCCTTTTAGTGGATTAAGAATAGTAAATATCCTTTCATCATCCTCAAAGTCCATGTATTTTTCCTTAATAATTCTAACCCATAGTTTGTCTAGGTTTTGCATTATTCTCTAACTTAATTTTTCTGCCAGAGCCCGATTTTGATTTTGCAAGTCAATGATACCAACTCCCTTCTTATCCTTGGGTAGACATACTTTCTTCTAGCTCAACAGATCATATTTTTGTCCTTCATTAATTCATGTCCATAATTTTTTTTTTGAGAGTGCCATTAATCGTATCTGCTACCATAGAAGGTAGCTTAAGGATGGACATCATGTATACAAGAATAGTGTGAAGTACTATTTTATCAAAGTGAGTCTCCTCGCTAGAATTTACCATTTACTTTTCCATGAGGATGATTTGTTTTTAATGTTGGATAGTAGAGGTTCCCATAATGTTTTACCAATTGATCCCTTAAATAATGGGATTCTAAGATATTTCCCTGGGAGACAACCAATTTTAATTCTAATAATGTTTGAGATGGCCTCTTGAACCTCTGGGTTTACATTGAGGAAGAATAATTCTGATTTTGAGAAATTTATTTCTTGTCCAGATGCTGTAGAATAATCATCAAGTAATTTTATGATGGTCTTCATTTCTTCCATATTTTCCTTTGCTAATAGAAGCGTGTCATCCAAAAACAAGAGGTGAGATACCGGTGGAGCCCTTGAAGAAACAATGTTGAATGTGTGTTTTTCTATTATATTGATGAAGTATAATTTTATCCTTTTATACAACTTAAAAACATTTAGTTGATTTGTTTCTTTTTGATTTCTTGTTCACTACACACACACACACACACACACACACACACACACACACACACACACACACACACACACACACACACAAAATTTTGTGAAGGGTAAATGGAAATACAAATGGGACAATACTAGTTTTAGGGGTGAACAAATCTAACAATCCCCAATAACCAGATGTCGAGCCTAGTTTTTATCTTATCTGATACCAACAAGTGGTATTAGAGCTTGGTTATTTTAAAGCAAGGGTTTGCTTCATGGTTTTGTTAGTGGTTATTACTGACATGTATAAGAGAAGGGTTTGTTTTTCCTGATGTGAAAATCGCAGGAAGAGATTGAATCTCAAGTGGGAGTTGGAAGAGTAAGGTTGCTAGAGATTACAAAGTGGTGGCATCGACGGGGTGACCGTGGTCGGGCCATGGGGTAACCATGGTCAGTTATAGGGTAGCTGTTGTCGGTTACAGGTGACCATGGTCGATTCATCGAAGCCTCGGTTTGAAACAAAAATCACATATCTGAATAATTGAGAAGATGCATGGAATGTGTCTTGTTTGCTGAAGTGTCCTTGGTTATTAGAGGCATAAGCATGGTAGTCAAATTGCAGATCCGGTTATTGAGGTATGGTTTTATCTTGGTTTTGCATTATATGGTTTAATTTCACATGCATGGTTTTGGATTGCAGATATAGACAGAGAAAAGGATCATGTATGCATCCTTGGTGTAGTTAGATGCATAGGATTCGGTAGAGAGGTTGTAGCATGGAATGAAGACAGGGCTTCCATCATATAAGTATGTACTTCAGTTCAGTTAAAGATGCAGTTGATTATCTTGGTGCTAGTAAGGTGATGTATTTCATCTTGATGCAATTTATTGCATGGATTTACTATATTGTTTTTTGTACGAGATTTGGATGCTTCTTGAAATGACTAGCTCAACTTAACTATTGGCTTCAGTCGAATTAGGCACCTGGTATGGTGTTCTATGCCAAATTATGTGGCGTTGGGTTTGTTCTAGCAACATCGACATCGGTATGAGAAACGAGGTCAGTCACAAAGGAACCGGTATCAGTCAACTAACCGTGATCAGCCTCTGTGGTGACTTATCTATACAAGTTTTTTTGCAGCAGGAGAGGGTAGATGATTTTTGTCCTAGTTTGGAGGATCGAGTTTCTTGCACAAAGTGTACATGGCAGAGATGGTGTAGATCACTTCATGGTTCAAATCAGAAAGAGGATGGATTTGGCTTAGTTAGTCCATTGAGATTTTGATTCAGGTATCTCTATATGATTCATGTTTTATTTCTTTCATTTGGAGAAATTGATATTATGTTTGGATAGTGTGCACAAATTTACACCATGGTTTTTGGTGTTGTTTGAATTTTATTTCCCGGTTGTGTGGAATCTTGAGGACAAGGGTTTCTAGTCTAAGGATGAGATCCTCAATGAAAATTCATGATTAGACATAGTTACAGGTAACGAGAGATGTTGAGTACACATGGATGGAAAGAAGGTGATTCACCTACTTCACAAGAAGTCCAAACTTCTGTGGTGTAGAAGTATTCTCAGAGAAGAAAGGGAATCAATTTTATAGTTCTTTCATCTGGTTTTATTTCTCACTGACATATTAGCTTTTAAGATTGGTGTTAAAGGCAAGTGCAGGGGATTTTGTGTTCAAGTGGGAACAATCCATGGTTGTTGGCATTGCAAGATTGGATACATGATGCACATGCAGAGTGAGAGGAGATTGCTACTATTCAGAGTGGCAGGAGGCACACGACTATTTTGGAGGCCAGTCATGACTTTATAGGTATTTTGAGTTTATTGCTTTGTGATGTCACTTATGGTTTATTTTGTGGTGCATGGATATTCCAAGGAAGGCGGTTGATGGTTGATTCAGGTTGGTTTCGGATGACAAAGCAATTTTCGAGTTTGAAGGGTGAAAAAGGAGAAAATCTACTAGTTCTGTAGATCGGTGTCAATTAGGATTAACCGTGGTCGGTTAGGAAAGTGTGGTCGGTTTAGTCACATGTTTGAAAACACTGTTATTTACTATTTTTAGATGGTGCCCTTGTTTTGATTTCATCTTGGTTGGTTTGTGTAGTTTTTTGATGACATGTTTGTTGGTATTTACTTGGTATTAGTGGCATGGTTTAGCATGGATGTTTGTTATTGAAATTGATGAGCACATGATTCATATTCGTCTTTGAGTCGGTCGGTGGTAGACTTGGAGCTTACTGGAGAGCTCCTCGACGATATGGATGAATGTACATGGTGAGTTTGTACATGTGGATAGATTCAATTTTATGAGTCTATGATGATGTAGATGTTTGATTTGCACATGGATGCCTTGAGCATGAGTAGGGGATGTTTGTATTTCCTCTTGGTTACTATGTTACTCCATGATAGATGTTATCTACATATGATTGTCTTGGACATGTTATTTGTTTATGCAGAGTTGGATTTACAGATTGCAGTGTTTGGATTCTTTGAGTTATGTAGGTGTTTGTGGATTTATCACCCATTGGTTGCATGTAGAACTCATTTGGGTTGTCTTTGCCCAGGATCTCATTTTTTTTACATATTCCAGTTTGACTTGTCTTGGTCAGTTGTATTGGTGGTTGCATAGAGACATGGATAGATGGATGGAGAACATGGTTGATTTTACAGGTATGGCTATGGATGCAATAGGGGCTCGGTACTTCAGTTTGAGTGGGAGCTCTTACAGGTGCGTTAGTCATGGTGGCTTAGTTTCATGAGAGGCTTGGAGTTATGATTTAGTGGGAGATTGATGTATGGATAGTTCATGTATCACGAATCAGGAGTAACTTCATGCAGGTATATGGTAAGTCACGATTTTGTTATCTTCTTTGTTTTAGAAGATAGTTTAATCTTCCTAATTTCATTTGAGAGAATTGTTGATATAAATAATAGATGATATTCATAGTATGTAGAGGACGGTGATGTAAAGGTATAGGTACATGTTCAATAATTTATCTCCAAGTGGGAGATTGTTAGGATTGTGGAGCTGAATTACTTCACAATTAACATGCTTTATCAACTTGCTAGAAAACACAGTAGCCGACATCGGTTATGAAGGGACCAACATCGGTCACCTATGACTGGCATCGGTCAGGAAAGTAGGAACTGTCATCGGTTACGGCTAACCGACATCGATTACCTGTGCATGAGTGTTTTATTTAACTCATGGGAATTAGATCTAAATTTAGTATTAAAGCATATCTATTGATTGTAATTGAATGACTAAGTGCTCTAAGTTTGTATTTGCATATATAGGCATGAAAACTAGGGTTATAACATAAGAATAGAGGAATAATGTTAATTCTCCTTGGTTGAAGATGAAGAAGAAGAAAAAGAAGAAAAAGGTTGCATGAAGACAAATCTTCAATGGAGAGAAGTTGGACAAAAGGAAATAGCATGTACATTTGAATGGTGAGAAGGTGGTTATGTATTCTTCTGTATTTCCTTTGTATTGTCTTGTCTAAATGTAATGGCTTGCATAGTATCACATAGTCTTTCATCTTGTAGATCCACAGGTTGTTGTGAGATCTTGTATTGTAGATCTATGAGATCATATTGTATTGTTGATCCATAGGAATCTAGTATTGTAGCTCGTTAGAGAGCTTGTGGATACATATAGTATCCAGATATTATAGAGGAGGTTGTCTTCATGTTTACACAAGGTGATGCAGTGATGGAGAGACAGACTTACTTCTTGGTGCATAGTCATGGTTGCACATTGGTAGACCCATGAGAGAGGTCGGATTGCAGATTCATAGGAGATCTTGGTAGCACAAAGTGGGAGATGCAATAGTTCCGTATGTGAGATTTGTTGGTGGTGTTTGGAGGCACGGTTGTAGTGCACTCATGTAGATCTTATTAGAGATCTAGAGGAGACACAAGTGGTGGTATGGAGGAATGGTTTAGTGTGCTCAGGAAGATCTAGTTGGAGATTTGGGAGGAGGAGATACTCTTGTAGAGATACATGTACTCTTGTGTAGAAGAGTTGGTTTGTAATCTCTTGTTATATTATATATATGAGATCTCTATATTTGGTGGATGTAGCCCACATTGGGTGAACCACAGTACATGTTGTGTTATGTGTGTGTACTTTTGTGTGATTTGGATTATTCTTGTTTATACTTCCACTGTTGTATATTTTGTGGGGATTGTTAGATTTGTATTTGCATGTTTTGGATTTGATATTCTATAGTTGTAAATGTTTCCGCATAGACCCATCCCCCAAAAATTAACATTCTTCCTCTATCCTTATGTTCTAACCTAGTTTTCATGCTTATATAAGCATATACAAACTTAGGGCACTTAGCCATGCAATTACAATCAATATATATGCTTTAATACTAAATTTAGATCTAATTCCCATGAGTTAAATAAAACACTCACGCACAGGTAACCGATGTCGGTTAGCCCTAACCGATGATGGTTCCTACTTGCATGACCAATGACGGTCATAGGTGACTGATGTCGGTCCCTTCATATCCAATGTTGGTTATTGTTTTTCCAAAGCAAGTTGATAAAGCATGCTAATTGTGAAGTAATTCAGCTCCACAATCCTTATATATATATATATATATATATATAAAATTTTGTGAAGGGTAACTGGAAATACAAATGGGACAATACTATTTTTAGGGGTGAACAATGTTATATGCTCTTCTTCTTATTGTCTTGATAAACTACTTTTAGGAATGAACATTATTGAATGTTATTCTTCTTACTATATGGATAAAAATTATTTCTTTTCCACTACCATTATCTATATTTTTATGAAGTGCATCTAGTTCTATCTCTCAATAGGATCCAGCCCTCGACATGTTATTACGCATGCATTTCTACTGAATTGTAGGTCATTGCCTCCTTAAAAAATTGAGTCACTCTCTTTATCAACTTGAATAAATTCTATTTTGTATCAGCCAACTGATTATGGGTACGAGCAATGTAAAATATTTTGAAGTTTTTTATTTTCATTAATATTTTCTCTTACGGGGTTGATCAATCTGGTTTTTTATAGCTCTAAGCAACTAAAGTTTGTAATATTTTGTGGGTAGAAGTAAACATGTTTTATTTGTTTCAACTCCCTCATGGGGAGAAATGAATAAAAATACGTGACATTGAAGTATATATCTAAATTAGTGGTTTGGTAGAAACGTTAGATGTGTTTTGGACATTCATTTTCCTTCATCAATCTAGTTTCGTTAAAATTCCAAGGAACTCCATTTTGAGATATTTTTGGTTTAAATCTTAATTTGTATACCATGATTTATTACTTTTAATATATGAAGTTTCTTTGTAATTTTTTGTCCGTTCTATAGGATAAATGTGACCAAATATGGTTTGTGTTTGAGACCTTAATCCATTTTATATATTTAGAGAACAAGCAATGATATTTAACTTAGATTTTTTTCCCAAAAGTAATTTCCTTATTTAGCTCGTCACTCCTCTCCTAGTTAAAAACATGCTACAAAATACATAAAACATGAGTTAGTTATCAAGTCATAAACTAGCCGATGGGGTGGGATTCGTGCGGTCGAGTCACATGGTTGTGTGTTGGTCCACCCGGTTTCAAATCCCCCTGAGGCACGATCCTCTCCAAAGGTGGTTCCACCGCAGAATGCGACTTCACTATTCATCATAGATGTGGCATCTATGTTAATGTTGCGGTGGCAACATTTTTTCCTAATTGCAGTGGTAGTAGTTGGTTCTTTTCGTAGATGCAAAACTCCAAAAAAAATGACTTCATTCCGCTTTAGATGCAACATTCTAGAAATGGATTCACTCCACTACAGATTGGAGCTCATATGACTCCTAGGTGAAATACGTTGCTGGTTATGACACACCATAATTACTTCACTCGAGTTCCTCATGTTGGTTCCTATAATTGTAAAAAGGATGTGGGTCCTTTCAAAACCCTCAACTTCACCCCGAATTCAAAAAATCAAGTCATAAACTAGGGCCATGCACTTGCTACAAAAATATTCTTATGAAGGTAAATATTAATTGAAAATTAGATCTTAATTTATAGCTTTTAATTAAGCCTTTTTGTAATTGTGATAAGATAGTAGAAAACTGCCACCTTGGTGCTAGCTTATAAAAATTTGGAAGGGAATTTTTAATATCAATGCATCTCAATGATAAAAAATTTGACTTTAAAAAAATACAATCATATGTGACTAAAGTACAATACACTTTTTTCTCTTGTGAGATAACTGACATAAGCAATGGATCAAGTTGGACCGGGATTACACTAAAAATTTATTCAAAAATCTTGTTGTGGTCAATGGATATATCATATGTGCCTTTTCCCAATGCACAATGTTTTATGAATGATGTTTTAGGTTTATTCCAGTGCTTTGATGACTCCACCCTTATGGAATATTATTGCACTTGGCCTAACTTATCATGGATTAGAGTTCATTAGCTGATAGGTCAAGTCTACTTGTTGTGGGCACTTGTGAGGTATTTTCTAAGAGATTTCATTTTTTGGAAGTTTTCATGCATACTGATGAATTTATTATCTTCCGCATAAACAAACATTTGTTGAATATTCATCGTGTTTGGCATCTTCTACTGCAATTTTTCCTTTGATTTTGTTCACACCGGCTTTATTTCCATGCATTCTCTTTTCCATATTTTGAGTTCTATGTTAATATATTTTCATGTCCCATTCTTTGTACATACATTTCCCTTATTTATATCTAAAGGACCACCTTTTCTTGGAAAATTTTGGTGACAAGAGAAAGAATGAGATTGAGTTGGCAAGTTTTGAGTTTGAACTGATCATAATCTATCATAGAGGTTTGGAAAACCTTAGAGACCGTTCTAAAATAATTTATTGTGATTGTGCGAATAGAATTGTGGTTCTGGCACTTTTGTTTCAAAGATATGTAAAAGGGGATATAATTAAAGGTATCAAGTTTGTACCTTTTCATTTTATCTAGTTGTGATGCTTTTTACCAACTATGATTCATAATGTTCCATATTATCCTCTAGAAAATATTTGGATTGGATTTGACTAATAAAAATCTTTTTATAATGGGATACATTAGCCTAAATTTTGGGCATATGCAAGGAAGTGTTTGTGTATTTTTTATTGTCTTTGTATTTTTGTTGGGTCATTTGATTCAAAGCATTTAATTATGTTTAGTTATGTTGTTTTTATGTGTCCAACCATGCTGTTTATAAAAGACACCTCTTTTACTTTATTAAGCTAGGAATTAATAATAATATAGTAATTAGTGTCACGAATAACATTCCTTTATGGTTATTTTTTTGGTAGTTATGAGGTTAGTTCATTTAATGGTCCATGATAAATTACTAAATATGGCTTGTCTTGTTTATTGGGGTTAACGAAGTAAAATTACCCATCATGTACCCTATTGAAGATTAATAAAAATATATTTGTTTTCTATCTTGCATTATATTTCGTAAGTTTGATCACAGGTTCGAACAAATAACACAATCAATAATCCCCTTCAGTATTCCATTCGGAACTCATTTATAAATATATAGGTGGAGTTGTTCCTAAAATTTAGGAAACAACTCACTAATAATACACAAATTGTTTTAACAACTCATTTTATATGAAAACTATAACAACCTTAACATAACTCGGATAGATGAAATGTGAGCGCTAATTAATTAATTCATAACAATATCTATATTCATGCTCTTTCAATGGTGTCGAGATTATGGTGCTAGATCTAGATAAGGAATCCATGTGGGCCTATGAAGAAATAAGAAGATGAAGTTGTATGAAAAACTTTGGGTGAAGAAAGGTTTGTTGAATTTTGAAGCCTTCATTATTTTGATTATTTTTGGAGCGCTACATCCTATCCTCGGGAAATATTAGAAATTTAAAAATGGTGTTCACAACATGTTTTGGCATTACTTGTTTTGTTTAAGAAAGTTTTTAATTTGTTTAGAGTGAGTTTTGAATAGATGGATTTATGATGGATAAAATTTGGTAAAATAAAACTAGAACTAATTTGTAAAAAGGAGAACAAGCTATTAAAATAATTTACATGATGTTACACAGTGGTCAAGAGACATTGTCAAATTGATGTAGATGGGAAGGATTAGGATGTTTGGGTAGCGAAATGAAACCTCTAATAGCATTAACCAACCCCCTAGTATGTGTGCAATGTTGGTATTTTGCGACGAGGTGTAGATTGTAAACTATTGCCCTCAATACCCTATCACTTTGAAGTAAATTGAGGATTTTTAGAATGTTACATTTGGTGCCACCATGATAAAACCATAAGGATTTGGGAGAAAATGTGAGAGGATTTTTACATTTACCTAACTCCCAATCGTATATTCAAAGGAGACATTCATATGTGTCGAGATTATGGAAAATTTCCCATCATAGTTTGATATTTTTTTATTCTCGGGCTCTTAGGAGACATCATCGACTCAATGTAGTCGGGAAGGATAGAGATTCTTGGGTAGTAAAATTATGATTTTTTATCATCTATAATCCCACCTAAGCATGTGTGCACTATTGATTCAGTACATGAGGTGCAGATTACAAAATATCACCCTTGACACCTTAATGATGAAGCAAATTGATGCACTTTGTAATGTTTTATTCATTGCACCGCAAGATAACTATCGAGATTTGGGAAAAACCATGAGAGTATTTTTTATATTTCAACCTAATTCTCATCAATAAGTTTAGATGAGACATTTTTAGGTTTCATGGATTTGGAAAAATTTCTTAGAAAACTTGACAATTATTTGCTCTCGGGGCTCTTAAGTGACAACATCGAATTCATGTAGCAGGGAAGGATAAGGATTCTTAGATAGAAAACTAATACCTCTAGTAGTATCAACAAAACCACCTAGATATGTGTGTACTATTGGTTCAATTCCATGAGGTGCGATTGCAAAATATCACCCTCAACCCCCAACAACAAAGCAAATTGACACTTTTTGTAATGTTTCATTCGCTACCAAATGCAAGAAAAGCATCAGGAGTTAGAAAAAACTAGGAGAGAATATTGTAGATAGATACAATTCCTAATTTTAAGTTTGATAAGTTTTTTCTCTCATAGATCTTAAGAGTGATCATTAGACTTATGTATCCAAGAAGGATTAGGTTATTTGGGTAGAAAAATGAAACCTCCAATAGCATCTACTAGCCAAATAAAATGTGTGTGCACTATCATTTTGATTCCATGAGGTGCAGATTGTAAAATATCACCCTCGACACCCTAACATTGAAGTAAACTGACACTTTTACAACGTCACATTCTCCACCGTGATAAAATTTTTGGGAATTGGGAGAACCACAAGAGGATTTTTAGATTAAACTAATGTATATTTGTAGGTTTATATAAGACATCTATTTGCCCGATAAATTGTCTCAAATTTTCCATCAAAATTTGACAATTTTTTTCTTCTCCAAGATCGTATGAGATTTTTTCTTGAACTGATGTAGCCAACAAGGACCACGATGCTTGGAAAACAAAATGACACCTCGCACTAGTTTTTACAATCCCACCCAAACATGGGTTCACTTTTGGTTTGGTTCCACAAGGTGTGGATTGTAAAATATCACCCTCAACACCCTAACACTCAAGTAAATTGACAAAGTTTTTAGTATCATGTTTATTGTCATCATGAGTTTGGATAAACTACAATAAGATTTTGTAGATTGGCCCAAGACTCGAGCTTTTAGGTTTAGAAAAACATTTTTAGGTTCTAAGAATTGTGATAACTTTCCCCGACTAATTTTGACATTTTTTTCTCTCAATTCTCTTAAGAGATATCGTCATATCAATGTAACTAGGAAGGATGAGGGTGCTTGGGAAGTGAAATAATGCCACCACTATCATCTACCAAACCCCACTCAAATTTATGCGCACTATGCGTATTATAAATTATCATCCTCGATACCCTAATACTAAAGTAAATTGATGCTTTTAAAAAGTCGTGTTTACTATCTCCGAGAGAAAACATCGAGAGTTAGGAGAAACCACGAGAGGCATTTATAGATAGACACAATTCCTAGCTTTAGGTTTAGACAAAACAACAAAGTAGGTGCCAAGGATTGTGAGAACTTACACATCAAATTTTCACAATTTTTTGCTCTCGAGGATCTTAAGAGACATCATTAGACTGATGTATCCAGAACAATACAGATGCTTAGGAAGTGAAAAATGGCCTAAACTAACCTCTAAATGTGTGTGCGTTATGAATTCGGTACCATAAGGTGTGGATTACAAAATATTACCCTTAACACCCTAACACCAAAGTAAATCAATTATTTTATCCAATATAAATGTTTGTGTGCTATGAATTCATTACCATAAGGAATGATTACAAAATATTACCCTTAACACCCTAACACCGAAGCAAATCAACAATTTTAGCAACATCATGTTCAATTCCGCCACAAGAAAAATTTCAAGATTTGGGAGAAACCATGAGAGGTTCTTGTATATTTTTCCAATTCTAATATGTAGGTTTGGACAATACATCCATAAGTACCACGGATTATGATAAATTTCCCATCAAAGTTTGATTTTTTACTCTCAAGAGACATTGTAGGATTGATGTAGTTGGGAAGGATTAGGATGGTTTGGCAAAGAAATGAAATCTCCAGTAGTGTTTAACAACCAAATCAGACATGTGTGCACTCTTGGTTGAATACCACAATACATGGATTATGAAATATCACCCTTGACACCCTAATACCGAAGTAAATTGATACTTTTTGTAATGTCAAGTTCATCAAGCCGTGAGAAAACTTCTGAGAGTTTGGATAAACTACAAGAAGATTTTGTAGATTGAACTAATTCCCATCTATATTTTTAGAAGATACATATGTTCATTGATTAGGTGCCTCGATAAAAATTTCAACCTCCACCGAGAAAATTTTTCTCCTTGAAGCGTGTTTTAGCTACGAGAAAAACGTGTCACCAATTTTCCTTTATTGAAAGCCATGGAGATTCCTCCATGGAATGATTAGATGAATCATAAATGTAATCAAAGGATTTTAGGGTTCATATCCATGCCTCCTATTTTCTAAAAATCACATCTTGAAGTTCTTGTTTATTTATAGCTTAGGACTAGAAGGTTTCTCTTAAGTATTACTTTTGGATGCTTGCAGTTTTTATTGTTCAAGGGAATTGCGGGACTAGAAGAAGGTGGTTATTATGTTTTTATTCCATTTCAAATATATGGCAAGGCACATACTAATTGTGTATGTATTATACCTCTCTCTAGTGGAGGTTTAAGCTTGCTTGGAATTTTCATGTCTTTCCCTAGTAGAATTCAATCTCGATTTAGATAACTTGTGAATGTAAGTCCATGCGAAAACAATAAAAGTGAAAATTGAAAAGTCACAAACTAATTTTTGATGTAATCTATCCTCTCTTAAGTGGAGGTGTAAGATTACATGGCATAATCATGCCCTTCCTAGGTGGGGTTTGATCACGGGTCATGTAACTTATCACCGTAAGTCTATAATCATGTCATTCCCAATACCAATATGGAATATAAAAGCAAAGGTTTAAGCTTTCTTGATTAGAAATATCATTTGAAATATGTAATCTAGAATATTTACAATTTATTTGATTAATTCGATCATCTAGATATGGTGTCATGGAGAATGATAATTGTGGAATATGCATTGCAAGGTTGTAGTGAGTATGCCTTTGAAATATTTGAACTAATGTGGTACTTTGGGTTCAATCTTGATCTTATAAGATTTTTTATGTTTTATTTGCATGTTGTTGTGCCGATCTAGTCTAAAACTCCTTGGTCATAATTGGGTCTTATTTCCTTTTATGTCTTTTACTAGAAATCTAAGTTTCAGCGATATTGCTTCCAAAGAAGTATTGGACTTGGTGCATGTTTGCAGCCTAAAGGAGCTCAATAAATAAATGTTAAAAACATAAGGTTTCTATTCCTATCATTGTGGATTTGTGGTTGAATTATATGGGAAGAGCAATTTTTTTATTGAAAGACAGTATCTAATTACAATATGCATGACTTACATTTATGGAAAATAAAAATAGAGAAGGGCGAGAGGATTAGTGGATTATGTTAGAATACCCATGTTTCTCATGCTCAATTCTTCATAAAACACACTTCATTGAATGATATCTCTACAAACAAAGTGAAATGATAACGTAGAATTTTTGTTGACATATATGATTCGCAATTACCATTAAATTATAGTGATTGGTGACCTAAAACCACTCTCATGTTGAATAATTCCTTAATAATATTACTATGTGCATGATCTCGATTAATTGGGTAGTAACAAGAAATATTATGGATTTCTAAATCTTAGCGAGGTTGTTTTACATAGTTGACGGCCCTACGGGACTACCAATTATAACCTCGGAATTGCTTATGCCACATGTTCCATGATTATTATTCATTATATTTATCAACTTCAATCGAGGTTTACCAACTTGGTAGGCTCGAGGGTGGATTTTATGACATGTTGTTATTTTCTCCCATGGTCTTCCTTCGCTCACTCCTTTCGATAACCATGCTTCCACAAATGGGCCACATGTTAAGCCTTAATTCAGCACTACATGGTAGTTCATGATTTGCTATGTTCTCACATAGCTCGATACCACATGACAACTTGTGATTAGCTATATGCTCATTAGGTGGGTACCATGTGGAAATCGTTGATTAGCCACGAGCTCCATTTTTTTGTGTGTTTTCCTTACCTAATTTATTAATATGCTCATATTCAACTTCCTATGATTAGTGATACATATCCAAATCATCTCATCATTATTAGAATCCTTTCCATACCACAATTGTTTACCTCAAGACTTTGGTCACTCGATATTGGACAATGTTATAGCTAGTGATTGGCTCCACATTCCTTTCTTTGACTAGCTATGTGTTCCATGGTGCCTGTGGCTATCCTGGTGACATGATCGCATGGCCTCCATCCATACATGGCCTCCATCCATATTCACGATGGCCTCCCATATGCTCCAATAACATACATCATGTTTTTCGTGAGAGTTACCTACAACATGGACCCTTCTGAGCAAATTTGTCATCATCGGGTTTTGCCGAGTTGGCTGCACATTTTCCTAAGAGCAATGAGATGGCAAAGGATGCCGCCGCCACCTTCTCATGTCAACTCAACATTAATTCGACCTCCTCCGTAATTGTGCCCTGTTCTCATCGCGCATTTTTATTTATATAATCCACTTTTTCTCTCTCCCTCTTTGACAAAAGCTCGTCCCTCTTTGCGGAAGCTCATTTCTATAATTCTTGTCTGGTAGTTCTGCTCCTTTCTATGCTTGGCTACATTTGGGTGTATATCGGGTATTTTTTTGCAGTTCTTGCAGTTCTATGGATGTTATTTAAATTTTTGCATATCCATTTTGGGTTCGGGTTTAAAAAATATAAATATTTCTGTGCTCAAGTTTTACAAAATTTCGTGTTTATGCAGAGATTAACTTCGACCTCCTCCCTCTTTGGGGGAAGCTCGTCCCTCTTTGGCAAGCTCATTTTTGTAATTGTTGTTCGGTAGTTCTGCCCCCTTTCTACGTTTGACTACATTTGGGTGTATATCGGGTTTTTTTTTTTGCATTCTTGTAGTTCTATGGATGTTATTTAAATTTTCACATATCCATTTTGGGTTCACGTTTTAAAAAATAGACTTGTTGTTTCCTGGATATACACACTGTGCATATATGCCATAACAGAGGAAAAATATTGTCTATATTCACATGATGGTTGAATAAAGTGGGGAGAAGATGCGATGATTACCTGTTGTTGTCATTGTCTTGCCAAATGGCACATACAAACAAAAACATAAAAAGTGTGGCAGCTATAATCATAAATAATCATACACATATATATACACGTACATACACACACATATGTACGAGTATACATGTACATATGTATGTGTACATGTCCCACATACCCCGTATTGTCATAGGTAGTGTTGTACGTGGTATACACATTGTGTGTATACCACATATCAAAGAAAATAAATTGTCTACACTCTTCAATTTTCTTAGCACTCAAGGAATCTGTTGTTGTGATACATACTCGAATACATACATATACATACATATACATATACATGCACATACACACATGTATGTACGAGTATACATGTACATATGTATATGTACGTGTCCCACATACCCTGTATTATCATAGGGTAGTGTTGTACATGGTATACACACTGTGTGTATACCACATAACAAAGAAAATAAACATTGTCTATACTCTTCAATTTGCTGCACACTCAAGGAATCTACTCATGTGATACTTACTTGAATACATGGAGCCGATTATCCCCGCAACATGATCACATGGGCCCCATAATAATGACCATAAGATGTCATACAAATGGCATACATCCATAATTGCCTCGAGGTACCCACATTGTCCTCTGTGGCGTCCAATTTGTCAACCTAGTCACCATTGAACCAAAAAAATCACGAAACTTCATTCCCGAGGCCGATCCGAAGGAAAATACAAGCTGAAAATGATGGGACAAGGGAAGGATGTTCAAGTTCAAATTTCATACACATACCTATACATACGTATACATATACATGTACATACACACACGTATGTATGAGTATACATGTACATATGTATATGTATGTGTCTCGCATACCCTGTATTGTCATAGGGTAGTGTTATACGTGGTATACACACTGTGTGTATACCACATAATAGAGAAAATAAACACTTACTATACTCTTCAATTTGCTAGGTAGTCAAAGAATATGATGTGATCCCTACTCGAATACATATGTATACATATACATGTACATACACACCATATGCATGAGTATAAATGTACATATGTATATGTACGTGTCCCACATACCCTGTATTGTCATAGGGTAGTGTTGTATGTGATATACACACTATGTGTATACCACATATCATAGAAAATAAATTGTCTACACTCTTCAATTTGCTTGGCACTCAAGGAATTTGTTGTTGTGTGATACATACTCAAAAACATACATATACATACGTATACATATAACACACACGTATGTACGAGTATACATGTACAAATGTATATGTATGTGTCCCACGTATCTTGTATTATCATAGGGTAGTGTTTTACGTGGTATACACACTATGTGTATACCACATAATAGAGAAAATAAACATTGTCTATACTCTTCAATTTGCTATGCACTCAAGGAATCTACTGTTGTGATACATACTCGAATACATACATATACACACACATACACACACATATGTATGAGTATACATGTACATATGTACATGTACGTGTCTCACATGCCTTGTATTATCATATGCCATATGGTATTGTTGTACGTGGTATACACACTATTTGTATACCACATATCGAGAAAAAAAAACACTATCTATACTCTTCAATTTTCTTGGCACTCAAGGAATCTGCTGTTATGATACATACTCAAATACATACATATACATATGTATACATATACACGCACATACACATGCATATGTACAAGTATACATACACATATGTATATGTACGTGTCTCACATGCCTCACATGCATAGCTCTCTGTGGGACCCGCATCCTCCTCTGTGGTGTTCAATCTATAAACCTAGTCACCATTTTCCGAAACAGTCGCGTAACTCCATTCACGAGGTCAATAAGAAGACAGATATGAGAAGACAAATGATAGGACAAGGAAAGGACTTTTGAAGTTTGAAGTTGGCAACATTTAATGGGAATTTAATGCAAATCCTACCTACGCCATATTGTATACCCGATCAAACAAGGAACAAAACATGCATTTGGCGCCAAAACTGTGAACTCTGCAACTTGATTCGTAGGATTTTGGGAGAATTGGAAAGAAGGTCCACTCGAATACATACATATACATACTCAAGGAATATGATGTGATCCCTACTCAAATACATATGTATACATATACACGTACATACACACACGTATGTATGAGTATACATGTACATATGTATATGTACATGTCCCACATACCTTGTATTATCATATGGTAGTGTTGTATGTAGACTTCACTCCAAAGCAAGTAGACTATACTTGCAATCAATGAACCAAAAGTATCAAATAATTTAGGTGATAATATGCTAGATACAGAGGCTAGTGAAGAACCACTTGTCGTGGATGATATTACAATAAATTTCAAGTCTGGAAAGATGGCAAACAAATTGAAGGCAAAAATGGTATACACATTGTGTGTATACCACATAATAGAGAAAATAAATTGTCTATACTCTTCAATTTGTTGGGCACTCAAGGAATCTGTTGTTGTGATACATACTCGAATACATACATATACATACGTATACATATTCACGCACATACACACACGTATGTACGAGTATATATATACATATGTAAATTTATATGTCCCACATATCATGTATTATCATATGCTAGTGTTGCACGTGGTTTACACACTGTGTGTATACCACATAACAAAGAACAAAAATATAAAAATTATAAATACTATTCCCGCTATCATCATGGCGATAGGATCGTAGGATCCACATCCATATTCATTATGGCCCCGCATATGCCCCATACACATGCATCACACTTTTCCCAAGAGTCACCTGCCAACGTGGACCATTATCGGTCAAATCAAATTTGTCCTCGTTGGAAGTTCACACATTTTTAGACACACGTATGTACAAGTATGCATGTACATATGTATATGTACATGTCTCACATACCTTGTATTATCATATGGTAGTGTTGTACGTGGTATACACACTGTGTGTATACCACATAACATAGAAAAAAACATTGTCTATACTCTTCACTTTGCTGGGCAGTCAAGGAATTTGCTGTTGTGATACATACTCAAATACATACATATACATATACATGTGCATACATGTACATGTACATATACATATACATGTACATACATGTATGTGTACGTATATACATGTGTGTGTGTGTGTGAAATTGCATATGTAGGCTTATGAAATTTACATGTACACATATGTATGAGTATACATGTACATATGTATATGCATATGTCTCAAATACCTTGTATTATTATATGGTAGTATTGTATGTGGTATACACACTGTGTGTATACCACATAACAGAGAAAAAAATGTCTATACTCTTCCTTTGCTGGGTAGTCAAGGAATCTGTTGTGACACCTACTCGAATACATACACATACCTATGCATACGTATACATATACATGTACATGTGTACGTAAATATATTTGTGTAATTGCATATGTATGTTCATGCATGCATATGTGTATCCATATACATGTATATGTACACGTATGTACGAGCATATGTATATGTATATGTATATGTCTCACATATGTTGTATGAATGTTTTTTGTTTGAATGTGCCATGTGGCACCACAATGGGTTGATTATACATGATTATAGCTGCCATAATTGTTTATTGTTTGTATGTGCCACATGGCAGCACAATGACAACCACATGTAATCATTGCCTCTTCTCCATATAGTGCCCTGGAATCAGCCTCGAGAATTGGCATGAGTTGTTGACAGAGATTTGCATTAAATGTTGCCAACTTCTAACGTCCTTTCCTCATCCCATCATTTTTCTTCTTATATTTTCCTTTGAATCAACCTTGAGAATGTAGTATCGTGACTATTTCAAAGAATGATGCATGTGGCTATCCTAGCAACGATAGTGCACACGTGCTCTAGATGTCCATTCCCCATGCATGCATGCATGTGCGAGATAAGACCCACCTGCCCTAAGGTGGTCCATGTTTGTTTTAACATAATATATGTGTTTGAAAAAGAAGTGTGGCATGCAGCAGGTGCTTGGGTGGAGTGGTAGGCATGGATGCTTGTATTTAGGAGGTCATGGGTTCAAATCCCAGATATTTTTGTGGTTTTTGGGATTCGAACCCATGACCTCCTAAATACAAGCATCCATGCCTACCACTCCACCCAACACCTGCTGCATGCCACATTTCTTTTTTCAAACACATATATTATGTTAAAACCAAACCTGCACCACCTCAACCAGGGTGGGTCCCACCTCGCGCATGCATGCATGCATGGGGAATGGGCATCCTATCGCTAGGATAGCCATAGGCAGCCATGTGATCCTGTCACCAGGATAGCCATCTCCAATGGTGACTAGGTTGATAGACTAGACGCCACGGAGGAGGATGCGGGTCCCACAGAGAGCGATGCATGTATGTCATTCGGTATGGCATCTTATGGTCATTAGTATGAGGGCCATGTGATCTTGTACATACATACATACATATATACACACACACACAAGATATATATATATATATATATAACATATATATTTGTATATGTATGTTTATACATGCATATGCATATCCATATTCATGTATATGTACATGTATGTATGAGTATACATATACATACATATATGTCTCACATACTAGGACATTCGTGTTATCCTATCATATGGTAGTGTTGTGCGTTGGCAGGTGACTCTTGGGAAAAGTGTGATGCATGTGTATGGGGCATATGCGGGGCCATCATGAATATGGATGTGGGTCTTGTGATATAGTGCTTTCAAGCGCTATGTGATTTTCATATTTTAAAGTCCACTGTGCAGAATTGGGGAGAAGCATTAGATCTTTAAAAAAAACATTCAGGAATTATGCGATTTTTAGATTTTAAAGTTGTTCATAGATAGACATTTTTATTATTATTTTATTCTATAGATTTTTGAATTTTTTAGAGGAAAACACATACTTATAGTATCAATAGAAATACTTATATATGGTATTTTGGATTGTGATATACACACTGTGTGTATACCACATAAGAGATAAAAATTTGTCTATACAATTGTCTTGGTTGGCTAGTCAATGAATGTGGTGAAATATAAATTAAGGATAATAATAATATGTTATTCAGGATTTATAGATGTATTTTTTTGTGTGTATGATCATGCTTTGTAAATCTAAAATTGCAATGTGTAAATCCAAAATAGAAGCAAGTAAATCAACTAGGATATCAAAATTATCAAAGGAATCAAAACTTAACTACAATACAAATGCTAACAATGAAAACTATTATAATAAATAGATGAAAAATAGGTTCACATGTTAAGTATTTTCAAAGTCACATGATGGTTGAACAAAGTGGGCACAAGATGTAATGATTACCTGTTGTTCTCATTGTGATGCCACATGGCACATTCAAACAAAAACAATTATGACAACTATAAATCAAAACAACCAAGAGTATAGACATCGTATTGATTGGCTAGCCAACCAAGACAAGAGTATATACACTAGCCATAGTCAAAACCCAAGTCATTTACTTGCGAACGAAGACATGATCGTCCATTTCTATCGTATGTGTGTCTATATAACAAACAACAATATCATATGACAATACAAACGTCCATGTATGTGAGACCATCACATATACATATGTATATGTATACTTGTACATATATGTACATATACGTTTGTATATGTATGTGTATATATGGATATACATATGTATACACATACATATACAAATGCATATATATTTATGTACATGTATACATATATGTATATGTATGTAAGCGTATAAATATGAAATATTTTGGTAGTGACAAAATTGCTTCGGGTGGTAGCATGCCATG